>VZRQ01018914.1:2131462-2275021 GCA_013397975.1 Machaerirhynchus nigripectus | reverse complement strand
GGCAGTGTTATATATTATTTGATTTTTTTTTTTTCCTAGAGGTAATCTTAGATGTGGAGTGAATGAAGTGAAGTCTGTTATCAATCCATAACATCTGCTGCAGTGTCAAGTGATGAAATGGGTGACTCCAGAGCCCAAGACAGCTGGGATGGCTTTCTTAATGCAGTAGGGTATTGTGCAAACAAACAGGCACTGATACCGTCTATGGTTGTCACAATTATTCAAGCTGGTGATACATCTTCCTGTATTAGCTGCTTGAGAAGCCCTATTTCTTTTAAAAGTAAACTACTGTATAACAATCACCCATTCTGGTCTCTAACTCAGTTGAGTACAAACATAATAAAACATCGGAAATAAAAATAAATTAAAATTTGCCACCAGAGCAGTAAAGCATAGAAATAGGTATATACAAGCTTGGAGAAAACCCAACCTACTCACAGTTTATAGAGCTAAGAAATAATGTATACCTTTATAGCTGGATCTATACTGGCAAGATTATTCTGCTTCTCTGGAGTGCCTCCCAGTTCCTGGGAAATCCAGTACACTGTTCAGAGAAGTAAAAGACCAAAAGAAAAAAAAAATTATGGATCACTGCAAACATCCCTTTGACATTGTGGGATCGTTACTGAGATCACTTAGGGGATTTCAGATTAAGGCTAATATTCAAATGTTGCAAATATAAGGAAAGATAATAAATTTAGATTTAGGATCCTGCATATAAACAATCATCAGCCTTAAGTCAACAAACCATTTTCTGATTACAGAATATATATATATGCATAAAAATGCATAAAACTACAAGAGAGAGATGTTGTTATGAAAGAGTAAAACTTAGTTACTAGTTTTCATGAAAATCTGAAAATTATAATTTGGCTTTGAATTGTATCATTTAAGGACAGAATGTAATCCAGCAGCCACTTTCATTCTCCAAGATTAGGAAACATGCATGAAGGAAATGTATAAACGTTGGTTTTTTCCCAAATGGATCATTTCAACCTTCAAGGATATAAAAGCAACATTTGCTTTTGGAAATTGAGCTCAATTTGTGATATTTTAAAGAAGATCATGAGAGATGAAAAGAGATTTTTTCATTTGTATTTAATAATATCATAAACCAAAATACAATAAATAGAATATGTATACAATACATGGGTTACATGAATAATATATAACATGTATAATTTATAATATATATGCATATATCATTCTTAAGTTGAACCATGATTGGTTTTCTATATTTTAGCTCAGGTATCAAATTAATTATATTCTTTTAAAAAATAAAACAGATACGTACTGAGCACCAAGTGTCAGTTCAAGCACAAAGTTTTAGATTTTCAGACCAAACTATGTCTGCATTCCTTCCTTCTTTCTCAGAAAAACAACAAATCCAGCACGGCTGACCACTGTGATCATGGCACTGAACTCCCTCTCGTACATGTGGGAGAGAGGGCACTCAGACCTGTGGAACTGGTTCCAATCTCACTGGTGGTGATGAGCTTGTGGTGCAGAATGGAGGTTTCAACACCAAGGGCTGAAAGGCAAGCCAAAGATGAGAACAGTGTGCTTGCTTGGATTCTCTGCCTGATCCATTTGCCACTGCCTCGCTCCTGCTCTGAGTCAGACCTGCACAGCCCTTTCTGGCTGAGTCCCCTCTCGTATCTGCAGGCATCTCAAAAACGTGTGTGTCCTAAGACAGGGGGTTGGTTTTTTGCCTGTTAACTGAAGCTGGTGAATTGTTTTGAGGTTGGCGATTCTGTCTCCTCTTTCCCAAGATGATAATAAATACTAAAATGCCAATTTTATGTTCTCATGCATTCCTGACTTAATAAAAGTACCTTATTAGCCTAGAAGTGTAGCATTGGCTATTGTTTACCAGGAGGCTGGAAGAACCCAAAGGAAGATTAACAGATTGTGCCAGTTTAATTTGGTGCGATCTGATTCTGTTAGATCTTTTCATCTGATTTCGTTTTCCGAAGCAATGGGTGGAGAGGGCAATTTTCCAGCATATGACCTTCCAACAAACCTTAAGCTGCTCCTGGAACACCAAGGTCATTGCACATCCACAGAGTGTGGTGGTTGTTGGGAAAATTCATCAAAGGGTAAGACAGGAGTCGGGATGGGTGGCCCCAAAATTGCTGAGCATCTGTCAGGAGCCAGGACTCACGGTTTTGTTAGTGAGACTTGGAGGGACCATACAAAGAAAATGTTAAGGACAATATTCAGGTCTGATAGCACATATGCCTCAAAATATTTTAGTATCCCTGACTGAATTTCACACTAACTGCTTCCCAGGCAGCGGGAAATTTTCTGCTTTCCTTAAGTAGCAACATTAAAAATCCTTCACTGAAAGAGTGATTGGGCACTAGAATCATCTGCCCAGGGAGGGGGTGGAGTCGCTGTCCCCGGATGTGTTTAAAAAAAGACTGGACGTGGCACTCAGTGCCATGGTTTAGCTGATGAGGTGGTGTTGGGTTATAGGTTGTACTGATGATCTCAAAGGTCTTTTTCAACCTAGCTCATTCTGTGATTCTGTGATTCATCTCTTGCTAGGGCAATGCACTGGCAAAAAGCAATGAAGGAAGATGCACAGAACATGCTGGGTCAGGGACGGGAAGGCTTGGCTCCACGGTCGAGGATCCACAGAGAAGCACAGCTCCTTCAGCTCATGAGTGAGACAGAAGGAAGTTCTTTCCCTGTACAGAAAGGAGCTAGGACGCATCTCCAAGGAGGTGTAGAATTGCTCTCCCAGTGAAATGGAGCAGTACCAGCCTGGTTGGCATCAGGAGAACGTGAGGAGCTTCTCAGGTAGCAAAGATTTCTTCATACTGAAGGAATAACTTTCTGTGGAGACCTGCAGATAAAAAGAATCAATCCCTGGTTATTTTTCTTGTGTTCCTAAAGAAGTGAGCTATTTGATCAAACACCTGTCTCTTTTTCTATTCATCATCATGTGTTTCTTTCAAACACTTCTAGCCTTAAAAGTGTCAGCCCTTAAAAGTTGTCAAATTCAATGGGTAAAAATTTCAAATGTATTGAAAGGCTCAGGGTTTTGTGGAAGCTGGCAGCATGTAGGAGAGGCTCCATACGAGTTTCCACATAAGGAGCCTTAATTAGAGAAAAAAAGATGGAAAATTCAACAGCTTCAGTCTGCAAAACTTTTGAAATCCATACTGTTCCTCAAACCATTTATCTCTTCGAGAGACCGATTGCTGAAACTGGGAATGTTGCAGGTAAATTCCATTATCCACTTCACCCATTCCAACCACCTAAAAAGAGACTGAAAACCCTTAAAAACAGAGCAATAACCTTCCTCTTCTGAGTGAGTTTTCTGCTTTATTTTCTAAGCGTGGCTCTCTTTATATAAAATAAAAGCTGAGGTAAGATGCATTTCCATCTCTATTCTATTTTATCAGCCATTATTGTTATATAAAATCTCAGGTAGAGGTGAAAAAACTTGATTTTGCAGTATCTGTCCACTTCTTCTGTTGACATGCCACCCAGACCCTCATGAGCATGTGCTCACAGCACAGATGCTCCCACCTTGAGAAGGTGTGCCAGGGATTTGTTCTGTTGGGGAAAAATGGCTGGAAAAATGAAGTGTCAGATTGCTTGTTCTACCTTCCTTGTCTTGTTTGAAAGCCTTTAAAAAAAAAAAAAAGAAATGTCCTTAAAGGCTGTTAGTAAAAATATGAAGAAGATGCAAAGTCCTGGCAGAATTTTAGGGGCTGGAAAACACCCATGGGAATTACAATGACTGTTAAATAATTTCAGCACAAGACCCTGTTTAAATACTGGAACTATTTCCAAAGTTTTTAATTTCCTCATGGATACTCTCAAGTAAAAAGAGTTTGCTGGTGAAATTCCCTCGTCTATTACATAAGGAAATGTTGATCTGTATTTTCCAAGGCTGTGTTTATGTTAGTTCATACTGACCATGAGAAAAAGAAAAGCATAATTATTAACAAGCTTTTATTGTGTTTTCATCGCTCATTGCTGTGGAGACTGAATCAGATTGAGCAGATGATCAACTCAGGTAATTAGTGGAATGGCTGAATAAGTTTGAAGATTCCCCTGTTGTGAAACCTGTATGCAGAGGGCTGGACTATCTTTCTGTTCCATGTTCCTTTTGCACAAATGTAAGTGAAACGTGGCCTAGGACAAAACCAGGACAGTGAGAAAGAGATGAAAATATTACAGAAAGGTCTTAAGCAGACTCCTGTAGAAGCCTTCTTGCCCAGTTGCCTACTGCCTACTGACCCCTCTACTATTGACTCAGAAGTCTGTAATCTGTTTTTAAGTTCCAATTTCCCTTTGTCTCTCTTTAAGAAGATTGAGGATTTTTTGCTGTGTGTCCCCAAGAAGTTGAAGTACATTTCTAGTGTTTTGTGGCTAAAAGAAAATAAAATTGAAAAGTGTATAAAAGTCTTGCAAGTAATTTTGTCCTGTGATTCTGTAAAATCAGACTGGGTTAATATCATACAAACTGAAGAAATCTGATGCCTTTTTGGTAGACAATTTAGACTTTATACAAGTCCTGTATCAGGACTTGTATAAGACTCAATCAAAGTCCTGTTATTTGGGCTCTCTAGTGGAGTTGAAAAATCACACTGATACTGTACCTTGCACACCTTATGTATTTCAGTTTCCTGTCCATTAAACAGGGATGTTTGCAGGACTGGCTAATTTTTAATTTTTTTTTAATATATAGTGAAACTCATTTCACACAACTGCAACTTTTACATTAATTCTTTTTTAAACCTGTATTGATTTGTATTGCCCAAACTCCCACCTCCAAAAATGCCCCTAAAAGCACCAAAATGCAAATCTCAGAACATGCAATGTTTTTGTTCTGAAATGTACTAGAATTTCACCCAACAGAATGATTTTTTTTTTTTTAATGTTTGGCTTTTTGAAAAAAATATTACTCATTCTCATGACTTCAAAAACTCAGAGATAAAAAAACCTCTGAGAGATCAAAAGAGATCAAAAATGTCAATAGGGAACCTGTGCTAATACCTCTGTTCTAGTGGTCCTGGTATTATAGCTAAACTTCTGAGATTTCACCTGAAACCTCTTTTTTTGTTGTTGTTTTTTGTTTTCTGGGGTTTTTTTGGTTTGTTTGGTTGGTTTTTTGTTGGGTTTTTCTGGTTTTGGTTTTTTGTTGTTGTTTTATTGGGTGTTTTGTTTTGTTTTGTTTTGTTTTGTTTTGTTTTGTTTTGTTTTTTCTGCAACCTTCACATTTGTGGCAGAATCTTAGACATGTTCTCTACCTCTCTGCCTTCCAGAGCATGTCCCAGGATGTATTCTGAGACCACGAATCAGGTCAGGCTCCTCACAGAACGAGGCTGCCATGGTTCTCATTTTCACTCACTCAAGACACTCTGGTATAAAACAACAACCTGTCACTTTCTGTTTGAAATTATTCTGCTTTCCAGGTGTCTTCTTGGTTCTGTGCTTACAGTTCCAGTGAGTGCAAAAAGGTTCCTCAGGTGTTACTGGGAAGTAGAATTTGTCTCAGGGTGGATATACGGCAAACACAAACATTTCTTCCAGTTTGCCTTGGGACATGTTTGTGTATTGTAACAGAGTCACTTCCAAAGATATTTCACAGAATCACAGAACGGTTTGGGTTGGAAGGGACCTTACAGACCATCTCTTTCCAACCCCCTGCCATGGACAGGGACACCTTCCACTTGACCAGGTTGCTCAGAGCCCCATCCAGCCTGATCGCAAACATTTCCAGGGATGGGGCATCCACAACTTCCCTGGGCAACCTATTCCAGTGCCTCCCCACCCTCACATTTATT
Source organism: Machaerirhynchus nigripectus (assembly GCA_013397975.1). Taxonomy (NCBI): domain Eukaryota; kingdom Metazoa; phylum Chordata; class Aves; order Passeriformes; family Dicruridae; genus Machaerirhynchus; species Machaerirhynchus nigripectus. Next base: position 2,269,214 of record VZRQ01018914.1, on the reverse strand, counting down.
CCTGATACCTGGTTTAAGTCTACCTTCTGCCAGCTTAAAGCCATTCCCCCTTGTCCTATGACTTCCTGTCCTTGTAAAAAGTCCCTCTCCAACATCCCTGTTGCCATGTACAGCCCCCCCTGCACCCGACCTTTCCTCCAGGGCTTTCCCCCTCCCAGAGCTGAACATCCCTGTGGGATGGCAGCACAGTTATATGGACTCAGTATTAATGGCCAGTATTTTGGATTCATGTTCCTCCATGCTGCCTCTAACACGATCAAATACAAGTGATTCATGGTTACAGTTTCAGACTTTCTAGTAAATGCTCTTATTTAGGCAAAACATCAATTCAAGAAGGAGCAGCCCACACATTGTTAGGTGCTAAAATGGGGGTTTCTTCCTTGCCAAAGGATCTTTAACTTGCCTATGGATATGAGTTTCTAAATTTAAGCTCTTTCTCAACCAAAAACAAACTGGTAAGAGATCAAACTTTCCTTCTGGAGTGCAAGAAACTAATTGTAAACTCAGATTAAATTTTGTGAGTGGTTTTGGCTGAGAAAAAAAAGGAAAATAAATACTCTGATTTTGCACAGTATATGCTGTCATATTTTCTAAATTAATTCTTTCCTTTAAAAAAAACCAACTTCTCTGATATCAATATTAAAAACAAAATTTCCTGACATTTCATTTCAAAGCACTTTTTTGCCTAAAAATTTGCACTTACAGAAAGTGGGAAAATATGGATTTAAATCACTTAGAAGCAAAGTAGATTTAATTACCTTTGTTGTTGATTCTGGACCCTCACACTAGATCCTGCAAACCCCTTAATAAATAAGACCTGATTTAAAAGTTATCCACTGTGCATTTCTAGTCTAGCCAACAACATTACAACAAAGACAGATTTGGCTGGTGGCAGTGATCAAATATCTTTAGGAACTCATCTTGCACCGTATAGAATAACTTATTGCACTTATAAGCTTCAGCTGCATTAGTATCCAGTGCTCCTGGAAAAATATCTCCTTCTGCTTTATCAGCCTAGCAAGTTCCCAATGAAGATGAATTCTTGTTGGGAGCAGCATCCTGGACTGAAAAAGAATGCAGTGAGAAAGCCTGACATTTGTCTTCCAATCAGAATCCCAATAAGCACACAACTAGGGGAGGCAGAAAGGGGAGAAACAAACATAAATATTATTTTAAGAGATCTTCTAATGTGCAATATTTATATACAAATACCAACTAGGGTTACACACAGCACTCTCAGGTTCCTGAAATATATCGAAGTACAGCAAATTGGAATGAGTCCTGAGTTTCCATTTACTTTATCTAACCAGACTTATCAATTCTTTTTACTCCAGGCTGATAAAGTAGAACTGCAGCAGACAAATGAGCTAGCAGGGCTGACATAATGTGTTGTCACAAAGAAATGGTGAATTAAAAAACCCCAAACTGTGACTTTGATCACCTCTAAGGCTCCTACTTTACTCAACCCAAATTAGGTGTTTACTCATTCTTTAGGGAATGTTCGATATTACTGTGAGGTGAGCAGAGAGAAAAGGAGTGTGCTTGTGAAGGGAATTTACTTCCATTTTATCTCCAGCTTTGAAGGGGCAAAATGGAAGGGGCGGGGGGGACTTGATGCTGGTCCCCTGTTTCATTAATAACAAAAAGTCACTGGTCTCAACAAGAATAGGTTCAACTGCTTAAGTTTACAGACTCTAATCCTTGAATTTAATGATGCCTTGCCTGATACCTAGTTTAAGTAATTGTAAACATAAAGGTCCGTTCTGAATTATAAAACAGGAGAGAGATGTGCCAGATGAGAACTAGAAGACCACAGCTCTGGGCTTCGCTGCCAATGGTAAGGGAGGGAACAATTATATAAATTATCGTTGTAGCTGATCTTCTCAGAAATTTTGGGGTGTTTATTCCTACAGTTTTTTTCTTCTGAAAACAGCATTTTACTTACAGAGAGCTGAGTCCCAAAGAGTCACAATAGAAACAGGGACAGAAGTTACAGCTTTAGGATAACTGCCCAAAATGAATGGCTGGATCATCTTTTTTCTCTCCCTAAGTACTTTATGCCACATATCCAGGTAGTGAAAACTTCTGTAGTTCCACTGAGATTAGGACTTTTGAGGCAGGAGATATCATTCGTCAGGTCTCCCATGAGTCAGATATAAAATAGGTTCCTAAGAGGCACTAGCAGGTGAATGAGAAATGTAAGGCAAAGAATTATGAACCATGTTCTGATTTTTTTTTCCAAGTGTAACACAGTTAAAATCAGCTGTGGTTGTGTTCAAGAAAAGGTTATTGAATTTGGCAGCAGTCATTTAAATCAGTCATCTGCAGTCTCTGCTGTGGATATCTGAGTAGCCTGTTGCAAATTGTGTCTGTGGTGGATAGCGAAATTCTGCTCTGCACTTTCAGGTATTGGGTCTCTTGTACATACAACCATAATTCAAAATTCCTTTCTTCATCTTTCAGCTTTGATGAACCTTCCAGAGAAGCTGCTGCAAGGAAACAAACACTGCAGACTGTAAATCAGAGGGTGGTGTGGACTATAAGCACACTGGTAAACAATGCATTGAAAGACATTTTAAAGGAGAGAGAGAGTCCCATGTTTATATGCCGCTCATCAGTGTTTATCTAGGTGCTTCTCCAGGCTGTTATTCATTTCATGGAATTGCTTAGAGGAAAGTTAGGGCTCTTGGCTCACTCAGTAAAATGAACGAATAACAAAAACCATGAGGGGTTTAATACGAGCCTTGGTCCTTCAGCATAACATTGTAAAAATACTCCATCCCTTCTCTCAAGTTCCTTTTTTGGTGGTTGTTTTTTTTTTTTTTTTTGGTGGGGGGGGAGGGCGTTTGTTTGTTTGTTGGTTTTAAAAGAACAAGAAATCCCACATTTGTATTTATTTTGAGAATGATTTCTCCTGGAGTTTGCAGCAGGAAATGAGGTAAATAGAAATTCCTTTAGATGTACCAGGGAAAATGATGGCTCAGCCTGCACTAATACACAGCACCGTAGATGTGTAACACAGGTAGAATGGCCTGAGTTACCTCCCTGAGGTACCATCCCTGCTGATATTTGGAGGAGTCAGTTTAGGAAAAAAACATTGGTAAAACCCTGCATTTCCTGAAAACAAGAGAAGGGGAGTTTTGTTGGTTTTTTTTTTTTTTTTTTTTTTCAGCTGACATTCAGGGTTTTCACCTGAGTCTGGGACCCTCATCAGAAGCAGAGGCTTGAAGAAATGCACTAAATACCATCAAATAAATGATAAAATCTCAAGTTGGTGAACCTGCTACCTGCATAGCAGATTACCCACTGCCAGCTGTTCAATGGTAGTCAAAGGCTGCCAAATAATCCCTGTATTGAAACGAAAGGTTCAAACCATCTGAAAGAACAAACAGACCCTCCAAACAAACCTTGAGCACGGATAACTTGCAAACAAAACAGAGCTCGTGTCCTCCAGTGGATTAATTGCTACAAGTACCTGCCATGTTCTCATCACAATTTGGATTCTGTAGCCTTAAGGAAAACAAAGCTTTCACTGCCTGCAGTGATGGCTGAGGTCGTGTCTGCTGGTGTAAGGAGGGAAGGATTATTCCAAGAGATATTGGCTTGCACACATGTGATGTATCACAGATCCCTCTTAAAGTTAGCTGGGTAGTAAATGTACAATGTGCTTCTCAGTCTGACAAATCCAGATATGATATTAAATAATGAGATCCAATATGAAATCAATAAACCTTTGTCTTCAAAAACTGCATTTTCGATTTTGTCATTACAAAAGAATGGCTGTGATTAGATACAGAAAGGCAGGACTATTGATTGTGCAGTCACTTACTCCAGGCTAAAAGGCAGATGGTTACACCATTGTTTGATCTGCAATATTTTGGTGTTAAAAATCTCTCCGGAACTATCCAGACAACAAAAGTAACACAGTGCTGCTCCTTGGATACCTGAGAACCCAACTGACAGAGAGCCATCAACTCTACTGAAGTCAGTCTTTCCAGTGGTGAAAACTCACTGAAGGAAAGGGAAAGTGAATTAAGGAAAAAATATGTTCTTCCATGTAGAAAACTGAGGTCAATGTGCCTGCTTGGATTGCAAATCTGGATGCTGATGTGTTTATTATATTGAGCACCAGACACTCTGCTCATTTTCACTGGTCAAAAGATGCATTTATAAATATTTCAAACCCTGATGACAAAGACTGAATTTTTCACTCTAAATTTTGCATGACTGCATTCTAAAGTGAACTCTGACATCCTGTGGGCACAAGGAAAATTACCATTATTTATCTACTGTATTTAAAGAAATGCGTGCTATCATAGTTAGCGGGGTAAGTAGTGTTTAAACAAACATATATACCTATATACATAATATTTTAAAATATTATGTGTCTTAGTCTTTGCTCTTGGGTAGGAATCTCAGAAAATTTCCCTGCAGCACTTTCCTTTTTCACTGTTTGTAGTACCCTACTTCTCTTGCATCTTTGGTCCGATCAGAAGAAGTAAGAGGATAAAATTTGGGGTTTACAGCGTTAATCTTTCAAGTTTTCTCTATAAAAGCAGAGTCAATAGCTCCATTTCCCCAATTAAAGCAAACTCTTTAAGTATGGAATGCTTTGAGTTGCATGTTTGACAACGTCTCATTTTTAATTAACTGAATTCCTCTTAAGATACCGCGGATAATCATTGCCAGCAAACTTACCGTGGCATAAATGGTAGGAAACACTGACATCTTGTGGGAAAAGGAAGTAGGGAGGACGGACTGCTTTAGTCAGGAATTCAGTAGAACTACGGAACCCAGAAAGCAGATAATTCCATATAAACATTAAGTAACCAATAACTACCTCATCTCATAGACTCATAGAATAATAGAATCATAGAATCCCAAAACGGTTTGGGTTGGAAGGAGAATTAAAGACCATCCAGTTCCAACCCCATGCCATAGTCAGGGACACCACAGGCTAAAGGTGGAGTGTGAATGTATAAATAAAAATATACCTGTAAAGCTATACACCTGCACTTGTATACATATACCTGCACCCGCAGAGGAAATCCAGTGCTTCTAACATTTATTTCTCTGCAGTTGCTTTCAACAGTTTTTACTGCAGCTTGTGACTGCATTTCTGCTGACTTGATGAACACAGCATATAGTCAATGTCTGTGATTCTCAGTGGGACTAATTCCAAAATTTCTTCTTTTTTATCCTCTTTTCTTTTTTTTCTGCCTAACATGAAGATCTGACATGCACTTTCCCCTCTGAAAGTATGTTAAAAAGCATAGTATTGAGCAAAGGAGCAGAACTATACAAGTGAAGGAGCCAGTGTATGGAATACACAGGATACAAAAAATGCATTAGGTATTAAAAAGCACCACTAAAAATGTAGTTCTCAACCTATTCAATACTTACCTCTACACCTTGTATTTCAGTCACAAATTCTTTGGTCTAGTACATGCAGTAATTCACTGACAGCGTGGAGCAGCAGTGACATCTGCTGGCCGTAATCATCCCCCGGCTGCTAAAATGTCTCTATTTTTAAACCTCCTCCCAGCTGGCTTTAATACCTCCCACCTTGTAAATGCACAATGATGAAAACACTGTGGTTCCGGGAGAAGCCTATTTAAGGCATGTTCTGGTGATGCAGGGGATAAGTCCATCTGAGCAAACCATGTGCTGTCAAATGTAGTGGCAAAAATACAAAGTGTTTGAAGATACAGGCCTGAAACTTTTCCCTTTTTCCTTTTTTGCTCTGTGGTTAATGCCCAGAATTTAATATTTTTGCAACTGTAGAGTTTCACCAAAAGACACAAAAATTATGGCAAAATGGACTTAATTTTTGGATTCACCAAGTCCACCAAGTACCTGCTCTCCAGATAAGGACAGTAGTCCCTAACCCATTGAATTTCAGATAATTCCTGAGAAATAAACTCCTATTATGGGAATTTTTATTTTCTTGAGGGCCCCTCAAGCTGCCAGAAAAACCCAACAGAAATGTTATGAACCAGGTCCCCAGAGTATCTTGCAATTGTTGGAAAACCAAGGGTCATTTAAACCAGCAGCCTGGGGAGGTTTGGATGGGGCTTACAGTCTCCAAACTCCTGACGTGAAACCTGGAATTAATAAAAATTCGGTTTTCCAATGTTAGGTAAGAATGTGAGAAAATTTAAAAATGTTTCTTGGTGTTTAATGGTGAGGTACTAAAAGGCACCTTTGTGTGAAGGAGATTTTTCTTTACAAGTTTCTGGAAAGAAACCGGTTTCTCCAAAGTTTAACTGAGTTCAGTTCTCCCAATATTTTTGATATGTGTCTCCTGATGTGGGCTAAAATATTGATTTAATTATTTTGGCTGGAAAATAGCCTAGGTATTTAGTTTCTATGTAAATATTTACATTGGAGTTGTCTACATTTGGTGAAACAAATCTCATTTTGGGTGTCGGGTTAGTGCTTTTCATTTTGGTCTTGATTCAGCCATGAGCCATTTGATACCAGATGATCTTTATGGTCCATTCCTACACAAATCATGCCTTGATACCAGGTGTACCTTATTCTGGGAGGATACAATTCCTTGGTTGGTTCAGGGGCTGTGTCCTCCAGCAACGTGTGGCTTTCACAGAGAGACTGAAGTGTCTTCAGGGAAAATCACTGTTTATGCTCAATTAGTTGAATGAAGCATTTAAACTGCCACCACAGCCAATATAGAGGTGCTTTCAGAGCTCAGAAATTCGGCAAATAGGATGACTCAGTCTGTTATAAAAGATCTATGCCTGTTTTTGCTCAGGTTTACACAGTGAGAATATGAGTCTCATGTCAATTAATAACGAAAGAGTTTGGATGAAAAGCAGATTTTTATTTTTCTTTTGCTAAATATTGAAGAAAAATAAATGCCTGAGAAAAATGACTGTAATGATGTGTCAGACCAGAGATCCTCACAGCCAACCCTCCTGTCTCCATCAGTGGCCAAAGGTAGAGAGAAGCCACTTCTAACACACAGGGGCTGGACTGGGTTGTTTATAACACCCATGCAGTACCACACCTTGTGTAATGAGTGTATCCAGGGTGGTGGATCATAAAGGGATATTTTCCCAGAAAAATCTCCCAGGCTCCAGTAGTCTGAGCCATAGGATATGATTTCATGCATGAAAATAAACAAACAAACAAACCAAAACCAAAAGCAACACCAAAACTCTAAAAAATGGAATTATTTCTTCCTTTAAATTGATATTTAATCTCATGGAAAAAATACCCCCTCACACCCAACCAACAACCCCCCAACATAATTTCATAGACGTTTGTTCACTTAGGGTAGAATTGAGTAAACACTAAAAAAACATTTCTGGCAAACTTGCATTCAGATTTCACACAGGTGCTTTGTGGTTTTCATTGCTCTTTGCACTGTTGCTCATGTGAAGAAATAATTGGAAATATTATGGGAAATAGCTACATCCACATGCAAACAAGGGTATTTGCTGATGAACCCAGGCATCCACCATCCATCTCCCCAACCCACCAAACAATTTCTGCATAGGTTTGGTTCACAACAAAGGGAGCATTTCTGTTTTAAAGCAAAGCTTTGCACCAGGAATACTCTTCAACTGTTCCACTCACCTTGTTGGGCCAGCCAGCCAAGGAAAAGCATAAGAGAGATGAGCAGCAGATAATAACCCATTGCAGGGAACAGCTTGTGAGTCAACGGAACTGTTATATGGCCTCTGCTAATTCAAAGAAAAAGGGAAAAGTGACATCATAAAGCAGAAATCCCCTGAACTCAGAAAATCCCTTGCTGCTTTCTTGCACAGGCAGCACACTGATCCTTGGTGTGATTTATATTCCCACAATATTAGATACCTAAAACTTCGTTGTATAAATCTTTGTTAGTCAAGGTGGTTTGTACTGTTATAAATCAGCACCTTCCACAGAGGGAACAGTATGGGTTGTTTAGGACAATAAATCAAACAGAAATATTTAATATGATAACATCTAGCAGTCATCAGAAACCATGCCTTACATAAAATACACAATCTTAGCTGCCTAAGGAGGAGATTTTAGCAAGTGCCCAACTTTTTGTCTGGCTTAATCTAACTACACATGATTTAGTTTTTCCCCTTGGGAACAAACTTACAGGTAAAGGAAGGTGCTGTTATCATTCCCTTTCCCAAAGTGATTAAATTAATACATATTTTTTCTAATATGGGATGCATATGCCTTTGTGGATGAAATTTTGGAAAAAATTTAAATTGTGATTTTTTTTTCTTCACCTCACCTCTTCCCATAATCACAGCACATTTTGTGTCCAGGATCTTTCCCTTGTTTTCATCTTTCTGTCTTCACAGAACTAATTCAGAAAGGTTCTGTAACATTTAAATTCTCACTCCTAAAGATGTTGGTAAAGACAACCACAAAATATAGGTGTGAGTTTGACTCAGTTGCCTGAGCACAGGTTCTACCACCATTTGAAATAATCCAGGCATGCCAGCATATATACATGGGTTTGCATACAGAACACAAACCTGTTAGAGATCAGTTTTCATGTAGATGCCAACTAGAAAATCCCAGGACACCCAAGTGCATGATAAATATCACTTTTTTGGAGTGGGATCCCAAAAAATGCCTGTATGCATACGGAAGAAAAGAAGGAGAAGGATCATGTACCCCTTAAGTTATCAGGAAAAAGTTAAATACATCCTTTGCAGGAGTGAAAGTGAGGGGTTTTGTAGATTTCAGGGTGCCACATGAGATGCTGGAGAAAGACTTATTGTCTAAGCCTGTAAAGAAATGGGTTCCTGAGACCCCTTCCACTCTAATCAGAGGGAAATAAATATCCCAACAATATGATGTGTCTGAGGAGATTATGTGAGGTGTTCAGGATTTTTAGGATGTATTGCCCATTAGAACAGCTCAGATGTGACCTTTAGAGCTGAGTCCAACAGGAGCATAGGCTGCTGCATATATGAATTAATTTTGGAGTCAACTAAGTGGAATTTAAGACAAAATTACAGACTTGTGCCTAAGTGCCACCTCAGAAGCCAGAGTTAGTGAGAGCCACAGAAACACGAGCAAGGTGATAACTGACCTTTGAGAGACCAGGGCTCACCAATTCACCAGTAGCAGACCAGGCAAAACACCCTGGGGTATTTCACCTGGTCCTTGGGTAGGCATCTGAATCGAGTTCTTTAGACAGCTGCTTTCAGAGTCTGTGTGTGGAGGTTTGCTGGGAGTCCAGTGTCCACTACAGATGATGGAGATTTGCTCAATACCATCAAAGGATCCTAGAGAATGACTCAGTTTGCCCCACTGTGGGTACCACTCTCGTAGAAACACCTGTGTGTAGAGACCAAGACCCCAAGCTGTTGAAATGAAAACGTATTGAACAACCTGTGGAATTCAGAACTGCAGCTTGGCAGATGCCAGAGGCTCTTTGCACACAGGAGCCCTCCTGGAGCAGGAGCTGGAGGCAGCACACTCTCAGACACCCTCCACGTGTGGCACTGAACAGCTGCATTCAGGCAAAGTCTTTGATTCAGGGTAAGCAGTACTTAGCAAGAACGGAAAGATCAGTCTGTTACCAACATTATTCTCATATTAAATCTCAAAACAGCTACTAGGGAAAAAATTAACTCCATCCCAACCAAAACCAGGGCAGCATTTCAATTAGATGCTTAAATTTAGACAGTGCTAATGTTCCCAAAAGACACAATAACAGTTAGTGTGAGGAACAGAGAATTTGGAGTATCATCTGTTATGGTTTCTATGTCACTTTGAGGGAGAAGACTTCAAAGAAGTCCCACATAGGAGTTAGCATCTCTGCTGCTGCAAAATTTTAAGAAGATAATTTTTTGTCAGATAACTCTTTCTTAAATACATTGGTCACCCCATCTCCAGAAGAAACTTACTCCGTGCAAAAAGACAGCAGTTTATTTTGGTGTTGAATAAAAGATGTTAATGTACTACTGTTGTATTACTCTCTAATGGACCTTTTCTCTGCCAGTGGATTATGCACATTTTATGCACAGTTTTAAACTCCTCCAGCAATGCTTTTGGCATAGCTGAATGTTGTTAGTGTAATAAACTTCAGTCAATAACTGAAATACTTACACACTGAAGTGATCTTTAGGCAGTGAATTAAAAATAAACTTTGAAACATGGAAGAGTCCCTCAATGCAGGAGGAGTTGTGCCTCTGTGTGTGATTTGGATTTTGGTTTTAGCAGGTTTTGTTTGTTTGTTTGATTTTATTATTGCTGTTTCATATTGAAGAAAAATAAGTTTGGAGACAGCTGAAACTCTATAAATTTTTATCAGATTTTTCAAACAACCTCAGACACAAAAATTGTTGACTGTGGGGAAAAGATCCGTTGTGGTGCTGAAACAACTTTTGGTGTATCTTTTCTAGAGAAAAAGTATCCAGCCCTTTCTATTCCCATCCCATAGTTGCACATACCCTACACCTGATATAACTCCCTGTTCAACAGTTCACTATATTCTGGAATTACAAGCCCAGGGTTCTAGATTTTTCTCCTGAAATAGGGAGGGAGAAATAGGATAGGTGTGGTTGACTTTATGGCATCTAGAGCTGGAGTAACTTAAACTTTAGTTTCCATTCCTTGTCTTACATTAAACAATCTTTTCAAGTAAACTTCCTGTCTCTAAATAACACCTGTGATTTCCATCTACTCCTGGGGTGCAGGTCGTCGCAGGATTCCCACGATAATACTGACTTTGACAGACATAAATATTGAATTTAATGGTTGTATTTTAATTTGGGAAGTCAGTCTATGAGATGAGTGGTGCCTTGAGACTTTGATACGACCAGTTCCTTTAGACATGACACATTTCAATATGGGCAATATCCCTTAAGGAGGACTGGAAATAATCTGAGATATTGCCAGCTCCAAAGCAGCATCCACAGCAACTCTCTAGTTCTTCACAGAGAATTGTTTGACAAGATTTAAAAGCCCCCTGTGAAGGAGATTTCATAACAATTGTCAACAACCTATTGTGGTTAACTTCACATCAGAAACTTTCTCCTGATATGTCAGTTAGACCTTCCTTGTTTCTTCTTCTATTCCTAAGGGTCACAGAGCACAAATTACTTTTTTTGTCTTTGAAGCATTTTTAGTCATATCTTGAAGCAACTCTTATTCCACAAAAATAACTTTATCTTGCCTTTCTTCCCAGTTAGGGAAAAATTTTTAGAATTTCCATTTCCATTGGCTTGGGTTTTCCAAAATACTCACCCACTCTGGCTAGTACTTTTGGGGAGCACCATCCATTCAGGAAGATGAATAATTAACCAAATGTGAATGAGAACAGACAAAAATTTTTCTCTGAATATTAAATTCTGTATACTGGAGTATGGAATTAATTTTGGTCACATTAAAGGAAGTAGGATTAATAATTTAATACTTATTTTATAGTTTTATATTACAACTATAATGCATTTTATATTATATTTTATATCCTATGTGTACAATATTATATATCATAATATATTGTGAATAAGAATTAATGAAAAATAATGATTTTTTTTTAACCTATCTGGTGGTAACAGAATAGTAGCACCACTTTAAACAAAAGTCATAATGAGAAGATCTACATCAATTCAGAGAGTGGCGTGTTCAGAAACTATGTCTTCAAAACAGCCAAGGTATTTCTTTTGCTTACATCTTGCCAGGGCAGTGAGACTTTCCTTCCAGTAGATGGTGACAGAGAACTTCCCAGAAATTAAAAAAAGAGGCCGTTGGCTGCTGTGGGCCTCCCTCCCCTTGTTTTTGTGGAATCTGACCCCAAATCAGCATCGAAATAAACAGAATATTTTTTAGAGATCTCATGATGGGACAGTTTATTGTTAGTTAGCTTTTTTATCTTTTCTCTGTTTCTGTATTTTCTCTTTTCTGGTTTTGTTCCCTTGAAATACCTTTTTTTGCTACATGATCTGGAATGAAATATGAATCTATAATTATTATTATGCTGAACACTTTTTGTCCTACGTCCTCAACTTTGGTTTTGGGAAACATTTCACCCTCCTCTCCTATTATTCCTCTGAGCTGGTTGGATGCTGAAGGTCAAAATTCTCCAGCTCATTTCAGTTTAACTCCTGTGTTACGGAAATGTTATTTTTGCTCTTAATCCCAGTCTTCATGTAGCATACATTTACTAACAGAAATAAAAATTTAGAAGTTTCAAGTATGTGAGAATAAGAGAAATAGATTTTGTTGTGCAAAATTCCATAGGCAAATGAACCAGCAACAATTTGTAGGGAAAAATGTCAATTATGAAAATATATTTACATAGAGGACAGAAATGGGTTTTGATATTTCAGTCTTGTCCTTAGAATTTATGGGGGGAAAAAATCAAAATAGTTTTAAAAGCTTCAGATGAACCATTAAGGTTTTCTTTAAATTTTGATAAATGCATCCTAGATCATCTCTTAAATACTAGACTGGATGTCTTGGACACTGTCTGCCAGATGTGATGGGTTTGTAGGTGACGTGCAGTTTCCATTGGCATTCTCTGAAGTACACAGCATTGATGAGCATGGTGGAAAACAGAGACTGAACCTGAAAAACTCAGTGTCACTCACTTCTGAAAGCCAAACCAGAGCAAGACAGAGCTGGCTGCACTGAGGGGGCACCGATACCAAACCACCAATGTTGTGTCTGGGGTTGTTCTCACCTGGAAATGATTGTGTGTCTTCCATCTGTTATTGAACAAATGGGAAGGTATAAAGTTTCATAAACTTTCCAAAGTGTGTTCCTGAACTTGTATAAACTCATTGCTGTGAAAGAAGGGTGTAAATTTTTGTTGTTCACTGTAATGGAATGAACTGAGGAATATGATGTGTTTTTATCTTGCCTTTCTGAAGAAAAAAAAAACAAAAACAAAAAAACCCCAACAAACCACAAAAAAAAACCAAACCCAAGTGAAAGCTACTTTATGTTCGTGAAGATTTTCCTTGGAAACCTAGATTGTTTTACTTCCCCTGAAGGAACTTCAGTAATCTTACCCCAATTCACTGTGATTTGGAAAAGATTATGGGAATGCTTCAAAACAACGATAAGATCAAAATAAGATCAAAATAAAATGTCTTAGTTTACCAGCCAGGCAGAAATGTTTTATTTAAGGTCAATCTAACACTAATCTCACTGTGACTGAGCTAACCTTTTAGGATTATGGGAACTATTTTCCATTACCCTGGCCTTCACTTCTGCATTATTGGGTAGACTTACAAAATTATATCTACTAGTGGCTGCTCTACTTCTGTCCCTGAGGAAAACAGCAAAGCATGATGGAAGAAAAAATATTTAATAGGAAAATATTAACCACTCATTCTCCTGGTATACTTTTTTTTTTTAATTTTCTTTCTTTTAAGCAGGTTTTTTAATCTTATTTGCATCCTGTAGTTTGGACACAAGGTTCTAATTCAGGGGTTATACTAGGATGAGAAAATATACCTACCATGACTCCAAAGAAGGCAGAGAGCTGCCAAGAGATGCTTTAGCATCATTTTGAAGTGAGTACTAAAAGCCAGGCTGAACGAATTAAAAAACTTTCATCAGCAAAACCTGCACATAAAAAAAAAAAATCTGTTTTGCATAGCTGAGCAGATTTCCACCCTGAATTAGTAACCTCATGTTTGTTCTGATAAAGACCCGGCCCAAATGCCAGGTCTGTCCAAAGAAAAGCATCTTGCAAGCTGCCCAAGTGATAGGAGAACTCTAGTGGGGTGAAAATTGTGATGATCTTCCTGCTCGGAACATTTTCATTCTCTTCCAAATTACCATAGGAACATTAATTTGATTGTGTACTTCCTACACCACTGCTAATTAGTTATCTCATATTAATTATAGTAATTACACACACACCTATCTATAGGACTATTAGGCAGTTCATGGGAAAAAAAGCACGAACCAAGATGTGCTTGATGCAGAGCAGCTAATCAGCCAACAGCTGCTCGTGGTCCCAGAGTTGCTAGTTAACACCCAAAATACTGTACAAAAGGGATACTTTCAAAATTCCAGCTAATAAAACCCCTTTTCAAGCTAAAACCATTTGCTAAACAAATGTCTTCAGTCTGTGCATTTCTCTTCATCTGCTAACATAGCCAGGGATCAGAATTAAATACTAACATGACTAAGCAGCAGTACAAGAATCATCAAAAGGCTGTTGTGAGGACACATTACCAGGGAACAAAGAGAATATGTTTTAGAAGAGGAAATGTAGTCTGTGCAAATATAGGTCAGTAAATATACTTCTAAACCAATAAAAGGTGTTTCTCTGCAGTCTAGGAGTAGTTTTGCCAGGAGATTAATTTCTGTCTTTACCATGATTTTATACACTGGGGTGGGTGGTGGAAAAAGACTCATCCTGGCCCATGAACTGTATCCCAGGAAGTGCATAGAAAGGGATTTTTATCAATGAGCTGAAAAGTAGAGCATCCTGCTAATGTGTGCTTCAAGGGATGTCCTCAAACTGACATCCAGAGTGTGATGTTGCTGGCCATCAGCCATGAAAAGCATTCCTTTGTTTTACATAAGAATTTGCAAAAAAATACATACTTTGTTCAATTTTATGTTTCTAAGTGGCCAAAAATCACAGATCTGGTTCCTACTCCTTCAAGTATACATGAGGATGGCCTGGTACAAGAATGTGTTCTATTCCTGTAAAATTTATGGTCTTCTCCTCCCACTGCCTGTGGTTCTTGAGCGTACGAGGCATTCGGTGACGGATTCACTGGTTTTAGGAGAAGAAACCATTAGATCATCTGCTCTCTCTTCCTCTGAATTTCAGGCCAGCAAGTTCTACCTGCGGATCTTACACTGCTCCCATGGGGCCAGCTCTCTCACTAAGGCATCAAGGCAGCACTGGAAGCTGTGAGGATCCACATCCACTTTTCTCTACTCACATCCACTGCCACAAAACGTGAAGCTTCAGCTTCCATTGTTTGGTTCTGGTTCCGTTCCCTCCACACTATTGCAGTCTCCCATCACACTCCACCTTTCTTTCCTGTGAAGGACATGGATCAGAGGTGTTCTCTATATCTTTACTGTATCTATCTATCCATCTATATCTATATCTATGTCTATATCTATATCTATCTATATCTGTATCTGTATCTATATCTGTATCTATCTGTATCATCTATAGCTATATTTGAGTCTCTACTGGATGGCTCAGTCCTTTAGATTTTTGTGGCTATTTTCTTTCTTACAAAGTAATTAAATTGTTTGTGTAAACAAATCGAATCCCCCGCTTTGCTTTCTATGCAAATCAGAGCTCTACCATGATGGAAATCGTATTTATACTTGAAATCAAATTCATCACACAGCTTCCTGCCTGGAGGCTGCATTGCCAACCCCATTTTGATCAGTTGATGCATTGCCTCTATTGCAGACCTTCATTTTTGTGTATTCTCTTGACAGATTTGATGAGAATTATGCATATTAAGAGAAACATGTCTTGTTGGAAGTTTTTTTTTAAAAAAGAAAGATGCAAAATTGTTTAAAAAAATGTGAAATTGTTTGGTTACACTCAGGTCCAAAACCCAAATAAATATCCTGGTTGTGTTTCACTGACTGCTAAGAGAAGTTTGGCCATCACACCTTTAGCTGCATCAGAAGTCTACAGATATGTGAGGGTCTATACTGGGTCTGAACACACAATATGGTTAGTTTCAATCCCATTATGTGTATATTCCTTATTTACTGGCTGTAATACATAGACAGGGTGAAGTCTGAGCTAAGAAAATCCATAAGGTTGTTTATGTCCCATAAACTTCTCTCATTCTGTTTAAAATCCAGTCCTCATTTAGAAAACTGTAAGTAAAGTATATTTAGTGGCACTATTCTGGAGCCAGAATTCTTCTCTTTAGCAAAATTAATTACCAACAAAGTGCAAAAAAGCTGGTGAAGGGTCTGGAGCACAAGTCTGACGAGGAGCAGCTGTGGGAGCTAGAGGGGCTCAGCCTGCAGGAAGGGAGGCTCAGGGGGGACTTTCTTGCTCTGTACAACTCCCCGACAGGAGGGCACAGCTGGGGGGAATTTGTCTCTTCTCCCAAATAACAAGTGACAGACAAGAGGAGACAGCCTCAGGTCGCACCAGGGGAGGTTTAGAATGGATACTTGGAAAAATCTCTTCACTGCAAGGGTTGTCCAGCCCTGGCACAGCTGCTCAGGGCAGTGGTGGAGTCACCACCCCTGGAGGGATTTAAAATACAAGTAAATGTGGCACTTGGGGACACAGTTTAGTGGCAGGTTTGGCACTGCTGGGTTAACAGTTGGACTTGATGAATTTAGAGGTCTCTTCCCACTTAAACAATTCTGTGATTCTATGATTCCAATAAAAACCTTAACCAGGAATTTTTTTCAGAAATGTAAGGGGTATTTGAGCCTCTTAATTGCTCACCCCAGAGAATGAGTAATGCAGGTGTACAGTAGGCTGTGGATGCCATGCCTGCAGCATTGTTCATGTCGTGTGAACTAATCATTAGGAGGGATGAATTTATGAGGCTGAATTGAAGAAAAGGATAATTTCACATCTTTCTCTGTAGGTAAAGATTAAAAGCAAGCTTGTACCATAGGGAGATTAGAAAAAAAGCCTTCCAAGAAAAATGGTTTTACAATGGCTTTTTATGAGTTTATTAATAGTATTATACCTCTATTATATTTAGATGCCCAAATTAAGCTTCACTGATCCTGCTTCAGCTGTCTCTAGCAGAGGGAGGCTGGTAGCTACAAGGGTTGTCGTCATCAATGGTGATGGTAAAACTGCAGACAGGGAAAATCTTCCTGGGTAAATATAAAACAATGTCAAATGGCTTAAAATTCCGTATTTATTCTCATTGTAGGATTGCACTAATATCCAGTGTTGTCTAAGGATATTTACAAAACCAAGTTGGTAGGAAGAAGTACTCACTCTTACTACATCTATTGATACATTTGGGAAACAGAGATGGTCCTTTGAACTTAAAAGATCTGAAGAATAACGTGCTCAGAAGTTACTCTATCTTCTATGAGCGTGTTAGATGGACAAACAACAAGGGAAGTTTATGACCTATATCCCTACAGGTTACAGGCGTCTCCCTATAAGATTTGCATCATAAAGTTTCTGCGAGGAGATCAACTATTAATTTAATACAGAGATATAAAAACTTGGGTGGTGGAGTGGTATGATTCCAGGTAATTTCAGTGTATTTCATTACTTAAATGTTCATTACATAAACTGGTCTTAAACAGCAAAGTTTAGGTGAAAGTTGCCTCTGACCACACTAAAAAGCCACTGCAAGAGTTAATATGCCACCTAACATACTCTGAGTGCTGAGCTGGGGTTTAGATGGTGTTAAATATCTGCTTGTTAGTTAATTCTCACCCATAAACAAACCTGAGGACTTTCAGTAAAATTTTGCTTGATCAAGAGCATTGGAATCTGAGAAATCTAGGGTTCTTTGATGATTGATGATGAAGGTAGACTTATTAGATGCTGAAATAGTCATTAACAAAAGCAAGAAGTTGCAAAACCTTTTTCAACAAGGAATGTTCTGATCCTCAGCCCTTTTCTTTGAAGAGAGTAGTCACAGCTTTCCTACCATAGGACAAAACTTTTCACTTTCTTATAAAAGATACAAATGGAACAGGAAAGGAATTGGTGGGAATGAAGTTGTGTTCTGTTCTCCCGAATGTCACAGACTTTCTTTATGTTTCCAGGCAACTCTTTTAACCACAAATGTGGGTTTTTTTTCTGTGAACTAAATAACCAACACACTTCACACCAGGGTGTGAACAAGCTCAACCCAAGTGAATGCATTGCCTTTATCCTGTGATTCCCCAGGCACACCTGACCACAACTCCTGAGTAAACTCTCTTTCTGCCACCCTCCTCCAGCAACCTCCCTCCTCAGTCAATGAGAAACTTTTGAATGAGTAAACTGACATTATGACATTTGCCAAATTTCAATTTTGTTCAGTCAATTAGCAGTAGCTTCAGTCTTGTATTTCAATTGATTAGGCTGCAATTACCATAATGAATTTCCATCCTGGAGGGTATAAAAGCCCTCAGACACTGGGTGTACGTGAATCTCGCGTGCCTCTCCAGGCTGAACTGCTCTAGCTAATACACTAATGAAAAGGTTATGTCAGGCAAACTGAATATGGAAAAAAAAATTGAAGACAGAAAAGTTAAATAGGTTGCTTTAAACCTCTTAATAGAAATGGGATGGGGTGCTTTTTTTTCTCCTTCTAATAGTAGCAAATGCCTTTCTGTAAGTGCTTCTCGCAGGTATTAAATGTAACAAATACAATAGGGAGTGCTTTTGAAATAGAAGATGAATTGAAACAGTGGGAAGAAAAAGGAATAGGAATGGGATGGGGGATAAGATACTTCAGGCTTAATATATTGCAGAAAGAGAGATAATTCTGTGGGCTAAAAAAATCAATCCACATGCTATCTCTTTGTTTCACAGAATGCAGAACTCCAATTACAAAACTTTTTTAGGGAAAAACAAACCCCACATGCAACCCCTTTATAAAAGGCAGGACTGCAAACTATGCAAGGGGAATGTTTTCTGCTGTGAAATCCTGAATTTAAGAGAATAAAACAAGTACCCCAGGACCAAAGCCACTGGACAGAAAACACTTCCAAACCTTTGTTCTGATCTAAGCAGTCTTGGAGTTTTCCATTCATCAGGGAGACTTCCTAGTGAGATTCTGTGTCTTCCCAACCCAACCAGAAGGAGACAGGGATTGCCAGAAACTTTCATTATGGACTACAAACTCAGGAAGAGGTTTATCTGGCTTTGAAAATTGACAAGACTTAAAAACTCGGACTATGTCTCTTCTGCTTTGAAAAGTAGCCCCCATTCTTAAGAATAAAGAGGAGCATGGCTGACTATAAGAATAGAAGAGTCTTGATCTTGCACCACCGATGGGCTGATGTAGATCCTCAATAAACCAATTTAAAAAGGGTTCATGTGATGAGCTCAGGCAGCTGAACTGCGTGTGCCTGGATCCATCATCACGCATCACTGTGAAAAAGTGCAAGTCTTGTCTTCTACCCTTAAGAGATCACAAAATCAGGCAGGAGGGAGGATTAGATCTTGACAGGACCTTGTTTACCCACTTGCCAGCACAATGCTGATCCTGACAGACAAACTGTCTGCCAAATGATTGTTTGTTTTTATCTTTCACAGGTTTTCCTGACAAATAACTGAAAAAGTATTTTGTATTTTTAAGTCAAGATATAGCACTTTCCTAGTGGTTTGCGTATTCTAAAAAGGAACAAGAAATAGCCATGATAAAGTTTCTGGCTGGGTTTGGACAAAACATTTTTTTCTCTCAATTTTGTTCAATGTTTGCTTTATTCTCCCAAAAGACTGTCTCAATTACCAAGGTAACAAAGCTCTGGTGTATCTATTTCTTCTTTGGAATTATTTGGCTCATTTTTACAAAAATGTGGAGGAACAGAAGTATAAATTAAGATCTTAATATGCTTAAACAATCACATAGCTGCAGAGAAAAATGCTGCATCTGAAACTGTCTTGGAGAAAAGCACAGCCTCAGGCCAACATACAGTTTGATAGTGCACATGCAGACTTTCAACTTACTTGTAATGGAGTCATTTACATAGACTTCATGGAAATTCTTAATTTCCCCCCCTAAAAATAAGGAAATGCTTCTTTCTGTTGTCTTTTTCGTCACAGGAATAATTTCCTTTTTAGAACTTACTCTTCCTGTCATTCAAATGCTTTCACATGCCCTCTCTCACCCATCACCCAGCTTTTGCTCGCTGAATCCACGTTGCTATTTTTGCCAAAGTGCTCTGTAGGTCATTCAGAGAAACCCTCAGCGGGGGCCAGACACACAGTGAGATGTGCACTTCCACTCCCTACAACATAATAAAACCTTCAGTTGAAAGCCAAAAAATTCTCATTCTTTGTACTTCAGGAATACCTTTTGCAGTGTTACAGTTGTTGACTATAGGTAGATTTTCCAAGTACACTCAGTGGTCTGACTATGTAACTAATTACATCCATGGGAAGGAGTTTAGACCAGAACCATGAATTTTCTATATAATAACACACAGTTCATTTTTTTGTAAAAGGGTTATATCCCTGTGCCCTTGACCTTGAATATGATTTTTCAGCATGCCATTGGCCATGTGACAAAAGGCTCACTATGGGAAAATTGTGATTTTTCAATATTTGTACAGAATCCTGCAAATAATTTTTCCATCAACACTACTGGAAAGTTGCTCTGTTATAAAGCTTTATTTTTAATATAATAAAATAGTATAAAATAGTATAAAATAGTATAAAATAGTATAAAATAGTATAAAATAGTCAAGGGGCTAAAGACATATATGTTTTCTCTTCATGAGATACATTGCATATGTTGATTTCCTTTAATGGAATTTTAGTATTTTTGGAAAATATTTTTTTATTTTGGTAGCTGGTTTGTTTCCTCTTGTCAGGCTTCTGTTTTATCCTCAGATATTCTTTGTAGCAGATGTAAAAATAAGGACAATGTCTGACAGATGAGCTGAGCTCTTTAAAGTTTTCAGTCCTCATGCCTGTGACTAAAAGAAGTAGGTCAGTCTCAGTTTGGAATTGTATTTTTACCACTCTGGTTTTCATTGCCTCATCAGGGTCTAGTTTGAAAATAGGCAGAGCAATGGCATGACTGTCCATGACTGGACAAGTGAAAAACACCATTTGCAAAGTTTTATGCTTGTTGGATTTCCATAAACAGAAACCAAAGTTTCCTTCCAAGATGTATTTTTCTTTAACCTTTCTAAAAATGGAGTGAGAAAATTAAAACACCCCCTAGGAGCCTGCTAATAACATATAAAATGATATTGTTAGATTTTATCATTTGTTGACAAAGAGTGCTTTTGATGAGACAAGAACTGAACACTTCCCTGTTGTTGTTTCCATCTGACCTTCCCCTCTTCCTTCTAGGAGCTCTCCTGAAGCAGAGTCTCCCGTAGCCTGACGTCGTTCCTTACCACAAACCTCCAGGTGCTGGGTGAGATTAAGAACACACACTAAGAGAACTTAATTATTCATCATGAAGTGTGATGTAACAATGAAGACAGACATGCACTTTGAATGTTTAATGGAGTATCCTTCACCTTGCAGAGTGACTTAGCCTTTCTCATTCTGGGGGCTTTCCATTTCACTTGGGACCCCACTCTCCCGCTCTGCCACCTTCACCTGTGCACCCTGGAGTTGCTGTGGCAGTTTTACACCTGCATATCTCATGCTGTTGTTTTTGTTTGCTGTTCTCATGTGTTGTTCTCATGACCTCACACTTGAAAAACCTGAGATATATTGATTTCATCAATTTTTTCCTATAAGAAATTGTCACAGATTTGAGAATAACTCTTTCTCCCCCTTTTCTTGCCTTTTTTCTTACTGTATAACCATACAGTAGAGGAGAGGAAAATTAATGAATTACTTCAATACATAAAAAAATTTCAATAACCAATATTTATTATCCAAAAATGCATATATTTGCACAAAAGATAGTAGTTAATCAGTGTGCAACATGCAATCAAAACTTGCTCAAGTGAGTGTTAGTAGGATCACAGGCAGAAACCTTCAGCTGGAGGACTGTTTTTATTCCTGGCTGGCCACTGGGGAGAGTTTTCACTATTCCATTCTCCCTTTCTCTTGCTCTGTTTATCCCCAAAAGGTAACTTCACCATTTGAGTCAGTGTATGCCATCAGCAAGACATCCCATGAATACAATTTGTCCACAGAGGCCTCCCTTACCCTGCTTTGTGCAATGCTCGCAGCATCCTGGTAGGTTTGAGACAAGACCAAATCCAAACAAGAGTCTGTGAAACAAGGATCCAGATAAACAGCCAGTTCTGCCCCAAGCCTGGCCTGGAGACTGCATTTAAAACACAGTGAAGAGTGAGCCAGAGGAAATCCTTCTGTGATTTTGATGCATTTGGTCCTTGTTTGAGACTGGGACAAAGCCACAATCAAATTCAGTGCTAACGGCAGTTTATAGCACTTTTGCATCTGTCAAGTCTTAAGCTTTTATTTGTGCTTCTGATTCACACTCAAGGATGTACAATTTGCAGTGCTTCTGAGTATGTATCCTATACAAAAAAAACCAAACCAAAAAACCCCTTTCTCTTCTTTTTCCTCATTTTAAAAAACTGTGGTTAAGATGCATATTGCAGAGTGCTCAATAATTTTCAACCATTTTTTTTCTGTTATGTAAGATGTATTCCTAACCTCTCTGAATCTATGGAAATAGCAATGTGTGCTCAAACTATTTATATCTCTGAACATATCATTTTTCTTATCAAGTTGTCATTGCATTTTCTGAGCTGCTTGACTGGTTATTGCAGACAGAGTAAAAATATTCAGCTGCCAGTTATGCCTTAAAAAAAAAAAAAAAAAGGACACGCAAAGACAATAATAGCAAGTTGTTGTAATATTCTACACTTTTTGCTCTCCTCCTGCTGATTACTGACAGTGCTGTTGTGTTTTTGAAGATATATTTAATTATATTTTTAATCCACTACCTGTAGCCCGATGCATTAGAACATTTTGCTGATGAGTTTTTTCGCTTTCCAAACATATCCTGTCAGCGTGATGTTGGCGGGTAGGCTTGTAGAGTGGTAAGATCTCTGTGCTCATCAAATTGGCCACCCATTTGTGAGCTACACCAGATGACGCCTGAACTTTGATACAGATATTAACAATCCGTGTCAATATACTAGCCTGTGGCTAACTGGAAAGAGAATTCAAATTTGCAAGTATGAAAAGATCTGTTCCACAGATATTCCTTGCTGGCTGTCTTTCGCACTGAGTTGATCACTGGAGATAGCACAGTGGAAGTTCTCTCAGACAACCATATTTGCACTTGCTATCACCATATGCTAAGTAGCTTGTGCAAATGTTACCCCTACGCTGAATAAATCGCCTGACTAATTATTGTATTAACTGCTCACAGTCTGAATTTGCATTCTCCCTTTCATTCATTGTCAGCTCATGGTTGCCTGCTTGATTTGTTTCCTCACAGATTAGAAATCTCTTCCTGGGTCTGACACAGAAATCTGTGCTGTGGTATAATTGTGACTGTCTGAAAACACATAAAGGAGGAGATTTCAGAAATCAGATATGCAAAAAAAATAGACTGTGTTGTTTATATGCAATTAATTAATCTCTGGTTTTGCTGCAAAATCTTTTGTCTTGCAAAACTAAGCAGATTCTTCTAGTTGTGTTGGGGGCTTGGCAGATCTGTGAGATAATGGTCCTCTGGAGATGACTGACAGCAGCTGAGCTGGACTTCAAAGAAGCCAAAAATTATTGACTAGAATGAAAATATGAAGAAATCATTTCAGATTTGTTCTCACAGATCAGCATCTAGCCTGACATTTTACCAGACTTGGTTAATTGCTTATTCCATTAAAATCAATAGGAGTTTTGCCTTTGTGGCCACCAAGATCAAGACTAGCTTATGAATTGTGTTAGTGCTGTCTGGATTATAAACCTTTCTTGACAGGTTCACTACTATACAGTATATTAGGGATTTAAAATTTAAAACAAATAATATATTTTATTTTATGTCCTTGTTACCTTACCAGAACACCTTACCACCTGACTGTGATTTTGTTGTTTTAGAGTCTATCTTCCGACAGGACACCTGCTCTTGATCAGGAGATAGAGTATTTCCCTTGTCACTATTTTCCAGTAGTTAAAGATCCTCACTCTTGAGGAAAAAAAAAAAAAGTCTGATTTTTATTCAGTTTCATCTGGTTGAAGCTAAACTTAGGGGTTTTAGTGTTTGTGTGGAAGGGTGCTTAGAAGGCACTTTCTTGAGGGAGGGGCATTCCACTGGCCAAGTGGAAAGATTTGAACTCCAGCTGGGATACAGAAAAGGATGAGGTACTCAAAAAAAAAAAGGTTTTTTTACTGAGACGTGCCCCAGGGACCCCGCCCACACCACAGAAGACAAAGGCAGGGACTGGGAGAAGGAAGAACTGTCTGCTGTAGAAGATCAGATTTGAGAAAATCTAAGGAACCAGAAGGTGCACAGGTCCACAGGACCTGATGAGATGCAACTGCAGGTCCTGAGGGAACTGGTGGATAAAGTGGTTAAACCACGGTCCATCCTGCTTGAAAGTCATGGCTGTCCCATGAAGATCCCACTGACTGGAAAAGGGGAAGCACAGTTTTAAAAAGGGATAAAAGGGAAGATCTGGAGNAGGGAGGGGCATTCCACTGGCCAAGTGGAAAGAATTGAACTCCAGCTGGGTTACAGTAAAGGATGAGGTACTCAAAAAAAAAGGTTTTTTTACTGAGACGTGCCCCAGTGACCCCACCCATGTCACAGAAGACAAAGGCAGGGACTGGGAGAAGGAAGAACAGTCTGCTGTAGAAAATCAGATTTGAGAAAATCTAAGGAACCAGAAGGTGCACAGGTCCACAGGACCTGATGAGATGCAACTGCAGGTCCTGAGGGAACTGGTGGATAAAGTAGTTAAACCACGGTCCATCCTGTTTGAAAGTCATGGCTGTCCCATGAATATCCCACTGACTGGAAAAGGAGACGCACGCTTTTAAAAAGGGATAAAAGGGAAGATCTGGGGACCTGCAGACTGATCAGTTCCATCTCAGTGTCTAGCAAGATCATGGAGCAGATCATCCTGGAAACTGTTCTAAGGCATATGGAAAAGGAGGAGGTGATTGGTGACAGACAGCAGGGCTTCACTAAGGGAAAACTACGCCTGACAAATTTTGTGGCCTTCTGTGATGGGGTTACAGTTTTGGGGGATGAGGGAAAAGCAAGTGATGCCACCTATCGGGATTTGCACAAAGTATTTAATACTGTCCCACCTGGCACCCTTGTTTCTAAACTGGAGAGATGGGNTGAAAGTCATGGCTGTCCCATGAATATCCCACTGACTGGAAAAGGAGAAGCACGATTTTAAAAAGGGATAAAAGGGAAGATCTGGAGACCTGCAAACTGCTCAGTTCCATCTCAGTGTCTAGCAAGATTATGGAGCAGATCATCCTGGAAACTGTTCTAAGGCATATGGAAAAGGAGGAGGTGATTGGTGACAGACAGCAGGGCTTCACTAAGGGAAAACTACGCCTGACAAATTTTGTGGCCTTCTGTGATGGGGTTACAGTTTTGGGGGATGAGGGAAAAGCAAGTGATGCCACCTATCGGGATTTGCACAAAGTATTTAATACTGTCCCACCTGGCACCCTTGTTTCTAAACTGGAGAGATGGGTTTGACAGATGGACCTCTTGGTGGGTAAGGAACTGGCTTGGCGGTTGGACTCAAAGAGTTGTGATCAACACCTTGATGTCCAAGTGGAGACCAGTGACAAGATGCGCTCCTCAGGGGTCAGTGTTGGCATTGTTTAACATCTTTGTCAGCAACATGGAAGTGGATTGAGTGCAGCCTCAGCAAGTTTGCTGATGACACTGAGCTGTGTGGTGTGGCTGACACCCTGTAGAGAAGGGATGTCATCCAGAGGGACCTGGGCAGGCTTGAGAGATGGGCCTGGTGAACTTCAGGAAGTACAACAAGGCCAAATGCAACTCCCTGCACCTGAGTCAGGGCAATCCCCAGCACAACCACAGGCTGGGCAGAGCATGGATTGAGAGGAGCCCGGGGGAGAAGGACTGGGGGATGTTTGTGGTCAAAAATTCAATATGCCAACTGCATCCTGGGCTGCATCAAAGGAGACGTGACCAGCAGGTCGAGGGATGTGATTCTCCCCCTGTGATCTGTTCCTGTGAGACCCCACCCAGACTCCTGCATCCAGGCCTGGGACACCCAGTACAAGAAAGGTGTTGACCTGTTGGAACAAGTCCAGAGAACCACCGAATTGATCACAGGAGTGGGGCAGCTCTGCTGTAGAGACAGGCTGAGAGAGCTCAGACTGTTCAGCCTGGAGAAGAGAAGGCTCCAGAGAGACCTTATAGCAGTCCTTCGGTACCTAAAGGGGATTTACATGAAGGCTGGAGAAGGGCTTTTCACAAGGACGTGCAATTTCACTTGTGAACTGATTTGACTTCCTCACCATTTTCCTTCCTTTCAGTCCTGATGTCACCTCCTTTTTTTTTTTCTTCTGATTTTCTTCTGAAAATACTGAGTGGCACTAGGCAAGTCCTTGCAAATCTTTTTTGTCTATACTTCCTCCCCAGGCTGACAATTTTCCACTGAATGTCTTTCAGAGAATAGAGAGTCATCGAGTTCTCAACCCACCTAATGTGCTTTCTTGACAACTTTTAACCAGAAGGTAGTGAAATACTAAATCCCACACTCTTCTGAAGTCTTAGTATGTTCGCAGTTATCAAGCCTGTCATTTCAGAAAATGTGGGGGTTTTTGGTTTGATTGCATTGACTTTCCTGTGAAAAAAAAGTAGTATTGAATGACATTAATCACCTTCTCAGGCTAATAATTTATGAATTTATACCAGAATCAGCTTTTTCTTGAATTACATCTGTGACAGATATCAGGCTGACTGTGTCCATAATACCCTAAACCACCTTGCCTTCTCTGATTCTTCTCATACAGTGCTAGGATTCGTCCAGCCTGCTGCTGTTTTGCCTGTATCCCTCTCTATTCATCCTGTCTATTCAAAATTCAGAGCATGAACCTGAAATGTCCTCCATCAACTCATACAGAATCCATCCAAGCAAGTATCCTGGCCTGCTGATTTAAAATTATTTATGTCTGAGAGATGTTTAACACCCTCCACAGCTACTAATGGACTGGAAAATACTTTATCATGTTCATATGATTCTAATACATCCTCCTGCTTCTTTCAAGATACAAAAAAGAAATATTGAATAAACATATATCTCATTAAAAGTTCTGCCACCCCCCTAAGCACCAGAATTTTATTATAGCCATTATTCAGAACCTACCTTCTTCCAGACAGTCGGATTTTGCTCTTTGACTGCTTTAATTTTCTACAACCTATAACTTCCCCTCCTGGTTGATAGCTGTTGCTTCCCTTTTCTGTTTGCTAAATATTGTCTTTTAATTTCTAAATTATGCTTCCGGTCTTTTGTTGAGCTTGGAAGGGTTATAACTGATGTTGTCCTCTCTTTTCAATGTGTATTTATGAGATTTTAGATACTTCAGTTATTTTTAAAGACCTCCCAGATTTCAGCTGGGGGNTGAAGATCCCACTGACTGGAAAAGGGGAAGCACAGTTTTAAAAAGGGATAAAAGGGAAGATCTGGAGACCTGCAAACTGCTCAGTTCCATCTCAGTGTCTAGCAAGATTATGGAGCAGATCATCCTGGAAACTGTTCTAAGGCATATGGAAAAGGAGGAGGTGATTGGTGACAGACAGCAGGGCTTCACTAAGGGAAAACTACGCCTGACAAATTTTGTGGCCTTCTGTGATGGGGTTACAGTTTTGGGGGATGAGGGAAAAGCAAGTGATGCCACCTATCGGGATTTGCACAAAGTATTTAATACTGTCCCACCTGGCACCCTTGTTTCTAAACTGGAGAGATGGGTTTGACAGATGGACCTCTTGGTGGGTAAGGAACTGGCTTGGCGGTTGGACTCAAAGAGTTGTGATCAACACCTTGATGTCCAAGTGGAGACCAGTGACAAGATGCGCTCCTCAGGGGTCAGTGTTGGCATTGTTTAACATCTTTGTCAGCAACATGGAAGTGGATTGAGTGCAGCCTCAGCAAGTTTGCTGATGACACTGAGCTGTGTGGTGTGGCTGACACCCTGTAGAGAAGGGATGTCATCCAGAGGGACCTGGGCAGGCTTGAGAGATGGGCCTGGTGAACTTCAGGAAGTACAACAAGGCCAAATGCAACACCCTGCACCTGAGTCAGGGCAATCCCCAGCACAACCACAGGCTGGGCAGAGCATGGATTGAGAGGAGCCCGGGGGAGAAGGACTGGGGGATGTTTGTGGTCAAAAATTCAATATGCCAACTGCATCCTGGGCTGCATCAAAGGAGACGTGACCAGCAGGTCGAGGGATGTGATTCTCCCCCTGTGATCTGTTCCTGTGAGACCCCACCCAGACTCCTGCATCCAGGCCTGGGACACCCAGTACAAGAAAGGTGTTGACCTGTTGGAACAAGTCCAGAGAACCACCGAATTGATCACAGGAGTGGGGCAGCTCTGCTGTAGAGACAGGCTGAGAGAGCTCAGACTGTTCAGCCTGGAGAAGAGAAGGCTCCAGAGAGACCTTATAGCAGTCCTTCGGTACCTAAAGGGGATTTACATGAAGGCTGGAGAAGGGCTTTTCACAAGGACGTGCAATTTCACTTGTGAACTGATTTGACTTCCTCACCATTTTCCTTCCTTTCAGTCCTGATGTCACCTCCTTTTTTTTTTTCTTCTGATTTTCTTCTGAAAATACTGAGTGGCACTAGGCAAGTCCTTGCAAATCTTTTTTGTCTATACTTCCTCCCCAGGCTGACAATTTTCCACTGAATGTCTTTCAGAGAATAGAGAGTCATCGAGTTCTCAACCCACCTAATGTGCTTTCTTGACAACTTTTAACCAGAAGGTAGTGAAATACTAAATCCCACACTCTTCTGAAGTCTTAGTATGTTCGCAGTTATCAAGCCTGTCATTTCAGAAAATGTGGGGGTTTTTGGTTTGATTGCATTGACTTTCCTGTGAAAAAAAAGTAGTATTGAATGACATTAATCACCTTCTCAGGCTAATAATTTATGAATTTATACCAGAATCAGCTTTTTCTTGAATTACATCTGTGACAGATATCAGGCTGACTGTGTCCATAATACCCTAAACCACCTTGCCTTCTCTGATTCTTCTCATACAGTGCTAGGATTCGTCCAGCCTGCTGCTGTTTTGCCTGTATCCCTCTCTATTCATCCTGTCTATTCAAAATTCAGAGCATGAACCTGAAATGTCCTCCATCAACTCATACAGAATCCATCCAAGCAAGTATCCTGGCCTGCTGATTTAAAATTATTTATGTCTGAGAGATGTTTAACACCCTCCACAGCTACTAATGGACTGGAAAATACTTTATCATGTTCATATGATTCTAATACATCCTCCTGCTTCTTTCAAGATACAAAAAAGAAATATTGAATAAACATATATCTCATTAAAAGTTCTGCCACCCCCCTAAGCACCAGAATTTTATTATAGCCATTATTCAGAACCTACCTTCTTCCAGACAGTCGGATTTTGCTCTTTGACTGCTTTAATTTTCTACAACCTATAACTTCCCCTCCTGGTTGATAGCTGTTGCTTCCCTTTTCTGTTTGCTAAATATTGTCTTTTAATTTCTAAATTATGCTTCCGGTCTTTTGTTGAGCTTGGAAGGGTTATAACTGATGTTGTCCTCTCTTTTCAATGTGTATTTATGAGATTTTAGATACTTCAGTTATTTTTAAAGACCTCCCAGATTTCAGCTGGGGGGTTTTTTTAACACTTTTTATATATTTCCCTTCTTTATTCTTTTTTTCTCTGATCAGGGAAATAAGGTTTATATATCTGTTTTTACTGATGAAATATGCATGGATGGCAAAGAGGTGACACTGACTTGTGTCTTCCTTGTCTGCTGTGTACACTGACCTGTATTTCAGGTCTCAGTGCTGGAGTGTTTGCAGCACTCAGTGGAAAAATGTGTAAATGGATCTACAGAGTAAATGGTGTGGTTTGAGGGAAGATCCTCCCCCTTCCATCTAGAATTGGCCTGCTGAGGTACCTACAGCTCTGGTCATGAAACATGGTGTGGCTGTGAGGCTCTTGTACTCAGATTAGATTCAGAAATTAATTTGGGTTTTTTGGTTGTTTATACCAGTTCACAGAATGTATAGCCTTATTTCATAAGGCAACAAACAACTTTCAGTACACTGATTAATTCTTTCATTCTCCATAGACATAAATCAAAATTTCTTGCCCCTGAAACTTCTGAGCATGGATTTAACTTTTTTTTTAACTGTTAAAAAAATCTATTATGGTTTAAAATCATATATATGTTTTACTTCTGGCTACCTGAGATTTACCACATTTATTTTCAACAAAGGCTTTGTCTTGCACTGGGCATGGAAGCAGTGCATTACCCACTTCCCTGCTCCTTGTAAGATTTAGATGAGGTGTGTGTGCTGTGAGGTCTATGAGGAATTGGCCAGCATGTGATGGTTTGGCTCTCAATCAGCCATGGACCATCGATTTCATTTTTTTTTTGCTTGTAAATAGGAATGTCATTGCCTTCAGTAGGGCATCAGCTTGCTCAGTAGCTACCAGTGTAATCTTCCTTTATTTGCTGCTGTCATCCTTCTTTCTTACATTCCTACTATTGTTATTTATGGTCAGCTGCTATCTTATTAGCCTGTTAGAATAGGGGGTATATCTTCCTGTGTGTTTGTAAAGCACCTGCAGTGACAGGGACCGTGATCCTGACACGCTGCATAAATAACAGCAGGATCCCTTGCTGCTGGGATCACAGATGTTGCTGAAGGCCTTCAGAAGGAGGCTGAGGAGCAACATCATTACTTTCTACAGCTTCATGAGGAAGGAAGTGGTGATGGAGTTGCTGATTTCTTCTCCCCGATACCCAGTGATAGGATGCATGGGAATGGTTCAAAGCTGCCCCTGGGGAGGTTTAGATTGGACAAGAAGCATTTCTTTACCAAGAGGGTGGTAAAACACTGCTTCCTAGAGAGGTGGTTGATGTCCTAAGTCTGTCTGTGTTTGAGGCATTTGGACAATGCCCTTAACAACACACTTAAACTTGGTCAGCCCTGAATTAGTCAGGCAATCAGATTAGATGATTTTTTAAAATTCCCTCCTTCTATATATAGAAATATTCAATCGATTCTATTCTATTCTATTCTATTCTATTCTATTCTATTCTATTCTAAATATATTCCAAAGCTATATCTGGACGTCCATTATATGGGTGGATTAGTCTCTGTTTTCTTAAAATGGTGAATCCGAAATCTGCTACTGATTCCAGGAAGATTTGGATCAAGTTCTGTGGGAATACGCTGAATGAGGGTATTAACAAACAGCAGTGCTGCTCCACTGTGGGTCCTTCACCTCCAGGTACTTGTTTAATGTGAGGTCTTTTCCATTAGAAGGGCCAAAGTAAGAAAAACACCTAACAGCCATCAGAGACCTTTTCAGATTTCTTTGCAGAGGTGACAGAAATGCCGTTTCCACTTTTAATCTTTCCATGGTGTGACCTTGAGAACAAACTGTTGTAGTGGTTTTTGCACAGGGTCTGACCCTACATCTCCCAACCGTACCAGGAGCTCTCTTCCCACCTGTTCTCCAGCTGTCCAATACCTGATACCTGCCTGTCTGTTTCTTTGACACCAGGTAACTTGTCAGGAGAAAAATAACAAGTCACAGCAGCACCTATCTCACAAAGCCCTAAATCTCAGTAACTGAGATGTCTCAGAGTCTGTGATCTCTGAAAAGCTGAACGGGCATTGTTAAAAACTAACCAAATTTGTTTTAAATTACTATTTTGATATTCAGCTGCTTTGAAGAGTGTTTTATTGACGTTGGAAAGTCTCTGCATTTTGCAAATCTCACGAAGTATTTCTGAGTCCCACAATATGCTTACAAATCTCAAAACAGTTTCACCAATTAAGTCAATGAATCCCGAATGAAAAACTCAAATACTTTCCCCTGCAAATCCTGACGTTCTTTCTACAATTCAGGGATAAGAAGGGATTTACAAAACCTGTACTGTCAAGTACTGAAGCAATTTTGATTCTCAATATGCCTCGTGGCTATGTTTGAAAGAATGAGCAAGCAAAAATTTGCTGACATGATGTCAAAAATCCAAAGAGTTAAGTTCTTCCAGTTGAAGGGAAAAGAAACAGAGAAGGAAGCTAAATACTGCCCATGAGGATTTTTCCTCAGAATGGTGTCATCTCCTTGGTTAGGTCCAGATCAAAAAATAATGCATAGAGATCTTCAAAGCTGTTAAAACTGACAGTTTTCCCCCACAAACTAAATTAGAATAGAGTAAAATATATTAGAATAGATTAAAAAAGAATAGAATAGAATAGAATAGAATAGAATATAATAGAATAGAATAGAATAGAATAGAATAGAATAGAATAGTTGGAAGGGACCTGCAACAGTCATGTAGTACAACTGCCTGACTAGTTGAGGGTTGACCAACAGTTTAAACTTTTTATTGTTTAAGGGTAGTGTAAAAATGCCTCTCAAAATTAGCAGAAGGTTTGTTAAGTACCATAGCTTGGGGTATATTTGTCCTGAATCTCTGAAACATAGCCTCAAAGAATCTCTAAATATGAATCTTGAATTGCAGAAAATTTATTTTCCCCAAGTTCCCCAAGTTATCACTAATTTGAATGACACTAGTATGCAGCATTCAGTTCACTTTAAGCCTTGATGATTATTGCTATATATTTCAGTAAATATGTATTTAATTGTCCATTCTCTCAGTCTTTGGCCCATTTCAAACCTTTTTATTACTTAATTTCTAGAAAATTTTCTGAGCTTTCTATTAGTAAATTGTTCATAAAAAGTGAAGAAAATTGTACATCTGTTTTCTTGGATCTACCTGAAAACCATGGAAAGATTTTATGTCTGCCTAATTTTATGAGTTTAAAGTGCAGCTATCCATATGGTTTGATGTATGTTCAGTACAGCTATGTACTACTCATTTTAAGTTGTGTAATAGTGATGCCACAGATTCCATAGACCGTGTTCAGATGATTTCATCAATGTGTTCAATCAGAAACTCAGCTGACCTTATACGTTTACATTTAACTAGACAAGTCCATCATAATTTGAATTTAACTGGAATTAAGAATTAATTGGAATTTAAGAATTAAAATTCTTAAAACAGAAGACCTTCAGTACGACTTATTCTGACCATAGCCAATCAACCAGCACAGCTTGAATGATGGATTTCAATGGCAAGTTTTAAAGACATGAATGAAGCCCACATCAGAATATTACCAAGTGTTGAAGAAATTTATTTGGTCACAGATACATCCTCAAATTATTCATCACGTACTTTACATATATTTTTGAAAACTCCAGCTCTTAAGCCAGTGCGTTCTGACATTTTGTGGATTCTTTACAGGGATTTTGTACTTCATTCTCCAGAACTGAAATTTTTACATCTTCCTTTTGTTACAGCCATAGCACTGGACCCTTATCAATGTACACAAAATCTGAGTGGTGTAGAGAGAATTCTACCAAAATCCTAGATCCCTGAGAGACATGAAGTCTCTCTCCCTCCTCACAGTGGAGATGCCAGGTAATAATGATTTTATTGTTAATATTGTGAAGCGAATCACTCTGCCATGTTGTGGTAACATACAGGATGAACCCTTCCAGACAGCCAAGCCAGTGGGGTGAAACACTGCTGGTTAACTTTAAGGGCTTTGTAGCTGCTCAGAGAATATTTGTAATCACACATCACATTCTGTAGGCTATTAGGCAGCGGTGTTTCACACTGGTGGTGTAGAGGGATAGGTCTTAACATTAATTACTCAAGCGGGGTCATTCCAGAGCCCACGGCACAGCACTACATTCAGACAGTTCTTGAGTATCTCCAGTGAGGGAGACTCCACACCCTCTCTGGACAATCTGCTCCAGTGTCTGGTCACTGCACAGGACAGAAGTTCTTCCTCATGTTCAGGTGGAATTTCCTGTGCATCAGTTTCTGCCCTTTGTGTCTCATCCTGTTCCTTGTCACCACTGAGCAGAGCCTGGATCCATCCTCTGACACCTCCCTTTAGATACTGATAGACATTGATGAGATCCCTTCTCAGTCAGCTCTCAGGGCTTAACAGACCCAGCTCCACCACTCCTTCCTCATAAGAGATGCTCCTGTCCCTTCATCCTCTTTCTCACCCTCTGCGGGACCTGCTCCAGGAGGTCCATGTCTCTCCTGCCCTGAGGAGCCCAGAACTGCAAACAGCACTCCAGATACAGCCTCACTAAGACTAATTAATGGGTCAGGATTGAAGCATAAACTTTCAAAAGAAATCAATTTTATTTTCTTATACCCCATCACCTACCAATTTGATAAATCTTAAAATATTCCGTTAGGGAAGAGAGTAATTTACCCTTGTGAAAGCATTTATTTCCTGGTATTACACAATAATCTTCAGACATTCTTAGCAATATTAAATAAGTTTTATTTTTAACAATGAATGACTAAGTACAAACATGGCAAAACCCAAGGTAACTGATATATTATTCAAGTAAATTGTCTACAGCCATTTGAAGCCCATCAGCTTATTGATCTTATCTAGTTCAATGGCTTTGGATCAAACTGCAGTATTTACAGGAGCTTTTATTTGCAAGGCATTTAGAAACAAGTTCAGACAAGAATTTGCAAGTGCCACGAATGTTCAGCCTCCTGATATATTTAACTGTACAGACAATGCATAAATAAACATTTATAGGTCAATGTTTATCGTGTTGCATAAAGCAACTTTGTAGAATTTTCTGTTAATAGATTTTTCATCACAGCTATACCATTTAAAAAATGTTTTTACTTACTGCCTAATATCCAAACCGGCAGGGAATTAAACAGCAGTAGCAAAACAAAATGTTATTTGATTAAAGAAAATTATTTTCTAAGTATGTTTTCATGTTGCCGCAGTGTTCCTACTGGTGTTATATCATGCCAAAAATATAAGACTGAACGAAAAATTTCACTGAGCAGCATTAGATGGCAGTCTTGGATGTGTTGTACAATGAGCATCTAATGAGCCAAAATTCAGAGAAAAGGTATGCTGGATTAAAAGCTGCTTCTGCAGTTGTATTTGGCATCCCTGTTTAAATGGGTTTAGATCCCATAACTTCTGTCATCTGTCACAATAATAAAGCTCTGGTCTGAATAGCACAAAAGGAAAAATTAGAAGAGAAATCTTCAGACACACTGAAAAGATATTCTTTAGAATAATAAGAATATATTATTATTGTTATTATTATTATTATTATTATTATTGGTACTGTTATTTGAGTAAATGTCTGTAGGTACTTTTCATGGACTTTTCTCTCATTTTCTTTACTTTTGCAAAGAGACAGATATTCATTTAAGGCCTTCAGAAACTTTTCTGCTACAGCCCCTTAGAAAACCATATAAATATCGGTGGTGTTGCATCAGCCCATAGGAACTGATTGTTTCCTTGGAAATTATTTTCTTCAAAGTTGTTCATAGTCCCCAGTCCTATCACAGAACAAAAGGACATTCAGAATACAGATGAACAAAGCAAAGGCAGCCTCACACTGCATTTCTGTGTGTGTAGGTTCCTACAATTACAGCTGCTGCCAATGTCTTTAGCATCTGGTCATCACATATGGTTTCTGGCCCTGGATCTTTTTTCTTGGCTGGTGCCCTTGCAATAGGGATTTTGAAAACTGGTGGACTGTCAGACTTGGATTCTGGAATTTTCTTGTACTTTCAGTGTGTTTGGGACTGGCAGTAGTGATGTTCATCTGCTCTGCCCATTCTTTGATGTAATTAAAGCTTGGTATGTGGATCATTCATTCCTTTTCCATATTTTTCATTTACATGAATTTCCTGCAGAATAGGGTTTCTAGAAAATGCTATCAGCTGGAATACAGTTTTGCAATGTCACTAAAGAGGTCGCATTTATAGGTCTAGCAGAAATATGTGTCAGATTGTCACCACCAGATTGTCACCACCACACAATGCTTTGTGCAGTCATGGAATCATGGAATGGTTTGGGTTTGAAAAGACCTTAAAGACTGTCTAGTTCCAGCCCCCTGTCATGGGCAGGGTCAAATACAAATCAGGAGTAAGGTTTTAAAGTGAATCTCCTCATGCACAGGTTTAACTGCAGAGCAGTGTCCAGCTGTATGACCTGGACCCCTCATGGATGGAACTCAAGTGGAGAATGAGCCCCACCTCACACCTGATGTGCTCAAACTTTGTCCTTTGGACCAGGCTCAATACTCATAGCACAGACATGACTGCACAAGTAAAAAAAGACGACAAAAAAAGATTGCAAATTTATCACAATGCGTTTGGTTCACTTAAAAAAAAAAAAAGTTTGATAGCTTTCCTATATTTGGCACAAAAAAGTGTATTTTATAATTGTTGTATTAGCATTTAATGTTAACATCTCCTAACTCCTATGTAGAGCTCAGTAAAGCTCACATTGCATTAAAAAAACAGACTTCTGTCGTTATTTCTACTGTGCAGCTACCAAACACAGGCACAGGAAAGATTAAGTGACTTCAGAAACGTGTCCTTGTAGGCCTCTATTAGAGAAAAAAATAAAATCAAGACCAGTGCAATTACAGCCCAGTACACTGTCTGCTAGACCACAATGTCTTTTGGCACAACCCATCTGCCTTGCCTACCCAAGAGAAAATACAATATTATTGAGATCTATTATTTTTTCTTGTTAGTGGAACAAAAGATGTCTGTATAGGGAAAATTGTGATGTTACAAAGCACAACATAAATCTGCATAAAGAAACCCAAATCCAGCGGCATCCTGGAAGTGTAAAATAAGATGATTTGGGTTGGAAGATAGGTTTAAAGTTCATCTGGTCCAAGCCCCCTGCAATAAGCTGGGACATCTTCAACAAGTTCAGGCTGCTCAGAGTTTTTTCCAACCTGACCTTTAATGTTTCCAGTGACAAATGAGGCAAAAAATTCTTGAGTACCTCAACCTTCTTCTTGTGTGCTGTTACCAGTTTGCCAGGCTTGTTCTTCAGGGAGGAACACTTTCTTTGGCCTTCCTGTTCTGGTTGATATACCTGTAGAAGCCCCTCTTATTATTCTTTTCATGCCTTGCCAACTTCAGCTCCAGTACTGCACATTTTTCAAACAGGGTGGTTTTTTAACTTCTCAAAGAAATTCATGGTATCGCAGCAACTCTGTGGTTTTCTGAATTTTCTTTAGTTTGTTTCTTTTCTTCTTTTTTGTGCTATTCTCCTCCTTACTAGACTATCAAATAGCTTCAGTGTTTGTCATGTTCCAGTGCTCTGCAATGGTTGATACAAACTGTACTTTAGAATATTTTGCCATGGATACAGAGAACTCTGAAATAAAGCATTCTCAGGGTACCTGCTCACTATGAAAATAAAAGTAAAACTCTTTCAAAGAGAGTCAACTTTTAAAATGACTGAACATCGTGGATTACATGGAAAACAATGTCTAATTTTAGTGGAGCAATCCTTTCATGTGATTTTAGGCATATAAATAAATAATAAGGGAAGTTGAGAAGGGGAAAGTGTTGGTCAGTGATACAGCAATTAGGTCAATGTGAGCATAGAGGAGAACTGGACAATAGAAAAGGGGATCAGAAAACATAAAAGCCTAGCAAGGTGTCAATAGGTTATGCAGTAACAGTATTTTTGTGCTGACTGAACAATAGTTTAAAGAATATCAGTTAAAACAGAAATTCAATCTTCTTTCACATGTGGCTTTACTGTCCCATGAGGATGTGAGATTTTCTGAGCTGCACTTACTTTTATGGTGTTAATTTTATTTTGTTTTTAGAATTCTGATTTAAGCTTACTGTAGGAATCATGTGCAAAAAATAGATAGCATTCTTGTCTAAATTTTACACATTAAAAACTCCTCAAAGAGCAAGGAGGAGAAATTAATTTCCCTTTCCTACATCCAAACCACTGTCCAAGTCTGGTTTCTGGTAACTTTACTACCTTCATGGATAAAGCAGCATATAAGAAAAGATTCCTATCCCTCCATTATGGTCTGTGTCTATGTAGGAAAAGCATCTGGTTCAAAATCCTGATTAGTTTTTAAATCAGGGAGAAACATAAAGTAGTGTTATCTGTTTTAACATTTGATGAGTACATTTGCCTAAACACCACCTATTGTGAATAGACAACAGAAAGGATTTCTGGGTGTGACTGGTCTTATTGTAAAGCAGACTTTTACAGCAGAAGATTTGAATCAGACTCTTACATTTCCTTTTTGTCCACCTCTATCAACAGCAAGGTTTGGTTGTCTCAAAGCCAAAACCTGCATAACAAAGAGCTGATGTGCCATGAGATTAATTCCACACAAGTGACCTAACCCTGGAGCTACAGTGGGATAACATGGCTATTTTTGGACCAAAATAAATCCATTTTGTACCCAAGGTTTTTTTACTAACTGAAATTGGCACGTTTCCATGAAGGAAATTTTAGTTTTAGTGAACTTTCCAACTTTTTTTTCTTTTATTTGATAAAAAAAATTGTACAACTCTTCCAACAAGTATGAAAGCACAGGACTGATTCATCTTCAGTAGAATTCCCAGCTCCAGTGTATACTGTACACTCTAATTCTGTGTATTCCATATAACTGTGTGGAGAATGGCATGGTCCTATACTGAGATATTAATGAAGACTATTCATCTACATAAATACAATTCTGTTAGGGTGGATCACTCATTTCTCTGATTACAAATTTCATTTCCAGCAAATAAATATATCAAAGAAATAAAAGACATTTGTTTCCCTTAAAAAGAAACCAGTAATAAAAAAGAGAAATTATTATCTTTTCATCTATTACTGAAGTATTTTGCTTTTCAGTTCCTGTAAAGAACAAAGGTGATATCCTTCAATAGCTGAAAATTTATAGAAAACTAGAAAGATTAAAAAGAAAGAAAAAGACAACTCTTAACTTGTAGCTATTTTTATATCTTTTGAACTCCATTTAAAACAATATAAATTAGGATTAATTTCAGTAACTCTCATTGTAAATTCTTGCAAGCCTTGATAATGCCCTGAAATTCTGCGGAAATGCCCACACTTTACACTTTTCAAAACACAAATAAATTGAATTAGAACTCAACTTAAAAAGTAACACATATTATAAAACAGGAAGACTAAAACTCTAAAGTAACTAATTTAAATTACCCTCCATTTAAAAATTAGACCATAAAACATTGAAAAGTGAGTATAACCTCAAAAAGAACCAAACCAAATTCAAAAAATCAGCCATGAACCCCAGGCAGTGGAGCATCTGAATTTCGAGTTATGTCCAAATAGTGTCTTTTTTGTTTGCTTATTTGTTTGTTTGTCTTGCCATAATCCAATGTTTGAGTTTATGGGTTACAACTAAGGTCTGTACACTCCTGTTTTCACCCAGATTTTGAACCAGGTAAATCTCACACTTCCATCTCTCAGAAAATAAAAAAATGGTTAAGAGAGAAGAAAAGCCCATGTAAACACAACATAGACTTAGATAATCCCCACAGATATGCTAAAGCCTTCCAGATACATGAACAATAGAATTTTGTAACATTTTTTCATTTGCATTGTATAAACTGCAATCTTTGCTTTGTTGGCAGAAATACTTTGTATTCATGAACTATGTTTAGTTTAGTACTGCTTAGAATTTTCTTTTTCCTTTTAAATGCCAATAGAATAAAAAGACAAAGTGGCAATGTTAGGCTAACATAACACACAAGGTTTTGTTTTAATTACTCATCCCTCTGTTAGCCATGATGTTTGCCCACCCTGCTTCTTTCTGCCTGTTTGTGGAGCAGCCAGAACAGCCACTGATATTTCAAAGTGGTTCATAGTGGAAAACGAAAGATTATACAAAAAACAACAGCAGTGTACTTGAAAAGGGGGGAGGCAAACAGTTATATTCTTGTTCATAATGACTTTTAGGGTGCAAAATAAAAGCTCATAAGTATAACAGGTTTGTGAAAATTTGAAATAATTCCCCAGTTTTATGTAAGCCAATTTACACTCTTTTAAACTCATGTTCTGACAGGTTTGGAACAGGTGCTTAAAATGTATTATGACTGTGTTTGAAATGCCACCATTAATTTCTCCTTTAAAAGGATGATATAAATGTTTGTAGGAAAAACATTCTGTCTTCAGTAGACTCAGTGTTTTCACACTGGTATTCTCTAACTTGAGGGCCCCAAGTCTCATACCAAGTTTCATAAATCACATAACTGAAAAATCTGGAATATTTGACAATGCTAGACAATTCCAGCTCTCGCTGACTCACCTGAGAGCGCCTGTGTGAGCAAACACCTCACTCAGGAGAGTGGGAGCCACCCGAGCATCTCCATCTGCTACCAAACACTGCATGTGCTTCAAAACCTGACTGGTACAGAAAAATAATGGTGAAGATGTGGTAACAAGACTCAGGTGAACTCAGACCAGAATTGATTGTCAAGCTCAAGCATTTATGCAAGGAACCTATTTATTATTAATTCAGTAGTATTTTAAACACCCTTATGGCACCCTGCTTTATATCAGATGAATGTTTCAAATGTTTTGTGATTCTAAGTAGCATATTGGTAAGACTGGTTCTATTCTTGGTTTGCTTGAAGTGTGTATTCCACTGAAGAGCACAGATCTGTTACATATGATGGTGAGCAGAAAAGTGTGAAGAGCAGGTTATTTCTGCTAATAGAAACATCTCATTAAACACAAAACTCTTGGCTTTGGTTTTTTTGGTTGAAATTATTTTCCCAAGTCAGTTCAAATATGGAAGACATTAGTGTGGACCATTTTTTTTTTGGCAAATAATTTCATGTGTTGGCTTTAATCCTCTACTTTCAGCATATTTTAATTCACCTCCCATTAATCCATTCACTCTTCTGAATGGATTACTCAGGGCGCTGAACATAATAAAAAAGATGACTGAGTAATGCCCACAGGTGGAACTGCAAAATAGTTAAGCTGTATTTGAGCCAGGTGTGGACTTCCACCATGACAAAAACACCTCTCATTGCCTATCAGTCCATGACAGGGAGGACTTAATGAAAATAATAACTTGGAAAATTGTTTAGAAATCTTTTGTGTCCATTGTGAGTAATGTTATGTCAAAGGTGATTGTAAGCTGAGAGGAGGAAAAGTAACAAATAATAGAGATGGCAAGATGATGTTTTCTGAAAAGTTTTTCATACACAAATTTCAAGATTCACTGCAGAAGCCTGCAGGTAACACTAACTGATTTTTAGACACAACCTCCAAGAGAAGTAAGTTGACTAAAGTCACATGGGAAACTAAGAGGAGAAATGTGAATAAGGTTTTCCTCTCCTCCGCTCGAGCCACAAGGTCTCCATCCTGGTTTTCAAGGCAAAACTAACACTCTCATGTAATTATAGTCTTCCTAGAATTTGAAGTTAATGCACCTTGGAGATTGGTCTTTCAGGCCTTGGAATTGAGGCTATAATGCCAGACTGTCAACTTGTCTAACAAACCCCATTCCAGACCTACAGTGAAGATAACATTGTAGATGGGGAGAACAAAAAGATCAAGATGCTTTTGCAGACTTGGGTGCTGCAATCCTGGGTTTGACTGGCAGTGAAATATTTTAGAATTCTGCACGAGGTAGTGTGTTTTTAAAGTTTCACCAGGCATAGCCTGAACCTATTGCCCATGTAATCAAAAAGGTGTTATAGTACCTTAACAACCATCTCATGTGTTCATTATTCATTTAACATTACACCTACCCCAGTACTTTTTCCCCTATAGAAAGCAAGTTCCTGTTGGAAAAGTGCTGAAGTGTAGATTGAGTGACATGCAGGAGCTTTTGCTATCGAGTGACCCCTTGACACTCAGTAATGAAACCAGTCTTCGATGTTTGTATAAAAAGAACATTCAATTTTCAGGGAAATGTCAGTATGATTATTTCCTTTTCATGTCTTTTAATTTTTTTTTATTTTTATTTTTGTTTTGCCCGAGGTTTTATCATGACTTAACTCCAATATGTACATCAGGAGTTGTATTTTCAGATAACAATGAAAAATTCTGAAAAAAATATATTGAAGTTCTGACATTTTTTCATATCTTTTGAATGATTTTGCTTGCAGATAGGAATGGGGAGGAAAGTTAGAAAAATGCATGCAAATAATAAATATGCCTCTCCAATAGTCATAAACTGACATTTTGCATATGAAGAATGCCTACCTATGTGTGCTTTCAGGTGACGGAACCCATCTGCAGTTCACGGAGGAAATCACAAATATGTGGGATTTGCATTAATGCTGTGCTCACACACAAACACCAACACAAACCTGGCTTCTCAAGATGTATGTAGAGCTATGAAAATGGAATTAGTCCTTAGCGGCAGTGGTGACTTTAGGACTGATTTCCAGGGACTATTTAGCCATTCTTTGGGAATCCAATCATGAGGGTTAGAGCCTGCTCAAAGTAGGGACCTTTTGGTGTGACTGCTGAACCGAGAAAGGGGAGGGGAGAGAAGAGAGAGTAGTGAAACCTATGCTTAGTTTGGGTTTGTTGTTGTGTCCCATTGGAGAAAAATCTGAACTACGTAACTTCTCTGCAAAAAAAATCACTACTAAGCAATTTGCAAAAATGAAAGCTAAATGAAGTCTTGATTCGTCATGGTCTGATGGAAAAGGCAGTCTCCCAGCTGAAAGAACAGCAAGTTCAAATTTCCAACAGAGAGATGAAGGAAACATCTCAAATCTCCTGTCCAAGTGTCCACTATGTTGTGTTTTGTGCACTTGTGGGAAGATATTATCCTTTTTGATTTCACCTATGTCTGGTGTCCTACTATGTGCAAATTAAATGTTCATTAGCATTGAAACTACAAAAACAGGTGCCCCACTTCTAGAGCACATGTCCTGATTACCCTGATAAGGGCCAATTCTCTTTGTCTCCAAAGACTTTTAAACATTAAATGCAAAGTAGAACAACACTAGTGGGAAGAACTGAGGAAGAATGATGTCTGAGCATCCTTGTGTCAAGTTCATTCTTCTGAGAAGCCAGATACCAGCATTCTAACCTATTTTTCCAGGGGAATATGAGGATTTTAATAAAAAGGAGCAATGTCAGCAGGAGACACTGAACAGATCCCTCCTTAGAACAGCCTTTTACATAATACCTGTAGGATGTGCTCATTGAAGTGTCTTTGGATGGAGGGATGTCTGCACTGTGAGATATCACTGGGACATTTAATTCTACACTTTAAAAGTTCCCTATCAGACATGAATTTGAAAAGA
Source organism: Machaerirhynchus nigripectus (assembly GCA_013397975.1). NCBI lineage: Eukaryota > Metazoa > Chordata > Aves > Passeriformes > Dicruridae > Machaerirhynchus > Machaerirhynchus nigripectus. The sequence continues at coordinate 2,226,307 of VZRQ01018914.1, read as the reverse complement.
GCTTCAGAATGTTTGAAGTATCTTTTTCGGGGGATCGCAGAGATGCTAAGTGAAAAGCAAACCTTCTGGATGTAATGATTGTAATATGAGCTGCATTTATGGCAGGTACTGTTTAGAGTCCCTTTGCTGGTACACAGAGACATGAGGAATGAAATCCTGGTCTCAGATCTAATTTTAGAAAAACAGGCACTTCTTTAGCATGGGCCCAGAACAGGTTAACTTGTTCATAAATGACTTGGTGACGGGGTAGATGCCTCCTCAGCAAGGTCACTGGTGATACTAATGCCATGATGATTTTTGTCTTTTCTTTTATACCCCTGTTATACCTTTTTGCAACTTCTGTATTCTTGGTGCTTTTTGCCTACATTCTTGGACTTGTTTGTTAAGCTAAGAGACGAAACATTTTAGAGGCTTTGCAGTTAGGGTGCCAGTGTGCCCAGGCCCCAAGGTCCTCTCCAGAACACATTTTGTAAACTNGTGGTGCACCTAAGGATCCTTACAATAAATACCAGGGTAATACCCTTTTCCCCTTCTAACCGTGTTCGCCTCTTGATTTTAAGACCAGGAAAAGGCATCAATACAAAGCTGGGAGCAATGGCCAACAGCCCAGAGTGCTCTGCAGCCCTTCAGAAGGACCTCAGCAGTTTGGAGAGATGGGCAAAGAGGAACTGAATGGAGTTTGACAAAGGCAAGTGCAAGGTTCAAGAACCAAATTGACTCAGTCCTTTGCAATGTGCTCTGGGATGACCCTGCTGGAGCAGGAGGTGGGAACAGACGACCCACTGAGGTCCCTTCCAACCTGGCCCATCCTGTGATTCTGTGGCTCAGATGACCTCTCAGTTCTCCACATCACAGTGACATGAACTGAGGGCTTTCATTGCCTGTGTCCCTTGATTACTCAGAGTTTGTGTTCATAGACTAGCTGTTGAAGTTGAATCTGTGTAGGAAACATACACTCATGAATCCCACTACTTCATCCACTGGGTTTCATCCAAATGTCTTACTCACCTTTCCTTCCATGAGGAATCACTCAAAGCTGACTGGAAAATCGTCTCTCACACACACAAACACAGTTTGTACAGCTGCCCGGTCCCAATAGATTTCTGGTACTTTGAGTAGTTTCCTGCTGTAGACCAAGGGTCATCTTGCCTGGTATCTACTTAATATCTCGACATACCTGAAGTTCAGTGTAACAAGAACTGGCACAGAATAGAAGCTTAAACTGAAACAGATGAAGACAGGCTATTTCTTGCAGTGAATTGTGTCAAAACAAGGGATAATGGAAGGTGAATAAAGTAACCAAAAGAAAACGTAACAAAGGAGAGTTATAATTGCTGACTAAACAATCTCCCTGCCTTAAGAGTGGAGTAAGGGAGTAAATATGCTTCCAGTGGGAAAAATATCCTTCCTAGCTCTGTGTTAATGACACCCAAGAGCAAATAGATAAGTGCGTGCCATGATCTGGTTATTAAAGTCCTTAAATATGCCTCTGCCCAAATTAAGGTGCAAACGAGACCATACTCCAGTGACAATAGTATGGGTTTTATTTGACAGTAAATATGAGAGAGAGAGAGAAGAAAGAGAAGAGAGAAACAGAAAATAGGTGGGGGGACAGAAAGAGGGTGACAGAGGAATAAGGAAAATATCACCACTCTGTGGATCCCAACGATGTTCCATTGATCCTCTCCAGCTGGTCTTCTTGATGGTGCAGGTCCCCCAAAAAGCGTAGAATTCGATGGGTTAGTATACACTCAGGCTAGGTAGGAAAACCCAGGCACCTCCTTCCAGGGGGGGAGTTTGCCACTGTCTCTTGCAACAGACTCCAAGTTTGTTGCATCACGTGCAGTCCTGTGGTGCAAGGCTTCAGGAATGACCCTGAGGGGCACTTTGGGGGGTTCTTTGATGGATTATGACATCCCCTCAGCTGCCTCTCACATGAATGTCCCATAGATGTGGCCTGTAGGGTTGGGAGTTCCACAGCTGGGCCAGTGTGTGTAAGGGAGGATGGGTGTTCAGTGCCTCTGACCAGAGGTTACACCTGAAACATGCTCCCCGCTCCTCATTTTGGTGGGGGGGTTTGTGTAAACCTGGCTTCTGCAGGCTGTGGTCTCCCCCACCCCAAAGTCAGCCAGGGAAGAATCCTTGCTAGGTTTGGCTTTCTTGTGGATGCATTCTTCCTTTTCAGCCTTGTTTGTTTTTTCCTAGGCCTGAGATGATTAAAGAATGGGTTTTCCCTTTACCTAAACTTAGTGGTTTAACTTACAGTCCAAAGTCCCAGTCAGCTATCTTCAGGGAGGCTTCTTTGGCTGTGCCTTCTTTATATAGTTTTTGTTAAAATGAGCAAAACTTTATATCAATGTTTGAAGCATTGGAATATTTCAGTCTCTGACAGTGTGTTCAGTGTTTAATTCAATTTAATTTAAAGCTTGGCCACTGCTGTAATCCTTATGAGAAGTATCCCATTAGCTGGAAAGCATTTTAGGCTCAAAATTATTTGCATACATGTGTTTATAAGAAGAAATGGATTCAAAGCTGGCTGGTAAAGGACCTGGTAGACAGCAGTAAGAACTTCTTGTTTAATTCTCTTTGTTTCAGAAATAATACAGCATCCTTATAGTACGACCCCAAATCACTGGAATCAAAGGGAATGTGACTAATAACTGCAGCACACAGAGACTCTCTCCATTAAGGGTTGATTAAAACTCATTCAAGTTGCAAAGCTCTTGTTAGCACCATGTTTCATGCTGTCAGCAAATTGGTTGGGAAAATGCCCTTTGTTTCATTGTGATATTTCAGTGTATTTCACAGAGAGACAATCAGAGAAGTACTGGTGCATTCATCACACACTGAGATTCTCAGCAATACCAGGACTTGTGTGGTGCTTGCTGTTGATGTGAAGCACACTTCACAAACAGGAGCAAGCAGCACAAGTCCAGGCCACACAAGTACAAACGCTATGATTTCACATTTGTCATCACAGATTGCCTTGTTGCATCTTGCTAGTCAGGATAAAGGAAGTATAAGATGTACAGAAATGCTGTTTTCTTTTGCAGTTTTCTTTTGCAGTTTTCTTTTTTTGTTTTCTTTCTCTAGGGAAGGTAGATTCTAGGCAAGAGTGCATATCATGGTTTCATAATTTAAATTAATTATTCCCACAATCCTCAGTGGCTGACACGTTTATTGACCCTCAGTTAAAAGGGAAAAAAGGCCTATTTTAATCCTGGGAGCCATTAAAAATTCAGAATTATCTACTGCAACCTTGAAATGCTTTTCTACAATTTCATCTTTACTATTTTTCTGACAAAGTTTTTAATCTTGTAGAAGTTTCTTTTTTTTGCCCCTTAATTAATCTTCACTAAATTCTTTACATGAACTTCAATGTATTTCCAATTCTGTCAGTCTTTCCTCAGAGGACAGGTGTTCCCCTTCACCTGCTGTAGCTCACGTGAGAATGAATGTGTGTACGATGCACAACTCATCCTCGGACATCCCACCCCAAAAGTGCTTTTAGTTTTGTTCATGTTTATCATTGAATTATCTCATTGTGGGAGATTACAAAGTCATTGCTGCACCTAAGAAATTACTTTCTTCAATCCTAAATACTTGATTAAATTCTGAAGATCAAGGTAGAATTAGCTGCAAATTTGGGCCAGGATGCTCTGAGAGATCAAATTGAGATTTAATTGAAAGCTACTGGCACAGCACAAATTACAGGCATTCGCTTCTCGATGTAACCCTTCTAGTGTATAATTATTTTAAACAAATTTGAGAGTTCATATTGTTTAACCATTGCCATGCCAGTCAAAGCTGCCCAGAGATCTAAGGGAAGAAAAGGCACACTGGGAATTTAATATCAAACAGATTTATATTGTCTTTCTCCTGGCCTCACAGATTATAAGAAAATGTTGTTGTGAAAGTGTTAACAGTCAAAAAAAAAAAAAAAGAAAATCCTTCCCTGCTGCAGCTGGATACAGAGACCTTCATGGGATTTTGGACACTTTTCCTTACCTTTTGGTGGGGAGAGGGGAAGGAGAAAATGGGAAATAGGAAGGAAGTGCAATTCTGTTCTTTGCTTTCCTTAGTTCCAAGAAATACTTGATGCTCCCTGTGCTAATACGCACAGATGACTTGACAATCCAGTATTCTCAGTACAGGAATCAACAAGTCAAGATGCAGCTCCTGGTAAATGTATTATTCCCTGCTATACTCCTTTAAGCATAGAGAGGACTTGCAAAGCTATTACAGCAAATCTGATTAAAAAAGAAAAATTATTATGTTCTTATCGAACTACCCACAGTTCCTTAATAGCACCTGTGATTAAGATCATTGTGCTTTTTTTTCAGTTTGAAAAATCCAGTAGTTTTTTATCTTGAAATATTGAGAAATTTGAATTTTTTGATAGAATTGTTCTCTAAATTTTACACAACTTTCTCTCTAAAATGACTTTCTCTCTAAAATTAGAGAAGTCATGGATAAATGACATTTAAAAAAAAAAGAGATAAATATATTTTTTCTTTTTGTAAATTTGTTCCTGCAGAACTTTTCTACCAAACAATATTTTCTAAGAATTTGCCCTGATATTTGTAGCATAGTGGACTAAAATTGTCCTCGACTCAAAGCCTGTGTGCTTTATTAAACTAAGTCACTCTGTTTATCACATGCAGACTATCCTTTGAGCCAGTGACCACCTCTGAGCAGTGAATTATCAGCTGATGGTTTTGGTTCTTTTACATCTGCTGGACCAATTTTATTTGGTAAATACAGTTTTTATGTCAACCATTAAGTGAAAAATGAAAACTATATCACTGGATGCTAGAAAGAATAAAGGCTCTGCTGTCAAACTGGAGTTCACAATTCAAAATTATGTGTTGAAGAAAGAATGGAAGGAAGAGTAGAAAAGTCCCTGAGAGAGCACAAGTTGGGTTGCACGTGACGAGTGGGTCTCAGCAGTGTCACTGCACTGGGTTTGCATGTCAGGGTTTTGTCAGCGGCAGGGCAGGGCTACAAGAGTGGCTTCTGGAAGCCTCAGAATTCAGGAATAAAGTTAAACCCATTAGGAAGGGAGTGGTGGGGGGGGAAGGTGTTTTAAGATTAGCTTTTATTTTTCATTATCCTACTCTGATTTGATTGGTAATACATTAAATTAGTTTCCCCAAGTGACGTCTGTTTTGCCTGTGACAGTAATTGCTGAGTGATCGTTCCCTGTCCCTGCCTGTTGTCGACCAACAAGACTTTTGGTGTATTTTCTCTCTCCTTTCGAGCTGAGGAGGGGGGTGACAGAGCAGTTTTGGTGGGCACGTGGCATCCAGCCAAGGTCAACCCACCATGGTCACACCACACATGACCAGGAGAGAAGCTAAAAGGAAACAAAAGATGTGGTCTTTCCCTCTGACTTCAGAAACCTTGGAAAATCCAGTATCACAGAATAACAGATCATTATACTCACATTAAAAAAAAAAAACCAAACAAAAAAAAACCCTGAAAAGATCCTGAATGACAAATTCTACGTAAATTCCATAAATTTAGAAAGCATGACTTAGGTGACTGTTGAGCAAACAAAACCTCAGTCCTTGCTAAGACAGTTGGGCACGGACAGACAGCAGAAGTGCCAGAGAACTGCCTTGGTTTCAGCAAGCCTCTTCTGCCCCTCAGAGAAGGAGTTTGATGCTAAATCAAGAAAAGCCACCCAGATTACACAGGAAGAAGTGGGACAGACCTGCAGTACCCACGTTAGGAGTGGACAAACACCACTGATTTGTGTTTACCCTCAATTACACCACTCCTGAGATGAGCAGGATATTTATGAGTGCCTGCCTAGGCCATTACTGCCGTGCATGAAGCCTGTGACAGCCCATAATGGAGATGTGAGGCGAATGCAAGAAATGTTCTCTAATGAAAAAGGGATTGGATTCCGTTAAGCCTCTGTCAGCACCAGTCTTGAAAATATTAAGAGAAATAATGAATTATAATTAAAAAATAATTTTCTTCTAATGAAACAAAATGAAGTGCTAAGCTGGCACTGCGGTGCAGGAAAATAAAGCATAGGAGTGTCAGCACCAGGATGGCTCAGTGCTTCAGGGAGGAGCAGGGTCAGTCTAAGCTCAGTCAGGCTGCTCACATCCACACCCCAGGAAAAGTGCAGAGGTGAGAGGATGGACGAGCCCCAGTGAGGAGAGGCTGCAAAGTGCACAGAGCAGGGCTTGATGCCCACAAGCTGAGCTTGCTGCCTCAGCCTTGCTACCAACCCTTCCCCGTGCTGTTAAGCAAAGATTTACCTCTCCCCCTTTCTGTCCTAAAGCTGCTGAGAGTTACAGACTGCTGGATTCAAATATCAGAGTTTGTGTAGCTACACAAAAGTTAGAGAAATGTCATTTCAGCAAGGATTTGGAGTATGTAATATCCTTTAAGAATGAGTGGAACAGTCATGGTGGGTCCCTTATGTCCTTACTCCATGAAGAGTTCAGCTGCTCCAGTTTTTGTCCTATTTATCTAATTTGTCACTTAAAATATGCAGGTGGAGAACACAGACACTCTTCTTCTGTCCTTACAGCACTGTAGTGTAACATAGCCTTAATCCTAAATAAATCTTTTATGTATGAAAGCAGATATAGGACTTACTATTCTAAGTATAGAAAAAAACATCTACCCAGAAGTCATGAACCACATTGAAAAGTATTATCCACAGTTTTGGGGTTTTTAAATGCTTCACATTTCCTATTAATTATCCTCAAGGAAAACTGAATGATCTTTTTCAGCATGAACCTGATAAAATGCATTTAATGGTACCTGGCTTTGGACTGTTGGCTCCTTAGGGAGAAAACCATGAATTTAACAGTATTTGAATCAGATTCCAGATGGGAATTAGCAAGCGTTCCATGATTCTTGCTCACTGACTAAGCACTGAAGTCTTGCAGAAAGGCTTTAAGTACAGACAACAATTCCCACTGAGTTCAGTGATGCAGGGTAAGGCCCTCACACAGTATTTCTGTATTTCCGGGACTGAGTTAAAAAAAACCCCACATACCTAAAGCACGTTCACAAATCCTTGCCTGAACCTCCTACATTGCTAAATAAGTGAATAATACATCTGAAAAAAAATATTATTTTATAGGAAATGATGATATAAAAGATAGATTCACATAGAAATAAATGGTTACAGTCCGTGTTTTTTTGTCAGGAAAACCTATTACCAGAAGACCTGTAATGGAATACATCTCTGTATTGGAACACTGACCATGGCAGCAAAAGAGAAATATAAATAAAAACACAAATTCTGGTCAGAACTGTGCTAAATCTTACTGAATGATTATACAAGGAGAATAAAAGACTTGCAAATTTCAGCTATTTCAATTTAATGCAAGCAGATTGATGAAAAAATGAAACTGTGCTCTACATCTATGGAGATCATGCAGTCCTGACCCCAGAAGCCTCTGATTTCTCATTTAAATTAAACCACTCTGGTTTTGGATGTCACTGCATTGTTTGTTTCCAGCATAATGGGAAATGGTCCCCACGGCTCTCGTGTGATGCAGAGCAAACCGGTGGATCTAGGAGTGACTCCATCATCAGGATTTCTTTTGGCAGCTCTCAGAAGGTCTCAGTGGAAGTTACCCTGCTTATTACAGACACATCTATACAGCCACATTGAGTGCCTATTCCAAATGACTCACCAGTCACGGGGATTGCAGACAGAGAGGAGGTTTGTGTTATTTCAATATATAATTTATTGTCTTCATAACAGAAGTTACGGAATTATCAGTGATAAAGGGCAGCATTTTAAGTTTGGGAAGACTTTCAGCTGGGATACATACAAGACCTGGCCTTACTTAACTTCTTTGTTAATGATCTGGAGGAGAGAGAAGCAAAGAGTAAAACACAATCACCACCTGTGTGAAACAGTTACTGTCAGCTCAGACAAGGACAGAGTCACAGTGGAAAGGGACCAAAAGGACATGAAGATATGATGGGAAAAGATATGATTTTTAGGCTCGAGAGAGGAAGAGAGGAAATAATCCAAAATTGCCTGCAATAGAGGAACAGCTTCAAAATAGGATTAAAAAGTATAAAAGAAGTTTGCAATATTATGTGTGAGAAAAATAACAATAATAATACTAGAAGTAAAATTGAGCAGAGGCATGTTTTGCTCAGCTGAGCCAGAAATGTTGTTCAAATGTCCAAGTCTTGAACAGCTTGTGCTTTATAAATGTTACTGTCTGGATGGAGATGGTGTCTTCCCTCCCTCCCTTCTTTTTTTTTCCTTCCCTCAATCCCTATCTCTCTCCCTTATATAATTTCTTCTTTTTCTTTCCTTCCTCCATTTCTCCCTCATAGCCTGCTGATACTTGGACAGCTCGTTTCCTCCTCCCAGCATAACTATATTCTCATTTTCAGCACGAAAAGTGTGCAATCTACCTGTTCTGTCTCAAGCTGGGGAACCTGACAAAGGTCCTGACGTAGAAAGTGGAAGCGCTTAGAGAATGCAGTGAAACATCTCAAAACACTGTCAAAGAAGGAAGTTCCCCTAAGATAAGCCACCACAACAGGAAGGTGGCAATTCCAGGCCTAAACAGAGCTGAAGGTTTGGAATTAGCACACCAGAGAAGATTCCCTTATGAAGACTGTGGGATCCTGTGATGAGAGCAGATGGCAACAACAGGAAGCCAGACCTGGTGAGTCAGCTCTGGGTACCCTCTCCAGACAAAAATTTCCTCCATGGCAAACTGTGAGAAAGGAAGCAAGTCCTTATACACATGCCAGAACAAGTTGTGGGAATGGCACCTATGCCAAAAAGTCTGTCCAAAAGTGGTACCTGCAGAAGAACTCTCTGGGACCCCCACCACTGGGAAGACCAGAAAAAGAGGACCAATGGGATGCTGTTCGAATCCATGTGGTGGTGATACCCTTGTTTAATCTGTCTCCCTCTCCCTTTCTTTCTCTGCTCTCCTGTCTCTTCCTATTTCTGTCTCTCTATCTCACGTTTGCTGTTAAATAAAATCTGTACTATTGACTTTGGCATATGGATATGGTCTTGTTTGCACCTTAATTCTGGAAGAGGCATCTCTTAATAATCAGATCCTAACAAGACCAGAAGGGTCTCCCTTTTCCTCGGCCATTAGTTTCCTGCCACTCCTACTGCTGAAGAAAAGGGTAGTAACATCCTATCAACCAGTGCTGCAAGCTAGGCTTGGCAACAGAGTTTAATCTTCAAAGCAACAAATAAAATGGATTGAATCTTTCCCAGGACACATGAGCAGGATTGAAGTGCTTCAAGCCAGGTGTCCAGTGAAAAGTCCACTCTGGGAAGCTGTGGGTCCCCTCCCAAGTCCTGTGTCTCATTGTGCAAAAGTTTCCAGGAATTTATGGAATCTCTGCTGGGTTTAGGTGCCCAAGTTTGGGCACCTGAATCCCACCCAAGGAATTATAAGTTACTTCAAGCAGCAAATATGTCTACACATACCATGTGAGGGTAGACAGCAGAAGAATTTTAGACACCTTTGTTATTACATAAGTTAAACGGTGTCTCCATAGGTGCGAGTTTTTTTCCCGTTTGAACTTCAGTAACTGAATGTCCTCATGATTTCACTTCATATTTTGAAGCATTATTCTGGCTCTTCTTTTAGCCTGCCCTTCCATTAGATTCAACAAGCATTGGCTCACGTCTGTTTGCCTTTAATTTGACCCTGAATATACTTCACGGGATAGATGACACTCAGATGATTATCTCTCAGTAGAACCCACCTAACTGAAGGATATATTTGGCTGAAGACATAACTGTGAGTATAAGAAAGAGAGTCAGAATTTTGTGAAAAAGACATTCCCAAGTATACAGCTTTAAAATATCAGAAACTGCCATCTGCAGGTAAATTCAGAGGACAGTAAATACAGAAAGATATTTCTAACGTTTAAACATAAGCACAATTTCTTAGTGATTTCTCACTGATTACATCTCATCATATAAAGCTAGAATTTGCTACGACAGAATAGAATTAAATTATATACAGATGTTCTGGCTTCTCCATGAGAGAGAAAACCAAAAGCTGTCACTATCAAATTAAACATGAAGAGGTAGAAATTAGGGAAATATATACGTATGCAAATAGAACCACAAATACGTATACATATTTACTTTCTAACATTTTTCCTTAAAGAAGTTCTCAAAAACAAATGTGTTACTCTGCATTAACTCTAAAACTCTTGCAGAGGTCAAAATATTTAATAAATTTATGTTCAATCTCAATGACCCACCCAAAAATCCTGAAGGAAAAATTGAATTGTGTGTGCTTTTATCAGTCAACTGAATCTACTATGCTGCACTAAAATTGTATTAAATAAAGATTCCTCTCTTCATAAGAATATCCATAGGACATTAAAATTCCCTTTTAAAACATCAAATACTTTATTTTTATTAAAAATGATGTAATATCCTGGATTGACAGGTTTAAAGTAGTAATTGTCAAATTCTTTGGAGCAGCTGCTCTTATCACTGAAAACTTTTTGCAGGAGTATCTGCAAAAACTCAAAAGCGACTAATTGAGAAAAAATGTGTGACTATGTGTTGTATTTCTCTAATTATCTTACAAGGGCAAACACACAGCAGAATTATTACAAGGTGGCTTTCAAAAATAGCTTTATTACTTTTTAATTTCTTCATATTGGGAGGAGTCACTGCCATTCAGACTTGTGTTACGTGGGCTCCAAATTCTTAGTCCAAGAGGTCACTAAGTCCTGCTAAAGAGGAGTTGAAATAAAAAAAAAGTACAGGGACAAAGAGCATCCAAAGCTGTCAGAATTCAGTGTTATTGATGCTGTGCAGTCCGTTTAAGTACTGTTAAACCGAAGTAAAGCAAAGGTTAGAGAAAAGAACAAGACCCTTTGGATCAGGTGGGATCCTACAAGGTGGGTCTCCGTTACCATTTTGTCTTGCTTGGAGCAAGAGCATCTCTTTAAGGCTGTGACAGGCACTGTTTTCACAGTCAAGCAGAATTTACCTCGGGTGCTGGTTTATGGCATTCCTGCGGGAATTTTTAATGAATACTGCTGCATTTTTAAGGCTCAGTCTGAAGCTTCATATCCATGAACAGCTGAAATTAATTGGGAATTTGAAATTGAGCTGTTAGTAAGAAAAACATCAGTGTTTAAAAATAAACCATACCTTTAGTGTTGACTTGCCTAATTTAAATAAACCATTAGCTATGTTTTTATTTATGTTTCAGTTTTAGCTGCTAAAGTAGATATTTATGACTTGGTTCTTAAATTGTTTTTTTTTTTAATTTACTTGGATTTCATATAATACAGAAGGGGAGTTGTTTTCTTTATTTCTCTTTGGGGTTTTTTGTTGTTGTTTTGGGGTTTTTTAATTATTATTATTACTTTTGTTTACTAATTTTTTCTTTTTTCTTTTATTTTTTTTAGTTTGCTATGGAAAGTTTAACTATATCTTGAATAATATACAATAACTTCAGAGACTTGTTGATTACCTCAGTATGTAAACTCCATCACAATTCAAGCACAGAAATAGTGAAAAACCAACAGATTCAGTCTATGGAGTCTTTCTTTATCTTCTATTCCAGGGTACTTCTACAGTGAAGAAAATCAAAATCCTTTCACTAAGCTTTATTAACCCATCAGAAGTCGATGTTTGAAGGAAGCAGCGTTATATCTTGGACACATTTTTTTGTTGTTGATTTTGCTGTCTAAATACAGGGTTTGAGGCCCTTTAAATTCTTGCTGATCAAAGTTTAGGTCTTATATGTAAAACTTCCTAGTAACTCATAAACTGTTGAGAATTAGGATCCACCTGCTGCAGCTGAGACATCTTAACAGTGTGTTATATACCTGAGTTTAACCCTGCATGAGCAAAGGATGTAATGGACAGGAAAAAAAAGAATAATAAAGGGTGTCCTAGTATTTAAAACTGGAGATGAGACAGATTTTATGAATCATACTCTGAAAATGCCTATTTTTCATTGCTGACTATCAAGAGAGGTCAGAGTGACCTGCTCAGATGTAGTTATTTATTTCTTAAATTTCCAGATATTAGGGGAGATGAACTGCACACCATATGACTAACATGGATTTTTAAGCATTTTTTGGATTGACAGCAATCTGAAAACAAGAGTTTTGAATATAAATGCAGCCTTAACAAATTTCCAGAAAACTTGTTACTGCAGAGTCTGAATAAAATCAACACCTTTGATAATAATAAGTTATTCACTTGAATTCACACTCTTGATAAGAATCAGTACATCCTATGCAAAACCTGTCAGTACCTAGAATAGCAGAGTTGTGGGAATTTATAGAGCTGAGTAGTCATTACATACAAACAGTGCAATAAATGTTATTTTTTTTTTACTTTTTTATCATATTTGATACTCTTTTTTTTTTCTTTGGCAGACTGCAAAACTATGAAAACATGGAGGTTGAAGCAGATGTTAAATGTGCTTCTTTAAGAGTAACTCTCTTCCTGGAAAAGAAGGGGGAATCATATTTATACTGAATTAGTGGATTAGACTGTGTTAGCTCTAGGGTCATAATTTAACTTTCAATATTTGCTTGAAATTCTTTTCTTATATTAGTCTGGTACATGCTGAATAAGACACCAGTGCAGTTGTGACATTTAAGAATCTTTAATGTAATGAATTGGTTCTTTTTAACCAACCTAATGGAGGCAATAACTCAAATTTTAAAAGCAGTTTTATAAATCCTCCTCCTGAGTTAAAGTCACGGGTGCAGATAACCAAGTAATTGTTAAATCAGATCAATTAAGACACTTTGAAAATTTTCTTGGGCCACACACCACTGCACTTTCTTGTGCAAGAAAACCACAATTCTCATGCTTTTTCCATTCCACTTTGCAGTGCCAGTAAACACATCTCCACTTGTAAAGAACTCCATCCTTCTCTCCATATTAATCTTTGCACTTGGGGAAACATTCTCCAAAAACGAAATTATCAAGTAAACTCCATGGTGACAAAATTGATCATGAAGTATCACTTTTCTTGAGAAGCATAAGGGGGAGGATGGGGAGTGAATGCAGGAGTGATGGGTTGTCTTCATGCAGACATTTCACTCTCAGCAAGCAAATGTCGATCTTCCCCTTTGACGCCCTGAAATTGTGTGAGGCATTTCACAAAGCAAACTTGCTTTTTTTGTCTCTAGCTGGAATTCAAGCTAAATTCAATATGACACAGTCAAAGTCTAAAGACAGGCAAGAGTAAAGGTAGAGAAAAAAGGTGAGGAAAATGACAGGAATAATTCCCTGACATGATCAAGGAGCTAAGGGGTGCAAGATGTAGTCTGTCTGAGCAGCTGAACTCGTGTACTGATTGTAGATAGCTGGAATAACATTTAAGTAGATGTTAAATAAGATTGATATGACACTGGCCCCCGTGGAGAACTTTCACTCTGAATTACTGGCTTTGTCACAGAAGCAAACCCAAAAACTTTGATTAGAGATCAGCAGGCCAACCTTTGGTGCTGTTCAGAGTGACACAAGCTGTGATATTTTCATCAAAACTCTTACATGACATATAGTTTCACATGCAACTCCTGGATCAATAAAAATCCATGCTGGTCTCCAGTGGTGATTGAAAGCCATTCTCTGTGTGAGCTGGTGCTGTGAAAACCTGTTCAGTGGTGCTGGGGTGGAGAAACAGGCTCAGTGAAGGGTAAATGAGCTGTTCATTATCAGGTGGATTTGATTCATTATTAGTCATTCCAAAAACTCCTACTCTGAAGACAGGTGAATGCCTAATTTGACAGATTGGCTCAGTTTCTCACTTTGGGTAGGAAAATCGTTGCCAGCTTTCAGTGAGGCTTTGGTACAAACTCCCTTCCTGGGAAAATGTCCTTGAAAGAAATGAGCAACCTGGTCTAGTGAGAAGTGTCTCTGACAAAGGCAGGGGGGTAGAACCTGAGGATCTTTCAGACCCCTTCAAACCTGAAGCTTTCAATGAGTCTGATATTCTGTGAAACATATCTGCACTTTGGAGAGAAATCCACAACATCAGAGAGCCATCAACATGTCCATCTTGAGGCACCCTCCTAAGGAACTGTTATCTTAAAAAACATTCAGTGACATTTTCACATGTATGCTGGAGATCTGCCTATGTACAGGGCAAATTAGGAAGCTGTTAGGGGTCTGTTTCCAGGAGTGTCATGCTCCTTTTGGAATGCAAAACCCTCAGCATTTGCAGCCCTAGCAGGAAGGGAAACGTGCAGCCCAGTCTCCAGCTGATAAGTTTCTCTACGTAAATGTCATATACACGTGCATTCAGTGCCATCTGAAGACCTTTTAGGTAGTCAGAACCACTTCATAAGGCTGACAAAAATAACACAGGTCCTCTGGGAGATCCATGCCCTACGAGAACAGCAAGTGGCTCTGGCACCCGAAGTGAGATCTTGGCAGGGAGATCAGCTTGAAACCAAGAAAGCCAAGTCTTGGTGTCTGTGTACGGATATCTAGAGGTTTCCCTTCAGTCAGGAGAGATCTAGACAAGGTACTGAACAAATCCTGGAGAACAGTTCAGCTCACTCTCAGGTGGATACCTAGGGCTAGATATAATAATAATAATAGTAATAATAATAATAATAACACCACCACCACCACCTATATCTTAGCTATTTTAAGATTCTGATATTTCCTTTCTATCCTCTGCCCAGTGATTCAGTTGTCCAAACACAGACATGTGGCACCATTTCAGATGCCTCAGTGATCCTGCCTGGTCTCCACTCCCCCTCACATTGACCTGCCCTTTGCAGATGCTAAGAATGACATAAGGCAACTCCAGTTTTCTTAGATAGACATATTTTGGCAACTGAATCAAGATTCTCCTTCCCAGATAAAGCAACCCTAGCTCCTCCACAGTAGCTTTGTAGATCTTTCATTGTCCTTCTCTTGATCTTCATCTTTTATAATCAATGCCCTGGAAACAAGGCTCCAGCTGAGTATATGAGAGCAGTTACCCCCTGAGACTGACACACAGCCATCCCATTAAAACAGCCCAGAAGGGAATGTGCCCTTTTCTGCTTCAGGGTTACAGCATTTACCCTCATCCTAGAAAAATTTCAACTTCAATGTTGTTTTCTCATGCTACTATCTAGCAATTTTCTACTATGTTATATGAATTTGATTTCCTACCCAGAAGTATAGCAACTTATCCTGGTTTTTATTAGTATTGAAACTCCCCATGAACCAAGATTCAAACTGTTTCTCCAAATTTTTAATGCAACCATCCACTCTGGTCTCCCCAGGTCTCATAACCTCTGCATTTTTCCCTTTCAACAGCTAAACCCACTGTTCAGATCAACACTGAAAAGGATAACAAGGCTCTGGTTTAGCACACACTTATTTATCAGTGTCCTGCCAGTATTGCGGAGATTCTCTCACCAGAGCCCAGTGAGACGTGTTGATCAAGTGCTGAAAATTCAAGCCTGACCAACACAGAGGAAAAGGAGCAGAGAGACATGAAACAAATTGCCTAAAAGTAAACAACAGAGCCTCTTGATGGAGACTAGTATCTAAAATGAAACTTTAGCTGGAAATCAAGGTTCAACCTTAGCACTGCATCAGCTGTCACTTCTTCATTCTTTTATGATTCACTGCTGTGCTGTTGCTGAGGGGAAATTACCCAAAACAGGATTTTACAAAGAATAAAGTAGTGCTTAAAGGAAGCTCCAGAGCAACTGGGCATCCTTTCAAGCAAGATCTATTCAACCACTCCTTTCTGCTCTCCACAGGCAGACAAAATGATAATAAATATTAAGCAAAGACCACTAATTTGTATCCATCATAGTTATGATTGCAAAACTTAACATACACAGCAACCCAAATACAGTGAGTTTCTTTATTCCAGTGTATTTTTCCTTCCTTCTGTTCAGTGCTGAACCATAAAGACTGTTCTGAAATGCACTATTTTGTTGGCAGTAAGTGCTGCCGGTGTTATTACAGAATCGTAATTTTTTGAAATTGAAAAAGTCTATAAGATCAGCAAGCTCATTTTGGTCCATCCACAGAAAAGATATAATTTCCCAAGAGGGACATGTCTTATACTAAAATAAGGCTACCTATGGATTGCAGCAAACACTGCACTTTGCTGATCTCTGCTTGTGTTGCCGTTTGCTTTACCCCATTCCTGATGAATTCTCTCCTGAAAAAGTTTTATCATGGGCTATGGGTGTTTAAGTTGTGTTCAACAGACTGCAGACAGCCCAGCAGGAAAAGGAACCTGGATCGCAGGCATCTCCTTCTACCTTCTTCTGGGGTAAACCATGAGCAGGCTGCAGAAGCTCTGAACTTTTCTGAAGGTCCATCCCATTAGACTTCTTGCTTATCTTGTGCCACAGGTGATGGTAGTGAGCGTGCAAAGTCCTGCAGCACACGTGCAGCACACGCCTGCTAATTCTCCATGCGGCCAAATTAACCACCCACATGCAAACTGACTTTCCCCTGGATTTCTATTCCAGGCAGGATGAATTTCTCACACTTTCACATTCAGTCTAGAGCTTTGAGAGAGTACCAGTGCATCTTCTGGTTTTGCAGTGAAGATGCAGGAAACTTACCAGTTTGAGCAGCACAGACAGAGACAGTTCTTCCCAAGGGCACAAACCTCTGCCAGTCTGCAGATAAAACCTGGTGTGGAAACTGTACTGATTGTACCTCAGAGCCAGCAGCAGTCAGACAGCCCACACAGGGTCTTTTGGTTAGGAAATTCTATGAAAGATGAGATGTGTTAATTTAAATGTCTCAGCCTTTTAGGATGAACCTTGGGGTCTCACATCTGGGTGAAATTAGAAGGAACAGCGGGGAGAAAATGCAATCCAATGGCTTCTGTGTAAAACCTGGGCCATGATCAGGAGTTATTTGCAATGTACATTCATTCCTACTGTGAAATGGCCCTCAGGTACTTAGTTGTCAAAATACAAATGTATATTAGTTACCAGATGGGGAGTGAAAGTAGTTGTTCCACGATACTCCCCATTCTGCACAATAAACACAAGTTAATTCAGAAATGCCTCTGATGTTGATCTGAAGAGGATCACAGAGAAAACTAAGAACTGTACTCATAGAATCCTAGAATGGTTTGGATTGGAAGGGGACCTTAAAGATCATCTTGTTCAAACACCCTGCCATGGGCATGGACATCTTCACTATCCCAGGTTGCTCCAAGCCCTGTCCAACCTGGCCTTGGGCACTTCCAGGGATGGAGCCGCCACAGCTTCTCTGGACAAACTGTTCCTATGCCTCACCACCCTCATAATAAAGCATGCTTTCCTAATATCTAATCTAAAACAGAATCTAAATTCTTTCAGTTTGCAACAATTCTCCTTTGTCCTATTTGATTTTTTTTTCCAGAATGGCAGAATTTGGCTTTAATAGGAATATGTATCCAAAAGAGGAAAAAGGAAATCTGACTGATGTTTTCATGTTCCCTGTGCTAGAACCCAGTGTCAAAAGCTACAGGTGGTAGTGCTAATGGACAGATAAATTCCCTTTTAGTAGAACTAATCTCCAGTGGCAGGTGATACAGTGTGTTTCAGAACAGAACTGTGATAAAAGGTGATGGGCTGCAAAGATCTTGATTTATTTAAAAAAGGTCAAGGTCAGAAAACAGCCTGTAGCTGTGCTTAATAATTGTCAGTAAGCAGTCAGCAAAAAAGCAACAAATTTGTTGTTATTTTCCACTGTGGCTTCTAGATAAGGCAGGTTGCAATGAATTCTAGGTCTCATTCCCTTCATTTGCTGATCATCCTGCATTCAAACACTGAAGCAAGTTAAACTCCTTCATCGTATCCATGCACTTTGCTGGCTCTCTGAAGATAACCTGTCAGTTTGCTCTGTTCACCACTTAAATTATCAGAACTTCCTTAACTCTTATTCCTTTTTGTCGCTATCAGTAGTCAGCTGTGATTTTTTTCCTTAGCACGCTAGCACCAAGAAATGCAGGGAAATATCATCACTTCTGTCTGCAGGGAAAAGAAATGATAACTCTCAGTCTGCCCTATATTCTAGAAAGCTCTTTTGCACTCCAGAAACAAAGAATCTTCTGGTGCTTCGACAAGCTCTTGTCTTTTAGTTGAAAGGAAAAATAATCAAAAAGATCAATAGGAAGTGTAAAATGCATGGATTTTAGTGAATTGGAATTACTTTCTTGTGTGACTGCAGGCAGAGACTGACTGCAGACTCACATAAGGATTTGACTGCAGACTCACATAAGGATTTAACTGCAGCTTTGGGCATGGAAGTGCTATTCAGAGGAGTAGTCCTTGGAAATTAGGGGTGGCAGAAGAGGATTAAGTGAAAGCTCAGATTTTGTAACCTGTGTACACTGAAGGAGCCTTTAGGCAAGAGATGTCCACTGGCACAAGGAGTTACACCCACTTCTCATATTTCTCTGTGCAGGAGGTGCAGGGGACGTTCCCATGAACCACTTCCTCCAGCATCCCTTTTCAAGCCCATCAAGACCATGGGCCTCATGAACCTGAGGTCAAGTCTGTAAGGCCCTGAGGAGGGCAGTTAGTAAAGACAGAGGTGATTATTATTATTATTCATTATTTAAATTAAAAAGTGGGTTTTTTTCAATTAATAGGCATCTCAGTGGAAAACGAAATTTAAGATTACTGAAATCACCTACCTGTGCAGTTAGAATCTGGATGTGGTTGCAGATGAGAAAGGAAGGAATGTATGCATATGGGATGAAAATATATTTCTATTGAATAAAACTTATGCAGAAAGGGGGATAAGAACTCAAATGCACCTACACAAGTAGTTTTACATCAAATACAGCACTATGCATTGATCCAAAAGGCATTTTTTTCTTTATTCTGGGGAAAATCTTCTTTCTCCCCTTCTTTTTACTTCTGTGTCTGCTTTATCCAACCCCTAACCTGAGCACCCTATTCTATTGTCAAATATATTATTACAGTGACAGCTATTTACTGAAAGACTAGGCCTCCCCAAGTGCTATTTAAACACAGTTCACACCCACTAAAGAGCTTTTTCTGAGTAGTGTAGGGAGGAAGGCTATAAACAAGCAGCATCCTATATAGGAGTGATGTTCTTCATTCTTCTACTTTTTCCATGTCCCTGATTACCTCGTTCTTTATTTTTATGCTGGGCACGGATTTCACTCTTTAGAAGAACTCGAACAGAAAAAAACCTGTCACTAATTGCTTCGCTGACAATTGCAAACTCGGGAACAGTCCTTTCACTGGAGCAGAAACTCAGCATTGTCTCAGCTGTTAACATTCTCCTTTGTTTCTAAACATTCTGCTGGAGTCTGCAGGCTAACAAATATTCAACTTTTCGGCATTTATTGTGTGCAAACCTTGTGCAGAAATACTCTCCTTAAAGAACAAACAATGCGAGACACAACAGTGGCAGACGTTACAGGAAATATTCAGCTGGCTGACTAATGGAAGGAAAAATCAATGATATGGACAGCTCGAAATCCAAAGCCCTCTGTGATTTTTTTTTTTTTTTTTTTTTTTTTTTTTTGTCCTTGGGGGAGTTTTATCACATGTAGCATTGCTATTAGAACACATCAGCTCAACTGAAAATAATATTGACTGGTGGATTGAGTGTACTGTAAACTCTTCAGGGCTGGCACCATATTTGTCTTTATGTTCAAGAAACGTAATTGTTATTAAGGCCCCTGGCTTGTGCTTTTAGGTAAACAGAAGTGCACCCTTGAAAGACAGAAGGAAATTTGAAAACTAAGTTCTGAATATGACAGGAAATAATAGTAAATTGCTGTAAATTGCAATGTAGTCATATGAAAGTGGGGATGCAAAATGAGAATAAGCCCAGTGGAGGTGGGAAAACTGCAACGAGAAACTTTTCTCTCAGTGTTCCAAATTGCTGCCCAGCAACTCAGCTGCTGAGCTTTGTTCCTGGAAACACAAACCCAATACTAAAATCAGAATGTACACCATGGAGGCAACAAAATGTCCCTTCAGGTTTCAACTACTTTTGTGGTCATTCTCAGGAGACTTATGCCCTTTTTCTCTTTATATTTAGTCAATTAATTTCTTGAGTTCCTGCAATTGCTCAGAACCACTGTAAATTTTCTTACTTTTTTCTAACAAGACAAAATGCTGAGTTGCCAAAATTTGCACAATCTCCCAAAAATCCACCTTCAAAAATATGATGCTTAGGCAAAAAGCTGAAATAATGCTTTTCAGTCTCATCAAAATGGAATTGTTGGTTTTTTAACATTTGGATTTTTGCTTAACTAAATCACCAATTATAATTTTTCTTTCATATAAAAGGGAAATAATGTTCCCATGATTTGTCAGATGGAATATTATGTACACACTTGAACATTAAACCTTAAAAAGGAAATCTACGGGGGCTATTTATATTAAAAAGAGAAAAAAAAAAAAACAAAATTAGCAATCTAGGAAACAAAACTTATGAGGAAAGGCTGAAGAAACAGAATAATTTTAGCAGAGGACTTTTTGGATGTATGAAAGACTGTTGAAAAGGAGAAAGAGAGTACAATACCTTTTGTTTTGATTTTTAATGGGTACTCCATTGTAGACACCACAAAAAAGACAAAGTTTGCAGTAAGACAAAAAGGTTAAATGTGGTTCAGGTTACATGTGAAGAAATAACATCAACATTAGAAAGGCTAATACTGAAAGAATTCATTATTTCAATAGATGTGGAATCTCAGTGTAGGTTGCTGTAAAAGTTTGGTCAGAAAAACAGAATGTGAGAAATGACAGAAGACGCTAAACTTCCATTTGAACTGAGGAATTAACAAGACTTATACTAGGTCTTTCTTTTTGCTCGATTTTCTTTGATTCTTATATATTTTTTTCTTATTACAATGTGTATGTGACAATGACCATTCATCACAAGGCTTTGCAGTTCTTTTGATTTTAAATGGAATCAAAGTGTGATTTTGAACCACTTCTAATGGTGCTGTTAGGGACCTAAAGACAGAAAGAAGGGTCAAAGTGTTATCTGCATCTAAATAAAGGAGGGTTTCCTAAGGAGACTTTCTTGCCAGCAAGAGAATTAAAAGTCACTACATGGAACGCTTTAGCAACGCTTGTTATTCATTAATAGTAAAAAGAGTATTTATCCTGTGAAAAGACAGTTAAAAGGTCGTGCAATAACACTACTGGAAAAGTAATTTTATGTATCTATAAATATATCACATTCCATGGCAAAAGAAATCTCTCTGCAATCATAACATTTAGCAAATTCTTTGACTGAATTCCGTAATTTATTCCTTCTCTTAGATCAGTACATCATCCATGAAACTTCACATGGAATGGAATTCCAAGGGAATAAAAAAGGGAAGTAGAGGATGTTCAGAAGCAATTATATCAATTGTTCTCTGGAGCCCAAACATTCATATTCAGCAAATATATTTAGTGCTAATTGCTCCACAAAACAGACTTTTCAAATTTGGATTGGGGCCAAAGAATCGGTGTCAGCCCCGGCTCACTTTGCTGCAAACTGGTGCAGTTTCTGCCTGGGTGCAAACATCAAGGGTGCTGCTTCATCTGCCTCTTGATCACTTGGTTTCCACTGGGGTCAGGAACTGGGCCCTTCCCTACAAGACAGACATTGAGGGGCTGGAGTGTGTCCAGAGAAGGGCAACAGAGCTGGGGAAGGGTCTGGAACACCAGGAGCAGCTGAGGGAGCTGGGGTGGCTCAGCTGGGAGAAAAGGAGGCTCAAGGGGAACCTTCTTGCTCTTTACAGCTCCCTGACAGGTGGGTGTGGCCAGGTGAGGGTCAGCCTCCTACCAGGTAACAAATGACAGGACAAGAGCAAACAGCCTCAAGTTGCACCAGGAGGGATTTAGATTAGATATTAGGGAAAACTGTTTGCTAAAGGGGTTGTCAAACACTGTAATAGGCTGAGCAGGGGAGTGATGGAACCACTGTCCTTGGAAGTGTTCAAAAAATGCATAGATGTGACACTTGGGGACATGGCTTAATGTCAGGTTTGGGTTAATGTTTGAACTCGATCATCAGTTCTCTTAGAGGTCTCTTCCAGCCTTAAGGATTCTGTGGTTCAGAAAAAGAATGGGAAACTGGTATTATGTGCTGAATAAACACAGAATTAGTATTATTGGTTCCTCTTTATATTGAGTCACTCTGACTTTAGAGGAGACAGACGGTTACAAGGAGAGTTGTAAAAACGTCACTGTTATTCCTGTTATCAACAGCAGGGCTAAAGCTCATGGGTGGCCAAAACAGGGAGTATGTGCAAACACAACACACATGAGGATGTGCACATTGACCTTAAACTGTCTCTGTCTCATAGCTGATTTTTCTCAGTTCGGGGGAGTTTTATATTTTGGAATTATCTAAGTATCGAAGCAACGAATTTAGACCCATTGCCAGTTCTTCATATTGTGTTAGAACAAAGTGACCCCCAATAAGTACAAGACTTCTATGAGACAGGGGGGTTCCAGGCACAGAACAGAAGATTCTCACTGCTCTCAGACATGAAGTAATGGTGGTATTAAACAACAGATGCTCTACAAATACATGGGATAGTTTTATTTTGTTGTTTCTTGGAGCTGTCTCGTACAGGGCCAGGAGCTGGACTTTGATCATCCCAGTGTGTCCCTTCAAACTCAGGATATTATATCACTCATGAATTATGACTAAATTACTTTCAGATTTCATTGTGAATATATTTAAAAGCCTTTTGCTCGTCTTCATGACCAACAATGTGTTTCACTTATCTACTGTAAAGTTAACAAAGGGAAAATTGCCTCTTTCCCAATATGTTCACGATATGGAAAAAACCGTCTTCCTTGGCTTACTTTTACCAGCAGTCATTAATTAATTCTCATAACACTCCTGTAAGTACCAGCATCTGTTAAACATTAGCACACACAGACAGAGAAATCCTTTGTGGTTTTCTTTTGCGTATTTGTTTTTCCTCAAAGACACTTGAGAGTTATCAAGTTTTTTTAGTTCTTGGACACTGGATGTTCTGTCCATATTTTTACCTTACCTAATGCTGGAACTCTGAAGCAGCGTGGTTTTGTTTTCCCTCTTTGAAATATGGACCACCACGATAACAGGAACATTGAAAAATATATATTTGTGTGTAAACCTTTCTACATTGTGACAATACCACCTCTTCTTGTCTGAACTATCCCCACTTTACATTTAGCTTATCTTCAGTTTCCTTGCATAAAGGAGGCTTCAGGCTTATATATATATTTTTGTCACTAGTCCTTTTCTTCCACAGGCACAGCTGTCCTGTTTCTCATCTTCCACAGTAACAGACCTCACAGACCTCAGTCAGGCCACCTCTGCTCCAGCATCCCAACTATATAAACAGCTTTGAGATTCTTTGTGCCTCGACATGAAAGTCTGCAGCCTTTTTTCTGAGTTAAATATCTGGATTTCTTTTACAGTCAATAGAAAAAAAAAATTTCTACTTCTAGAGCATTATTTATCTCATTCTTCTGATCTGGACAGGCCCTAAAATGCCCATTTCTCCCCTATCACTGCGTAGTGGTTCCAACTCACCAGCTAAGCTGGAAATGTCATCCACACCCCTCAGTTTTCACAAAGGGCCTCAAAAGCCTGCTGGTTACTTTAGTTACCTGAAGAAAAATCCAATCTTAGATGAGGAAAAACACAACAACAACGACAGCAACAACAAAAAATTAAAGCTTTTCTTCCAGGCTCATTTTCTTTCTGATGTTTCCATGAACTTTCATCAAGACTCTTATTGTTCTCCTGCACATGGTTTTTCTTTCTAATTATGAGGGTGAGCTAAAGTCCTGTTCTTCCAGCAGCAGACTTCTTTTGGCTTCCTGAGCTGGTAAAAAATTAAAAAAAACCAAACAACCAGATTCTTTTGTCCTTCTATAGTCCTTTTCTTCTTTCTTTATCTCTGAGCATGATACTCTGCTCGTATTAACCAGTCATAAGAATCTATTGCCTTATTATTTTGTTATGGCATTGTTCAGAGCAAAGAAATAGTAGAAATAGATTTATTTATGCAATTAAAAAAACTCCTTTTCAGATTTTTGCTCTTCCCAAGGAACGGACACTCAGGTGATTTTAGTCCTTAGAGTAATTCTGTTCATAGGTAACTCTCTGAGATCCGATTTTCTCCTGCATCTGACCACGAGGAGGTAAAACATGGGGGAAGACAGCCAGAAAGCATCAGGATACACACTGCTCCAAAAATGAAACTGAAATTCCTAAGCACTGTGTAAGGTTATCATGGACTTTATTTATGCAGTTTGGTAGCACAAGAGAGTTAAAACTAGAAACTAAACTGAGTTCCAGCTGTGAAACTCATATGGCTGGGTTTCTTTAAACCACACCTTTAAACCTCCAAGACCTTCCTGTTGAGAAAAATAAAAAAAATTCAGATGTAAGCACAAAACAGGTCTCTTAAAAGACTCCTCAACTTTTCTCTTCTGTAGTTTTATACTGAGAAGATTCCAAATGAAGGTAACCCAACGTTATTCTATTTTTTGCATGGAAACAATATAGTCCTCACTACTGCTTTAACCATGCACAACTAGGGATATTTACAGCTTTTCTGACCAGCAAAAGCTTGAGTTTATTTTAAAGACAAAGAAAAGTTTCTGGATTTCTACTGAAACAGTATGAGAAGTTGTAAAGCAGCTGTGCTCCCAAAAGCTGCAAACAGGCTTTTGGACTATCTGTTGCTGAATTCCAACAGAAACACTTTTACTTCAGTTACAAAACTCCGAGCGTTTCTCAATTCACATTTTTATCTTTCGCACCACCTGAGAATCCCATATGCTGTTTATCTCAAATACATCCAACTTTCTACAGCGTATTTCTTTGGGATGTTCTCAAATTCCATTTTGGTCGGACTTGGTTTTTAATTCTGTTTTATTTTTGGCTTGTTTATTTAGAGAGGAAACTGCATAGTGGAAGGCACACGTGGGTTTTGCTGTACTTTCCCCTTCTGCTGCAATGACTCAAGTAGTCTGTTTCAAACAAACTGATGGTCCTTTGTTTGAGCTGCTGGTCACAATTCTTATCAGCAGCCATGGAGGGAGGGTTCACATGGATTAATTCACTTTTGAAATGTGAATTCTTGACTTGTGATATAGCCAGTGCACAGCCAAGGAGCAAGATACCTGGAGCAGTCACTATGCATCTCCTGCAGAAAATGCTGACTTGCCAAGCAGAGTACAGTGGGGTGCATTTTCCTAGGAGATGGTGACTTTTTAACATCGAAGGTTTTTTGGGGAGTTGTTGGTTTTTGTTTTATCTTTTTTTCCTAAAACTGTCAGAAAAATTAGTTCATTTCATAAGAAGTTCTGTGAGGAACCCTTTCCAAGCTCCATGTGGAAATCCAGTCAGAGTGGACGCTGATTATGGCACATTTCAAATCAGAGTTAAATGCTGATGAGTGCTTTGCTCCTGAAGTATTTTTTTGTGGACCCTTCTAAATCTATTATTCTAGTGATAGCTCAATTTAATTCTTTAAAGAAGGGTGACATTCATCTAACCTAGCAGTATTTTCCAAAATCCAGCTGTCTAACCATAGTGATCAAGGCTTCAGTTACAGTCAGTGAAAAGAAATAGGATAGGGCAGAGACCTGTCTTTTAGTATGGCACAAATCTTCCTCTGCCTCTGCCTCTGCCTCTGCCTCTGCCTCTGCCTCTGCCTCTGCCTCTGCCTCTGCCTCTCCTAGGGCTTTACAGGAAACTTGGACCACTTCCCTGATAAAACAACTACATTTTAGATGGCTGGATTTAAAAAAAAATAACATGAGAACTGAAATGAAAGGAAGATTAGTCACTGGTAATGTGCTCCTAACTTCAATATTTGGGCCAATACTCTTTAATACCTTCATTTATGACCTGGATGATGGGCAAGAGTGAATCCTCAGGCAGCTTGCAAATGGCATAAACCTGGAAGAAGTGGTTGACAGATTAGATGATTTTATTACCTTTTTAATAAGCTTTAAAAATGGGTCAGCAGGAAAGTGATGAAGTTCAGCAAAGGGGAAGGAAAAGTCTGGCACACAGGGAGGAACAAGCCCATTCATCAGTACATGCTGGGGGCTTGTACTTTTTTTCTTTTATTTCAGTGGACAAACACTTCAGCCAAAATCTAAACTGTGCATTTCTGAAAATATTTCTTTAAATAATATACAAAAATCAATGAGAGCACCAAGATTTCAGGCTTGGAGCAGGAGGGATTATCTAGTGGTTAGAGTATAAGCCTGGAAATTAGGGGACACAGGTTCAGCTTCTTTCTCTGTCACAGGAGTTTTATGTTATCCTAGATAAGTCATTTTGCCTTTCTGTGCCTCTTACTCCCAGTTGTCAAATAACTCTTCCTTCTTCGCCTCTGTGGGATATCATAAACCATGTGAAGTGTCCAGATTTTATAGTATTAGTTGCCATAAATGTATCTTAGCCTGTCAATTTTATGTTGGTGAGGGTACATTTTGTTAGAGAATCCAACAGAGTTATTTTGTCATTATACTGTATAACATAGCAGAGCCAGCTCACAATTTTTCAGAAACATAGATTTGGGTTTTGTGGTGTTTTGCTTTATTTTTTAATGTTTGTTTTAACAAAGGCGTGGGCAGGGCTGAGTAACTTCTAGCAAAATTAGGAGAGGATAAGGGGAAGCAGTTGAACTGGACATACCTTAATGGACTTTGGATGGCCCAGGGTACCAGCGGGTAGATTACCGAACCAGAACTTAATTCTTGTATAATTTATCTGGAATAAATTAAAAATACGCCCATAGAGCACATGTTGTATGATTATTGCTATCTGCTCTTGATTACAAAGTGTGGTCTCACTCAGAGCATCAGTTACGATGCTCATTTCTCATTTTTGATGCATCTCATTTTTGGGCTTGGACTGTTCTTCTGCACAATAATTAACATTATGCAGAACTATCAGGAAACACGAGCTTTTGGGGATGGATTTTATGGGACATAAGATGTTTTTGGTATCTAAAAACCTAACTAGAATCAGGAGCCTAAACACCTTTTACACCATCTCTTTTTACTCCAGCATTTTGGAGTTCACTTAAAAAGAAGAAGAAGGAGAAGAACTTAGGAAAGAAAAAATAACTCTGTCAACTTAATAACTTTCACTAGCCAGAACAAACAAAAAAAGTCCAATTTCAAATAATGTCTAGTGGAGTTTTCTAGTCTAATTTGCTCATGATATTGGATGAGTGCCTCTTCCCTAATTGGTGGTTTCGGGTGGGAGTATGGGCTTTTATTTGTTCTCTGATCACCTCGGACATTGCTAGAGTAATGTTTCAATTGATGGTCTGACACTTCACTCCCACTTTTTTCCTCATACTACAATTTCAGAGTCAGTTAAGCCATCTGATGATGCTGTTTAATTCTCTTATAAATAGCAGGTTTGCAAAATGGGAGAACTGCTGCTAAGAAATTATAGCCCAACAGAACGATTTGGGCATTATTTCCAATGACACACACACGTCTATTATTTCAAAATTATTATTGTGGTGCTTTTGTATAGTCTTTGATTAAATTGAGTAGTTTTCTTCAGAAGAACTACCATAACTATAACGCAGTCCTGTACAAACTAATTTATCAGTGGCAGTGTGTAACCCTATGTAGTTCTGTTTCACCTCTATTTTTTTCTCAATTTAATAAAAAAGCAAACTTACACAAAAGGAATTGAATTGGTTTTCGTGAAAAAAACCATTTGTGTGGCAAAGTCACATTTTTGCAAATATCACAGTTAACTCTCTGTGCCGAGAGATCAGTACAGATATCTTGAAACATCTATGTTACATGGAGCAAACAACCTCTATCCATAAGAAGACAGGTATTTCTCTTCCCCCACCTTGAAGCCACATTATCCCATTGATGACTCTTGCGGAGTTCCTTGTAGCTCCTTTAAAACATGAATTACCTTGGAGATATATTTCTATGCTAGAAAAATTACTGGGCTAATGGTAAATCTGCAATGCATGCATAATGAATAGCATCAGTTTTCCATTCAAAAGTCTTTAGGAACTCTGTGGGGTAAGTGATTATCACACCAGCAAACCATTGTGCATTTCCTTTGACAACTCATCAGCCACTCTTATCCTTTGGTCTCTGTCTGTCCCTGTCTTTAGTAGTTTGGGATACGCAGGGGGCTAAAACTGAACATGTCTTACCCTGATTTTGCATGTCTTTATCTTGTAGGACTCCTAACTTGTGAGAGGAAGTGACCTATATTTATGCAAAAAATTGTACTAAATGCAGCTATGACCCCCCAGTGCATCTAAGGCCAGTAAATTTGACATTGGACCCACTGGGGACCCGTGGCCTTCTGGAGAAGAATCAGGAGACCCCATAGTTTTCCCTGAGATATCTCAAATGAAGCCAGGTATCCCATGAGAGCAACAGAATCACTTCCAGGGAATGATTCTTCTGAACTATTTCAGATGTCTGCATTGAGTTAAAATGAATCTTATCTTAGATCTTTATCAACTTTTAAAGAAAGATCAAGTAATTAACTTCTTACTATCATGGAAACTATAACTGTGTGTTTCAGTCTACAGGTGAGATATCTACAGGTAGATGCATATAAATTAAGTTCTCACAAGTGATTAATGAGCCTAAGATCTCTGTAGGAGAATTTGATTCTTTTTAGTCAATGAAAATCTGAAGCCCAGTTCAGCTCCCTCAAAAGTAGTTGGTTCTGATTCAGATGATTAATGATATCCCTTAAGTCCCACCACTGGCAGGCAGACAGGTCAGTAAAACTTCAAAGTGCAGAGACAGGGAAGAATTCTGATTTGCACTGACCCACAAGATCTGGAATATCTGAGAAGCAGGATGCATCACAGAGTCATTTGAACAGAGGGGATCTCTGGAGGCAATTGGGTCCAGGCCCCTGCTCAAAACATCAGCCTGCAGAAGCCTCCAAGGCCCATGCACAAAAGATATGTGGAAAGCTCCAGTGAACTGCATCCAAATCATCCTTCATACCCCTTTTGGGGAGCTTTAAATGGTCAGGTCCTGATAGATGAGCTGTAGCTAATCTCCTTGATTTAAGCTCAAGTCTTTTCCTCACTTGAAAATAAAGCTCTTCGAAGCCTGAATGGGCTCCCTTTGCCGCAGTACTGATTTCAGTATGAAGCAGCCATTTTTATAAAAGCACACAAATTTTAATTTACAGTGGAGTCTTTTTAGAGGGTGGTAGGATACACGTGCAACAGAATAAATTAAGGAGAAATTAGAAGATTTGCACCACACTCTCCAATATACAGAGAAAGATGGACAAGTTTAGGAGAAGCAGGTGCTTCAAAATGCATTGAAGAGGGGCTGGGAAAATCAGGAAAATTATTTGCTAATGTTTAGTCTTCTGTAATGATCATATTCAGGTGCAAAAGCTTTTCATTCATTCAGCAAAACATAATGGAAAAGCAACCTTCAAAATTTTTATAAAAAGGGAATAAAATTTTAGACACAGACTGGTGCAAATTCAATTTTCTGTGTAGAGATTATCAGCAGAACTTCCCAAGCTCTGTTGTAATCTCTAGCAATGAGGTCTCTGAGAGAGCATTTTTACCCATAACCTATAGTGAAATTATTTTTCAAAAGGAAGAATGTTAATAATATTATTTTCTTTCTAGGAACAAATGTGTTGTTTTTCATTTTTGAACTGACCATTTCACACGGGTGTATTTATTCTTGTGTAACCTAAGCAGTTAATTGAAGGATACTATAGATTTATGTATATAGATAACAGATTTTTGCTTGAAAGCAGAAGTTTTTTATTTTTAGCACGAAAAGTTAGGTGCTTCATTTTGTAAAGAAAAATGGATAAAAGGAAATATTTTGAGGAAAAAAACCACAAGCATTTTCTGACCATGTCTATTAATAGAAACTGTTTTTCCTATTTGAAATACACATGGGATTTCTCAGATGCAAAATGCAAAGGGTTTTTTTATTCATAAGAAATTTTGGGAGACAAATGGCTTCTTTGCATTTCACCAATGAGAAGCAGATCAAAACTGTGTACTTGGAAATGTAGCACTATCTGCAGGGACTAGGTGCAAAACTATTTGAAACTGCTCATTTCTTTTTCTGGCTTAGCAAAGTCTCTGATCATCCTGTAACTATAGCAACATAACCATAAGCTGCTCAATTTTAGACACTTTTTGTGCATTGTCTTTTTTTCCCAGAATATAAAAAGCTAATGGGAGAGAGGCACTCTCTTTTGTTTGCCTTGTTAAGCTATATTTAAATTATAAGTGGTAAACAGAATGAATTAAAAATTCTCCTGTCTCTAAATTCTTCCACTGTTAATTTTATTTACCTGAAGACTTAGAGGAGGTGATCCCTCTTCCTGGGGGTAGGCACATCATTCCATTTGAGAAGCCCTATGGGCTCCCACCTGGTATCCAGCTGCCACAGCACTGGGGTGGATATTCGGGAGCCTGTATTTGGCTTAGGTGGAAATAGCAACCCATGTCCAAGTAACTGAATTACACCAAAGACTGGCTGTATATTTTTCAAAGATCCTTAATTCCTGCCTTTAAGATGACTG
Organism: Machaerirhynchus nigripectus; assembly: GCA_013397975.1. NCBI lineage: Eukaryota > Metazoa > Chordata > Aves > Passeriformes > Dicruridae > Machaerirhynchus > Machaerirhynchus nigripectus. Next base: position 2,195,784 of record VZRQ01018914.1, on the reverse strand, counting down.
GCTATCTCCTTAGTGTCAAACATCCAAGTATTGGTAAAATTCAGCCTCCTGGAAGATACTGGACAAGACAATATCAGGTCCTGTAAAACCCAATGGATTCTTTTTCCATCAAAATTTCTGCTCTAGGAGTCCTCTTGAAATACTTCAACCCATAAAATTTGGATTGGAATTTAGGGATTTGTCTACAGGTAAAGTTTTAACTCAGCTGGAGTGATGCAAGTTTCCCGTAGGTCTTGTGCTCTGTTTGCTGATCCCATATGGATGTCACAGACAGCAGAGAGCAACTTTCACTTCTGCAGGGGTAAATCAGCCGTCATGTGCTGAAACCTGTGGGCCCCTGCCAACTCAGGGTATTCTACGATTCTGTGATTCTATGATAATGAAAACCTAATCAAAACAGCCAGGATCCAACATCTAGACACACATATATAAGTATACAACTCTCAACCTGACTGGTTTCAGTATATAGAACTGAAAGCTAAAACTAAAACTACTTGAAGAATCTTAGGATATTGATACACTGGCACAGAGGTAACAAATAAAAAAAAGAAAATGAAGAGCTGCAGGAAAGGTAAAATAACCTCAGGCATTTCAAATGCCACAAAGAATTTGGAAATTGAGTCAAGCAGTGACTATTTGTGTGTGCAGCTAGAAGACAGATGGGTTTTATTAATTCTTTTAATCCTGTCAAAGAGACACAAATAGCATGCAAAAGGATAGAAGCTGAGCAAGATACCTGCTATTAATACTTAGCTTAAAAAGCAGAGTGAAACATTTAGCAAGTATCACACAGCTCAACAAATTTCTAGTGCTGGCAAGAAAAATTGAACATTTTAGGAGGGTCAAGACAAATGCCCTGGTTTTATTAAGTGTCAAGCTCACGGACAGGTCCAGTAAAAGAACTGTGTTCTTCCGAATACAGAGGTGTGAACTCTGATTAGTATCTGACCACTCGAGATCCAAAGAGTCGACCAGCACATGCAGACCCTGTCTGTTCACAGTTCAAAGAAAGAGAAAAGCTCAGACAGCAATTCACCACTGCTGGTGTAGATTTTTTCAGAATAACTTGAATCATGTGTTATTTAGTTTTATTTATGTTCATATTAATAGAGGACAGAGAGGTCAGAGCAGAGCAAATGCCTACACTGAGCAACAAGGACCACTCCTGAAAAAATAAACCATTTTGCAGCATCTTTCCATATTGACCCCCAAAGTGTAAATGAGCAATACAAGTCTGAAGTTAAATGAATTTTATATAACATCATAAGGATTTTTTTCCATAAAATGTCCAAACTCAAACCAATATATCTTTTGCTTTTTATAATCATTCTGATAAAGGGAAAAGTCTCACACTATATCTCAGAGCAAAGCTGTTCAAACTTTTGCTTGGTGAGATAGTGTTTTTATCTCAAGTGATGTCCACGCCATTATTCTTGTGGAAAACTGCAAAAACAACTTATTTCCTTTTTCTTAAACTTTCCAATTTTTGAATCAGCTACTCCAGATAAAGTGGATGGAAAGATGAAATGCTCCTTCCCTCCGCTTTTACTTTTACTCTTGGAAATTTTCTGTTCACATAAAGAGAAAACTTTTAAAAATGACTCCAAGACCTTAATTTTTAAATAATAAAATATTACCTTAATTTCATTTCGTGGCTGTGAGCATAAAAATGGGATTGTTCATTTGAAAGAAGTGCAGCAAGAATATAAATTCTTGCAAGACAAAAATATAACCATGCCAGCATCCTCTTCAGTCAAAGTTTTTCTAACTCCCTTTTTATGTCTTTCCTGTACTACTGAAGTTAATTACTAATATCTATCTAAATGGAGAGGGAGGAAAAACACTTAAGTTCCAGAGCTTCTGGAAATAATTAGATTATTTAAGGGACTTAATGACATATCTACACCTGTAAAGAGTGAATATTTATAAGCAAACACTAAATAATAACATTTCAGTCCCCCAAGGGGAAAATCCATCAGCACTGTATCATATCACATATACAGTCCTAAAATTGAATGGTTGCTCATAGATGATTATCACAAGAGTCTAAAGTCACCGTTTCTAATAAGGATTACGCATAATCAGATAAATAGCTGGTAGCACTGGCAGTCAAAGTAACAAGTCAGTTACTTATTTTCACTGGTCTTGGTGGCATTACAATGGTTATCAAAAAGAATAAACACAGCTTTGGTTTCTCTCCTTCTCTCAAATCTCCTAAATCATCTTAACCCAGTTGCTTGTCACCTGAAGTGTTGCTTACCTGCCTACCTGCCTTCTCCAATTCCCACCTCCACAGCCTCTGAGAATTCACTTCTGCTTTCCTTAAAGACAGACAGATGAAAACACTAACTAGAAATGCTTCCTTAGGGCAGGAAATTCTGACCAGAAGTCCACCTGATCTGATTTTCTTTCTCTATTTGCTCTGTCATGAGAATGAGAAGTTGCAGAAATCCACCCCCAGACAGCTCTATGTTCTGATGCAGAGCACACTCTCTCTTTTTCCAAGGGACCCCAGTCCTGATATTAGCTCATACTCTGATGGACAGAACCCTCACACCCTTATGAGATGTTAAATCACCCTCACACTTTGGATACTCCAGTCACTCCCACTCCTGGGTCTTTTCTGGGGAGTTAGAGAAGAAGGAAAGGCAGAAGAATTGAACACTGTGCCTACTGTTGAAATAATGCTGTTGAGCAACTGGGATTGGGAAATTTAGGGCACAGGAAGGAAATAGCTCAAAAAAAGCACACAGTTCACAAGGTAGCTACAAGTCTGGTCTGTTTGAATTCACTAGGAAGCCAGGGATGTCATGGGGTGGAAGGAAGGTAGGATAAGAGGAGCCTGGCACAAGCTTTATTATTATCTTCCTTGCTTAAAGTCTGTGGTCCTGAGGCTAATAAGAATAAGAAATTTTTATGTGAAAGTTGTTACATGAAAGAGAAAAAACTTGAATAAAACTTAAATAAAGCCCTAACATAGCTTCTGAAAAAAGCTGTGATTTTTTGGTTCTGAACTACAATATATTAAAATTATATTCATAGAATCATAGAATGGTTTGGGTGAAAAGGGACTTTAAAGATCATCTCATTCCAATCCCCTGCCATGGGCAGGGACACCTTCCACTAGACCAGATTGCTGAGAGCTCCATCCAACCTGACACTGAACACTTCCAGGGATGGGACAGCCACAGATTCTCTGGGAAACCCGTGCCAGTATCTAATCACACAGATAGGAAAGAATTTCTTCCTAATATCTAATCTAAATTTACTCTCTTTCAATTTAAACCTGGTCTTCTGGTCTTGCTAGAGTAGTTGCCAACAGCGAGTAGAAAAAGAATATAAATTGCCCATTCGGTGATATTGATTTTGTTAATAATCTTGTTTCAGCATGTTAGTGTTTTTTCTATAAGCTACTTGGAACACATTTGAGAAGCCTGACTAATGACATGTGAAATCATATATACAGTAAAACTCATTAAACCCTATGAAATGTGTCCTCGTAGTGTTATTGGGAGGCCTTGCTTCATTACAAATACAGTATAACCATCATGGCTGATGGAGTTTAAACAAGACTACACTGCAGTTTGTTTTGGTTCAGTAAAGACAGCTATGTCAAAGGTTTTGTATTTAGTTACAAGCGTTTAGACTCAAGGAGAGAGTCTAAGGGTAGCCAGCATTCATGGAACATTATTGTCTTTAACAAGCATACCAGTGATTTAACAAATTCAGCAATGGTTTTGAAAACAGAACACAATGTGAAAAACTGAATATAAACACTTTAGGATTCAATTCAGAGACCTTTTAGTTCAATTTGCCTTTCAAACAGCTGCTGTACCTTGTTTATGCAGTATAAACAACCTATGAAATTACAATTTAGATTAGTCTATATTCATTCCTCTCTATACATGAGGTAGGAGTACAGAAAAGTGCTAGCTCTTGATTTTAGGTGTAAAATTCAAGTCAGGTTTTGGACTTAAACACCATCTACATTTCAGATGGGAATTCTGACTGTCTATTCTTCCTTTAATACTGATTTTTCTTGGTTGCTTGTGTTGTTTTGTGCTTTTTCCCCCCATGAATGACAGCAATTAAAGCAGCACTATGGTAAACTAAACAGCATTTCATGCATTAGAAATTGATTTTGGACTCCACTGTGAAAGAAAAGATAACTGCTGGGGGACTTACACTGGACATTATCCCCTAAACACATTATCAGTTTTACTTTCTTTTTTGTATAGCATTATTGCCACTTAGGCTTTTTAGCTATACATGGGCCATTACTGACTCTTAGTGTGCCACCTGATCAGTTGCACTGACTAATGGTGTATAAAAAAGAACTGCCTTGAAGATTGAGATAATCTTCCTTAAATTAATATTATTATGGAGTAAGATTCCATTTCTTAAAATTAAACCAGATATTGACATCGTATTCCTTCTCAGAAGCCAACCTCAATCATGTGGATGGACTCTTTTCATATGCAAGTTTTTTTTTAATTAGGAGAAAAGATATAAAACATATAACTGCATCTTGAGCCTTTCCAGTCAAGGCCTTCCTGAAAGCAGCTCTGAAGTATGTTGCTTCTATATCTAAATTAAACTTAGAGTACAAGGAGTTGTTTTTCCTGAAAGCACCAGGAATCTACGAGCAAAAAAACCCCAATCTTTTCTGGCTGTTATGTATTTATTAATTATGCCCCATTCCTGGAAGAGTTCAAGGCCAGGTTGGATGGGGCATTGAGCAACCTGGTCTAGTGCAAATTGTCCCTGCCCATGGCAGGGGGGTTGAGATGAGGTGATCTTTAAGGTTCCTTCCAACCCAAACTTTTCCATGATTCTGTGATTCTATGGTTCTATTTCTAGAAGCTGTGAGCCACTGAAAGCTACATGCTACGCCTTGTCCTGAATAAACCAAGGGGGATTAAGGGAACCTAAATACTCCAGAGCCTATCTGCTTACATCTTTCCCAGTAACAGGTCACAGGAAGAAAATAAGGCAAGAAAGAAATTACTAGAGTCAGCCAAATACATTCTGTGAAAATTCTTGTGTAGGAACTTATGTTTTTATTAAACACATACCTACAGTGTCTGCTTTCCTCAAATTTTAAATTTTTGTCAGATAACGAAAGCTTCAGGATTTTCAGCACAAAGGTAATCTTCCACAGGAAGGAATTCTGTTATTTGACTATATCTAAAAATTACTGATTTCAGAAGTTTCCTAAGCTGTACTGCAATGAATATAATTATTTCTGTGAAATCTGAGCAGCCTTTACCAAGAGCAGAACAGAGGAGTACATGCAAGCCATAAAGTGAACAGGTCCAACACACCTTAGCATCTTCTAACTGCAGGTGAAGATTCCCATTTCTCCTCTTGCAGTATCCATCCTGTTTTTCCCTCTCACTAGTGCTTGGAATACTTTCTCAGCCTCTCATGTCCATATTCAATCAGAATTGGTTTGCAAATGTAAAAGTTGAACCAGGGACTCTAATTTGAAAAATAATCAAACCTTTAAAGTTAATTGTAATGAAAACACTGTTTAGCCTTGCTTTACTTCTAAAAATTTAGTGCACATTAACCTTTTAATAGGCCATCTTGTGAGGAAGGAATACATCCCATCTGTTGCACCACACAAAAAGGGATATCAGGGAATGCACCATCTCTATTTGCTTTCAAGTTTCATTTTAATCTTAATTGGTTTGATACTATGAGCTTTTCTGCTTGGCTGAAGGCAGAACTGGAAAGCTGGTAAAGCAGACACTTTTTTTCATTTCTTCTGTGTTTTAACTGTAATAAAAGAACCTTTCCAATTTCCTCATAATCTGCTACATGTCAATTCCCTCAGGTTGCTAGCTTCATTCTATTTCTATTTTTAAACTAAGGTAGTTGTCTCTTGTTCTTCTCAGCTACCCTTTGCTTAACCTCTAATTTGAGTCTGCCAGTCTTTCCTGTTTGTCACTTAGAAGAAATGCTTTAGTAAGTAAGAAACAAGTTCTTTGTGCAGAGGAGCAGAAGTTTGTTTTTCCTTTATTGTCTCATCCTATGCATCTTGCTGAGTATTTCACTGTGCTATTGTGTCCTGCAATAAATCCATCAAACCCCAGAAAACACAAAAATTGAGGCTGCAGGTGCAATGATAGCTCAGGCTAGCAGTGCACAGGGGAACACACCAGAGTGAAATCCAGGGCTTGTGTAAAGCAGTGGCAAGGCTGTCATTTCCTTTACTGGACCAGGACTTCATTTGGGCCTTTATTGGAACTAGAAGCATAAGCAAACCTTTTTCTCAAAATATGAATCATTCAATACTGAAAATTCAAAACAGTATTTTAAAACACCAAAAAGTACTCAGACTCTCCCAAAAGCTGTGATATCTTACCTCGTTACTTTATAACCATGAGCTAAGCCATTCTTTTACTTTACTTTTAAGACTTTGGGAATCATTTAAAGCAGATATTTTAAGCAGTTTTCTTGTCTTATATATCTGAATATGGAATCTGATGTTCCTTGTCGTTTGAAGTCAAGGCTATGAGTAAAGCATCAGGTATTTCAAGGTTTGCAGTAACTCATGAGAGAAAGCCACCACTAATTAAACTCGGAGAGATGAGGATTGGAGTGAGGAAGAGGACAGATGCATAATGATGTCTGAGAGATGCAGCCAAGAGAGACTGGAATAGCCTGTAGGGAAAGAGTCTCTGTAAAATGGATATGCCATGAAACTTACATGTGAAGAAGTAAACTTCCTGCTCGTACCTTGTGTGGCACAGCAATTTTTGCTTTTCCATGGAGAAATGGTATCTGCAATTTGCTTTGGTTTTTTTTTAATGTTACAGTTATTAAAATGAAATGGTTTATGCTGTTACTGATGTCCTAACTTATTCAAAACTCTTGTCCAACTCTTTGACTTTAGATCTTACCTGGAGCCCATTGCAGGCAGTGCTGCTGCCCTTTAAGGGTTTGTTTCCCCTACTACTGAATTCCCACTGAGTTTTTAGCAGTGGCTTAAGTAGGAGTAGGTTCTGCTTTTAGATTCATATTTTTGATTTCAAATACAAATGCATATTTCATAAAAAGAGCTTTATGCTGTTAATAAATATTCTCATGCTGGAGGACACAGCAGTGCAGAAATTGTATTTGAGGCAACTGAAATTCAAGTTGTTTTTTCTGAGAAGCAAATTCAAGTTTGTGCTCAAAAAAAAAAAAAAGGAAAAAGAAAAAAAATAATCAGGAAAACAATAAAACCCTATAAATCAAGTGATGGTGATTCTGATTTATCTGTATGTAGCCCAAGGGATTAAAACCAAGTTAATACCATGATAACAGAAATGGTATAAACATTTCAAATAAGAAGAACTGTGTCATCTAGATAATATGACCTCTGAAGAAAGAGTGAAAGAAACTGTAGTTATTTAAGCTTAATAAAGTAAGGTGATAGACTGAGTTATTTGATCTCAAATACAGGGAAAATAGTTCTGTAAGGCAGATTGAAAAACAATGGTCTGCCGTGTTCATGATGGCTGCAACACATAAACAAAAAGTTAAACTTCATTGAGAAAAAAAAATCTGGTTCATACAATAGGAAAAATTTCCTGTCAGGGTGATAAAGTACTAGAATAGATTATTTAACCTCTTCTGAAAACTTCTGAGAGGAAAACAGGAGTTAAAGTGACACAGTATAGCTGATCCCATTAAGGGGCAGATGGCTGGATGAACTCAGTGTTCCCTGGCCTCTCACAGACTGTTTTCCTCTGATAAGAAAACATTTTCCTTTTACAAATATCATCTAGAGAAAGTGCCTTTGTTGAAAGTGAAATGTTTTTCTGGAATGTGGTACTTTGGGTGGAGATCTCTTGGGATTTTGACTTACATGATTTTGAACTGGCTTTTTCAGCTGTTATTCTGAAATGATAACTTCAATATGTAAAATAAATATTTAGAACAAAAGGAAATGGTTTGAAATTACTCCTGGGGGTTTTGGGGGGTTTTGGTGGGTTTTTTTCATGGGGTTTTTGGTTGGTTGGTTTGTTTTGGATTGTTTCTTTTATTTTAATAAGTCTACAGATCACTCAAAAGCAATGATTAATTCAGTTTCGGAAAGAAATCAAGTTCTGTAATGCCAGTATTTCCTGGACATTTTTGTTTTAAATTCTATCACTGTATCACATACGTGCATGTTTTCAGTACTTCACTTTGCCAAAGGATTAAATTAAGGCTGTCCATTCTTCATTAAAGCTAGAGTAAAATGACATGTGAATTTTGTACCTTTTAGGGAATATTATCTATGTACAATCAATGAGTTCTTCTAAACCTTATGGAAGTGTCTTATTATGTCAAAGAGCTATGAAAGATTCACTCTTTCCTGAAGAATACACTGAAGTAAGTGTATTTAAGTGATATTGCATAACGAAACCTGACTTCATCTTTTTCTGTGAGAGACTGCACTAAAAATATCTATGCTTTGACTGGCAGTGAGGTGTTTTTTTTTCTGTAGTGCATCACTCTTTCTGTTATCTGTTGAGAAAATAAGTTCTGGGTCAGAGTTTCCTCACAAAGGAAAAAAATTGGTTTGTTTCTTCTAAGGCTTCTTATAATATTATTTTTAAAAAATAAACACCTCCTTTATTTGAACACATAAATGAAAAAACCCACTTTTTAAAAAATATTTTGCATAATACTAATAAAAGAAGGTGGTTTTTTGGTGGTGATAAGATCTATACTCATAGATTTAACTCAATGTCCTGATTCTGCTCTTGTTCAGAAGAATGCATATAACATGCAGTGCCATAAAACTGCTTCATATGAAATAAAAAAGTCTGTGTATGTGCTTTTTTTTCCCCCAAGCGCACGATGAAGGGATCAGTTGACTGTGAGTCAGTTTCGCTATTCCTAGGTGAATTCAGCAACACCCCTAAAAGTATCTATTGAAATTGAGATTGGAAATTAAAAGCAAGTATTCTGAGTTGTATTCTTGTGGAGATAATTCAAGATGGAAATTTCAGTAACATATATATCAGCGTTCCAACACAAAGCCTCGTTATGCAGCATCTCATCCAGGAAAGGAAGCGGGGCGGGGAAAGAAAGGACTTGAAGGGAACAAGAAAGGCTGAGCACACAAAAGAAGGCAGAGCCTGCACAGCACTCTGACATCTCCCTTCCCTCCAAAGTGTCCTTATAGTCACACAATTCATAGCAGGGGAAGAGGAGAATGCAGTCAGCCACCCTAAGTGCAGCCAGGCCCTTCAAATCTATTAATACCATTGCAAGTGGAAGACAAATTTTGGCAATTCAGGTTTGGTTTCCACAGGTTCCAGTGAACCCTCGCCTGTGTTTCCCATCTGTTTAGCCCTGTATTTTTCCTGACTGATAGCAGAATAAGACTAAGATTTGGTGAAAAGAGACGTTTTGATGTTTCTGGTAGGAGATGTTTACAACAGTTTTCACTTATTTGCGTCTCAAGGAGGGACAGGCTCTGTATAAAAAAAACCCCTGAAGGTTAATAATGCAACAAAAATTTAAAAAAAAAATTGAGGAAAACAAATTTTGTTAAATTTTTGCTATGAATAAGGAGAAAAAAGGCGAGAATACAAACTAACTTCAAACTTCAATCAGGTTGCTTAGTGCCTTACCCAGATGTGTCCAGCTGTAGTTTAGAAACTGTTCAAAGAGAGACATTCCACAACCCCTCAGGGACTGCAATCCAGCTGGCCCCCCTAGAAAAATCATCTACCTTTACACGGTGAGAATTTCTATTCTGACTGCCTGTAACAGCCTCCTTTAGGGTTTTTTTGTGGTGCACATCTATGAAAAGCCTGACTCCATCCCCTCTGTATTCTCCATTTGTGTCCACTTAAGATAAAAAATCACTTCATACTGTTACTTCGTAAATATTTTTCTTTACATTTAGGGGTTTGGTTCTTTTTTTTTCAGTTTCAAGTTATACATAATCTATGCATGTGGAGACAGAGAGAATTCAAGTTATTGCGAGTTTTTTCATGTGCACTTCTGCATTTTCTGCTGTGAAATAAAGGCTATAACAGTACCTTCCAAATCAAAATCTAAGGTCTAGCCCCATGTTTTGTATTTATCCATCATGATGAGATCCAAGGTAATTATGAAATAACGTTGAAGGTAATATTTACGTGTAAGAGCATACACTCTGAAGGCAATTTTCAACTCAGTGGTATAAGACTATGTTATATATTACACAGATTTGTGTGATTCACTTTTAGGACATGACTCTACACCAGCCTAAATCCAAGTAAACTGGAACTCAGCTGCCCACCCTGCTCCCTACATGGGCCCCTGTAACGAGCTGGTGAGCTTGTTAAAGGATCAAACCTAGCAAAAATCATATTCTGCAAAAGATGGATGTTTAACTGGGAACTGATGAGGAGAAACTGGTAACTGAGGCCATCAGTGGCTCTTTACCTAACTGTGGGCTGAATTTCCAACAACATGTATGTTCCTAAATAAGTACCAGTGTTTGGCTCCATCTCACAAATCATTAATTTTACATAACTTGCAGTGTTGTAAAGCAATTTCAGCTGTTGCTAATAATGAGAAGAAACTTCAATGCTCAAAACCCCAAGTTACTAGAAAAAGATTAAGCACACCTTCCAGGGTCATTACTTTCATTCACTTCTTTTTTATGGAGGGGGGAAAGAAAGTATTAGATCAGTCATAATTACTGTACCAAGAAAGACCTTAATAAAGTAGAAAGTGAAAGGGTTAATGCAGTGCCATTGCATGGAATTTACAGGCTTAGCATGATGAATGTTTCAGTCATGTGAAAATTGGTGTTTTTGTTGTTATCCATGGAGTAAGGCTGACTTAATTCTCCAGTGATGAGGCTTTACTTCCATGATTAATGAACAAATTGCTATTTTCACAAGGGCTCATAAGACATTCAGTTGTTCCTCCCTGATTGTTTAGGAGATGCTTAAGGCTTTCATTGGGGACCTCATTATTTTCTATATGGTTGGAGAATGAAATAAAGAGACCCTTAAAGGACATTTATATATACATAAAGCAGAGTAACTTATCCATCTAAGGGGAACCAGGATGAAACAGAGATGAAATCAGGAGCCATACAATTCCCACCCTCCTATTCTCAAAAATATGAAGGACCTAGATGCCATCTTTAATCTTATTTTCTTTATCAGGATTTAAAATTTCATCATTATCAATAAATCAGTCAGGGTTAAATCAGAGTAAAGAGCAATTTGTTTTGATATAGATGGGGGAAAAAGCCTAACACTAAACCTGATTTGCAGATTATGAAACTGAACAGAGCTAATTACGGTAATATTGATTTATTCCAGCTGAGCATCTGAACTCCAGAAACTTCATAAAGCCCTTGACTTTGTTCCATCCTGTGCTTAAACAACTGAATGACAATATTTCATTATTGTTTGTTAATGTGCTGAGCTTCACCTGCCAATATTCCCCTCCCTGACTACAGGCAGAGAGAACTACGTGAATGTACAAGTGATGCAAAGATTTTTATCGTAGGAGTTGGTGTAGTCAGTTCTCAGCACACCTAAGTCACTGAAGCCACACTGACTCCCAATACACATGCAATATCGTGTCCCAAAATTTTTCCTCTTAGCTTCCAGTGGATAAAGAGACTAATCTGATAAAGCAAAGCAGAAATCTAACTCTTTGTACATCTTGTATTTTTGTGGGTTCGTTACTTTTAACTGTATTTGATTATGTAATATAGGCATTAAAAAAAGCAGTTGGATAATTGGATGAAGAGCTCATCAGTGCCTTCAAGGGGACTGCTATTCTGAATGGCCAACAACAAGCTGGAAGTACTGCAGGACCCTGCTAAATGCTTTATGTGATCCAGAGGAAAATTCATGGAAAGCCAGAAAGTAGGGACGGTCTTTAATCTCACCCTTCCATCTCTTGTCCACCAACAGCAAAGATGAACATAAATGCAGACCACAAAGTGAGAGCATTCCTGTGCCAAGGGGAACCCCATGACACAGGTGGAAGTAAGAAACTGTGTTGTCCGAAGGCATAAATCCTGATCATCTCTAAGAGAGAGCTTTCAATCAAAATCTTTGTTCAATATGATTTCGTCTCCAAAATAAGTTCAGGAAAAAACCAAATAAACAAACAAACAAAAAAACCAAATGAAGAGCATTATCCACTTCCACTGACATAAATCTTATCATACAATCACCTGCATGCATCTCATTGCTGACATAAAAGATAATGCAAGATTTTGATAAATATTGTTCCATAGTCATCAGAGCCACCTTTCTTGTTAAAGGAAGAAGCTGTGTCTTTGTGTGATTCATGTCAGGTCAAGTGTGCCAGGCAGAGTGTTCTCGTATGTTTATTGGGCTCAAAATGAATCAAAAACACTTTAGGTTTTGTTTCAAGAGGGAGCCCTGTTAGTCAAATTCAGTGCTCTTAGAAGGGGATAAGATGTGTGTGGATTTCAAAAAGAAAACATTCTGGAGAGTTCCAGCAGCTCTGAAAGAGATGAAAAAGTATTTTTTCCTATTTTTGTTTGTTTTCCTTGTAAAGAGAGAATGTTTTAATCACCTGTGACTACATGTGAAAAAACTACATGTGAAATGTTAATCTCACTGGAGGTGAGATTAACGTGACACCAGATAAGATTGGTGGCATCTGCTCAGCCTGCACATATAGAACAATGAAAAGAAATCATAATATAGCTTTGTTATAATTTATCCTTCCATTTGTTCAGAAGGATTTCATGGAGATTCAATCCCACAGAACTTGTGACAAAATTTTATCAAAGTTAGGTATAAAATAGTTTCTTTGCACCACGAAAATCTAAAAGTCTACTGCTTTTAGGACCTGCATTGGACTTAATTAAAACTTTAGGAAGCTTTCTTTATCGAAACAGATAAAGAAGCAAGGCACAGTGTGGTGACTGAGGAGTTAACAACAGATTTGTGTCAGTGATACCAGTCTCAGATTTGATTTTAGGCAGAATTAAGGCTTTACCTCAATTTACTATGGCCTGAGCAGACTTCTCAGTAAAATTCTTGGTCATTCTAGAGCTGGGAAGGAAGACACTCTTTTTATGCTTCTGGGGTTAGTTCTTGTCAAACCTGACATGTTTTCTCTAAATATTTTTATTGTTAATAAATCAGATTCTGACAGAAACGTGTTGTTGAAACATGAGAAAACCCAGTGTGAGAGAGGAAAGGCTTCAAGGACACTTAGTGAAGGACACAGGCTCAATATTTAACAGTGATTTTTAAAAGTGAGACTGAAAGATAAATTAAAATTGAATGAAGAATCCCTTACCAAATATTAGGGCTATGATAGGAATAACTCGCATTCACCCACCATGAGTACTGCATTTCAGTTTGATCACTTTGTTCTAAAAACTAATGGAAAGAAATGAAAAAAGCCCTGAAAAGGACAACATAAAGGGTAAGAAACACAGGTGGCAGGGAGAGGTGCTTTTGTGAAAGAGAACACACTTGATTAAGCTGGATAGAAAAGTAACAGGAAAAAAGTCAGTAATATAAAAAAATATAATAGTGGGGAGATAAACCTGAAGCTCCTCTATGTGTTTTCTTTCTTGCTCCATTCCAGAAATCTGAAATGGCAGGTGGTGTAGGCAGAGAGAGATCAGAGCTGTATTTAGGCATACAACTTTGTGCTGTGATATTTTTTGGGATATACACATTTGAATGTTTAAAGAAAAAATCATGAAGATCTGTAAAAGGCATTAATTTTGAAACACAAACCACATCTTTCACTGAGAAGTTTCATTTAAATAAATTAATAAGCTTTCCCTTATTCCATTTTGAAAACTAAGACAGGTTCTTAATTTTCGAAGATTAGCTTTTTTTTTTTTTTTAGAAAAATCTGTGGTTTTTATAATCTCAATATGTTATTTCAAAACCCTCTCTTGTCTAAGGTGGCAATCCTCAGAGTTTATCTGCATTTTTAGAGGCATTCCTGTGACCTCTGTATGTTGGACAACACTAAAACAGTTTCCTTGAAGAAATAAAAACCAGTTGGTGTCATACATCCCTGAAACTGCTGTAATTTTATATAGCAGGTACCATGGGCAGCTCTAGGGATAAGCAACAATGTTGCTGAGGTAGCAGCAAATCTTGCTGGACTCTTCTCTTTCCTTGCGAGAATGTAGGAAAATAAGGTTAGATGCTGTGACTGATGGTACTGGAGGAGGACATTCAGCAAACTCAGGATAATAATTGCTTTTGTGGTGAGTGGGATGAACCTGTACCAGGAAATGTTGCTGTTTCCACCATTCCCATGGTCTGGTGACAGGAGGACTAGAAAAATCTATATCCCAGGTTTTTTTTTCATTGATATCTGCTTTAGTTTACCACTTTCTTCAGCTTCTCCATTTCTGGTATTTTAGCTCTGTCCTGAGCCTTGAGCTGGGTCCAACTCAGTATTTCCCACCCTGCTGAGAAGTGCCAAACCAGACTGTCACATGTGTCTTTCACGTGTCTGACTGCTATCGGCATAGTGGGAATGTCATTTTGTTAGGAGAAAACCCATGCAACCTCACCAGGTGAGCACTCTTGAAATTGCCCTCTCCTTTACGTCACTGACAATTTATATCTGCTTGGTTCTTTTTCCTTTTAATGAGGAATAACTTGAACTTAAAATAGGAGCATTTGTTCTTGGCTAACCTGGTACAACAACCATGTAAAATAAATAGAAGGACTTCCGTCGACTTCACAAACTTTGGATTGAACCCTCTTTGTGTGTGAAAACTCCATCAGCCAAATTAAATTGGTCTCAGGAATGTCAAAAAAGTGAGAAGTCAGTTGGTCAGTGGGTGGAGGACTAGTGCTACATCTCAGTAAGAGAATCTGGTGTGGGCGTAGGATGAGAAAGTGGATTTTAGTGTCAAGAGTAGGACTTTTTTTAGAGCACATAGACATGCAAACTGTTGAACGGTGACAGCAATCCTTTATTCCCTTTTAATGGCTCGTACATTCTCAAGGTTAATGATGAAAACCCAGAGGTCAGCAACATCAGCTATTTTCCTGCCAGTCATGTTCCCACCTCCAAAAATGAATGTAGTGTATGTCAGGTTTTGCTGCTATTAGTTTTGAACTCAGATAATTGCACCAGCTTTGGTACAGAGCCACCCTGAAAAGAGAAAATGTCAAATGCAACCTTTTCCTTGCTGTAAATGGAGTCTGTCTGCCTTCAGAAGGTAATATCACAACAGGCTTCAATTACAAGTTCTCTTTGTAGTTATGACCGTGAAAATTATTTAAAAAAAGAAAAAGTTTCAGTTCATTTTTTTTTAAATAAACCTTCATAACTTATGAGCTGTTTTGGGAGACACAGCTCACTCCACCTCCACCACAGAGGAAATTAAAAGCAACAAAGTTTAAATGGGTGCGTGCACTTGCACTGTGCATGATTAACTCTCCAGGAATGAACCTGCTGCTGCAGGAAGTGACTGAGGAGCCTCTTAGTAAGATCTGAAAAGAGTTAGATAAGTACGAACAAGAATAGCAGTTTTGCAGTTTTGTTCTCTTAGTTAGCCAGAGATTACAAGCCTGATGGTTTTTTTGTTTTCAAACATAAACTGAGCACCATCTTGGTTTGAGAATTGATCTCTTGTCCTATGGGATGTGATACTGAGTATTTTTTGTAGGCTGCTTTTCCAGACAAGACCAAAGTCTTGTTACCATGGTGGGCTGACCCTGGTTGGACACAAGGTGCCCACCTCTCTATCACTTTCCCCTGGCAGCACAGGGGGACAGGGAATGGGGACCTGGGTCAGTTCATCACAGGTCGTCTCTTCTGCTCCTTCCTCCTCAGGGCTGGGGGCACTCGTCCTCCTGGCTGAGTCAGACACAGTGCTGCTGAATCAAAGTCTAACTCAGCATTTACTTCACAGAAGGAGGGTCCATGCAGACGCAGCCAGCGTGGGACCCACACACAAACTAGGTGTATCTTATACAGATAAAATATAATATATTCCATCGTGATGAAATATGGTTACTTTACAGAATAAAAAATCATAGAATTATTAAGGTTGGAAGAGACCTCCAAGATCATCAAGTCCAACCTTTCCACTAAACCATGTCCACTAAACCAAATCATTAAGTGCCATGTTTACCCATTTTTTGAATACTTCCAGGGGTGGTGACTCCATCACTTCCCTGGGGAGCATCTGCTCATCTCCTTCTCCCATGTCCACATACATAAATTTAGATAAGACCTTTGGACATTTCCAATAACTGATAATCTTTCTAAGTTAGAAATGTTATTTGATTTTAGAAATTAAATAATTTCAAAGTAATTTGAAAAACAAAAATGTTATGCTGGCCATCGTAGCAATGCTGAAAATTTAGCTATAGGTTTGTATTTAAGAAATTATCACCTGTGAGAGCACAGAGTATTGCCACAAGCTATCCACAGGTCTCCTGTGGTGCTTCACAAGAAGCATTTGTCTGCTCTTTCAAACACTGAACAGCAGCTGGGAGTGATTCAAAGCTTCCAGCAGAGTTCATGAAAAATATGAAGGAGAAAAGAAAGAAAAGAAAAGAGAAAAGAAAAGAGAAGCCAAGAAAAGAAAAGGGAAAAGAAGAGGAGAGGAGAGGAGAGGAGAGGAGAGGAGAGACCTTATACAACTTTTCTGTACCTTAAAGGAACACACAAAAAAGCTGAAGAAGGACTATTTACAAGGGCTGTCATGATAAGACAACAGGAATGGTTTCAAAGCAAAAGAGGGCAGGTTTAGACTGGGTACGAGGAAGAAATTCTTTATTGNAAGAGAAGAGAAGAGAAGAGAAGAGAAGAGAAGAGAAGAGAAGAGAAGAGAAGAGAAGAGAAGAGATGGAAAATGACACTGGCAGTTTGTGACCAACATGGCAGAGAGAACCAGGAGATATTTGGCATGTTTAGGAACCTTGGATCATTACCACTCATAAATCAGATTGCAGTAAACTTACTGTTTGTCTGTCCTGAATAAAAGCAAATCAGAGATCCCTGCACACAGAACCAAGTATCTGAGACATGTCTTAGTTTCTCATTTGCATGCTACAAGATAGCCTGTGACATTTCTTGCACCAAGCTTTGGTGAATAGAAAGTAAAACAAAGATGACTTTGATGCACAAAACAAGCTGTGGTAGAAACCGGGAAAATTGTGATTATGTACCGTCTTTGAGAAGACAGCACTTATCTGTGATAGGAGTTTGTATTAGGACTAATGTGAAACAAAGGGTTTGTTCCAGATTACAGTGTGTGCTGACTGATTATCTGCTCCGTGAACCTTCAGTCACAGATAACGTGTCTAACAACTCAGTGAACTGTATTTTCCATGAGTTCCCTCTCCCTCTCATTCAAAGACTGTTTTCCCCTCAAACAGCTCATCACTGTTTGGCTGCTGAGGTACCTTGGTGCTGTCTTATAAAAAGCACAGTAGGTGAAAGACTGAACATGTTCTTTGAATTTTTGCTTGTTTTTTGACAGAGGCTGTGCTAATGGTAGCAAATGTCAGCTACCAGAAATGGCACTAAATGCTGAAAGAAATCCAGTTTTCTTAATTTCATTTTTCTTATTCAGCCATAGATTCTTCAGTCTCAAAAGGATCTCAAAAGGCTTTCTAGAAAATTCATTTTCCTGAGATGAAATGAACCATATATATCTCATGTCTCACAGTTCTTTTCCTGGCCTGTTTTTAAAACAGAGGGAGGTAAAGGCTCTGTAAGCAACTGAGAAAACATAATTTGTGCTTCACTAACTTTATTACAAAAACCTTTTCTTAATATTAAATTTCCTTTATTTTAATCTTTGTTGTAGGAATTAAACATCCATTGCACATGTCCTGACTGCCATGGCCGAGAAGAACTGCTTTTTCACTAACTTTGTAGCATTTTCCCTTTTTTTTTACTTTTACCAAGTACCCAGCTCCTGCTCTTCTCTTAGACCCTTTTAAATACGTCTTTCCTTCTTTTCTGTGTGACTTCAGCCTTCTGATCATTGCCATAGCTTTTCTTTGAAATTTACCTAATTAAATCCAATAATTTAATGGTTGTTGGGTTCTGGAACATGGTGCATGTTGGTTACTCCTCTTCTCTGATGTTTTTCATCTTTTGGGTGATACTTATTCCTAGATGTTATTCATAAAAAAATATTTTTTTTTATTCCTGCCTGAAATTTCAACCCTATCTTACATGCTGAAATAATAACAGCTGAAATAATAGTGCTGCATGAGTGTGTGTGATTATTACCATCCATCAGTCAGGCAGTAAAAGACTTTATTTCTTTTGGAGGTTTGAGGTTTATTCCTTCAGGTCACCCCAGTAGCTACTCATGAACCCTGTCCTCAGTTAGCAATAAGTCAGAGTAGCCAGCCAGCTTACACAGAATGGAAAAAATGAGATTTCTCAGGAAGGCTCTTCATAAATGATGGACTGTGCTGAAGTGACTCCTCTCAGAGCAGCCACCAGATGTAGGAATCAAATAGAAAATGTCCAAATATAAATTTAGATTGAAACATTAAAATCTATTTGCGAGAAAAAATAGCTGCCTGTAGAAATCCATACAGTTGCCACTCTAAATTCTAAATTAACAATTTAACACAATTTAAGTTCTTTTAAAAAAGGTTTACTTTTGGAAAAAGGATGCATAAGAATTTCCCAGGCCCATTGATTCTGATTTAACATCCTGCTATACACATCTGGTGGCTCTGAAAATGATGCTACAGCTGCTAGAGACAGGTAGTAATAACGGAGTCTTAATTATTGCAGCCAGGGTGGAATAAAGGAGAAAATTCCCTGCCATTCTTTCATTTTTTTTTATGTTAACTAAATAATTCAACTGTAAAAACTCGATGTATCATCAAGGAATGTTATTTAGATTTATGTATCACATTTCAAATCAACCACTCTTCAGCGGATCTCAGGCTACCTTGAATGACATGAAACTATATCCCTCATATGCCTAAGAGGGCATCAGTGAAACTCAGTGAAATCAAAAATTATCAAAATAAGTTGCCTTTTTACCCAACAAAGCAGAGATATCTTCCATATGGTTGCCTGTTTTAACATCTTTACAGTTTTTATGAATTTATTGTCACTACCTCTCCGAGGGAAAAAAAAAAAAGGATGTGTTCTTTTATTCCTAGTTTAAGATGTACCACTAGATATAGACACTTTGTGCAACTTGTTTAGGAGAATGGATGAAATTTATGGTAGGACAGGCTATTGATTTTATGTTTAAGATTGCTACTGTTGGAACTACAGTGTAACACTGAAAAATGATCTTAGCTGTTCCTTGAATTCCAGCAGTCTCCATGGCCTCAGCTGTAATCCTGGGCATCTCTTTTCCTAAAGCTTATGTGCAGACTGAGCTGAGGGCTGACTCTGAATTCCAATGCAACAAATTATGTCTGTGTTCTTTTAGGAAGAACTACTGTCCTCTCTGCAAGGAAGAACCCAGGTTATCTTCTCTCTGACATGAGAGCAAGGAGAGATGTCTAAAGATCCCAGGCCCATTTAGGCTGTGGTGTAAAGAGTTTCCTGTAGCTAAGTCTTCTTTGGGAAAAGCTGTAGAGGTGCCCCAGAACATAAAGGTGGTTTTTTTACTCTTGAAGTCACTGGAAAGGGGAAAAGGCACATTTTGTACAATAATACAGAGTTCCCAAAGATTATTGATCACCTTATTCTCTCCCACATGCAAATCCATGATATTTGAGGCCAAATGAATCTTTAACCAGAAGTTAGCCATTCAAGGGAGGACAAGATTTCCAGAATTTGATTTTTAGCGCAGGAAAAAAAATGCCCATACAGCCTAATACATAGAATTGATTGATATATCAGAAATGTCTTCCTATTATTGACTGAGTTAGAAACAAGGCTCTACTTCTTGCACCTGCCTGGTGAAACTACAAATCTATTTTACCTCCTTCTTTTTTCTCTACCCCCTGAATAATACTAGCTCAGTCATAATGCTGTCAAATTATGAAGAATACTTTTATTCTTACTCAGAAGGGGAAAAAAACATATCTAGCACTAAAGTAAGGTGGATTTATTTGATATAGTCCTTACTTGGAGTTCACTTTCACTTTTTTTCTCAAATCAAAATTTGGCTTTATGAGGAAGTAAGGGATAATATTGGCCAATATTACTGAAAGTATATTTAATGAAACACTATTTATAGACATGACTGTATTTGATGTTAATGATTTTGGCATTAACAATCATTCCATACTCCACTTTTGTGTCTTAATCCTCTGATTTACAGGAACTTGAAGCTCAAAGTGTATGTTCTTCAGAACAAAGGATGCCAAAGGCAAGGTTAAAGCAATGGAATTAAAACACAAGTTCATGTTTAAAAGCTTTCAGCTCTGCTAAATTCCACTTCGCCTCTTACAACCTCCCCATATTATTTTCCTCACTTTTCTCCCAGGCAGTTACTGCATTACTGCTTTGGTGTACTCTTGGATGCAATGCGTCTTGCTTCAAGAAAACGAGGGACCTTGCCTTTAAATATTGCTTTAAAGAATCTGTGAAGATTCTGCAGCTGCTTTTGCTGGTTGAACAGTCCTTGATGGGACTGGGAGGGAGGGAAGCCTCGTTACAGAAGCTGGAAAGCAAATCCCCAGAACTTGGCTTGCCACGCACAGTCTTTCGCTGGAGCTCACACAGCTGCGGAGTCCCCAGAAGCAGGGAAGTTTGTCTGAGGCAAGAGGAAGAAAAGATAATATAAGCCTTGTGAGAGTTATTTGGCAGTTCAACATAGAAGTGCTTGTACTTCCATCTGGTTGTATGCGAAATTAGAGAAGCCAGAGCTATATCCTTCTCCTTGGGCTGCTGACAGGAGTTTGGCTCTCACTTTAATGGATTTTTTATGTTTGCCAGAAGGTTAGAACCACAAAACCTGTGCTGGAAACGGCAACCTATCTTGTACATAGGAGTTCATCCTGGCAGATGGAGGACAGAAAATCAAACCAGTTCTTTCATGTCCTGGGTCTTGCAGTTATACCTCACAATGTTTCTACTTCTGAGCGTCTCCTACCCCTTTCCCAATATTGTTTGCATTAGCTCTTTCTGCTGTTAACCGTGGGGTTTTTTCAAAGCAATTCCTGCCTGGCCAGAGTGCTGCCCAAGTTTCTTGAACAACCAGCTGCTTCTTTTGCTTCAACCTTTCATTTTACAGGATTGGAACAAAAAGAACATCCAATCAATCCACTGTGGTTTTTTCAGCATTTTTCCAGTATCAGTGGAAGTTGTTTCTCCAGTTAAAATCATGCTCTATGATGCTGACAGAATTAATGAGGCTGCTGTGAGACAACATCATTCCATTCTTATATAATCCATTCTGATACGCCACAAGTGGCATAAATGGATAGAGGCCCATTGACCTCAGGTCTCTGTGTGTGTGAGTGCAGAGACTTGCCTGTGCATACAGAATTATAGAATCCTAGAGTGGTTTGGTTTGGAAAGGACCTCAGTTCTTACCCCTGCCATGGGCAGGGACACCTTCCACTATCCCAGGGTGCTCCAAGCCCTGTCCAACCTGGCTTTGGACACTTCCTGGGATGGGCGAGCCACAGCTTCTTCGGGCAACCTCTACCAGGGCCTTACCACCCTCACAGGGATGAATTTCTTCCCAAGATCCAACCTAAATCTACCCTCCTTCAGCTTAAAACCATTTCCTCTTGTCCTATCACTACATACCCTTGTCAAAAGTCCTTCTCCATGTCTCTTAGGTGCTGGAAGTCTTCTATAAGGTCTTTCTGAAGCCTTCTCTTCTCCAGTATGTGTCTTTACTGTCTTTAGTGATATGCAAATTTCAGCAAGAAAAGGACTACTCAGGAATTTTCAGTGGTAACACCCATTTCTAGTCTTCATTTTCAGTTTCTAAATCATTACTCTCTGAGGGTAACTGTTCTGACTACATCCTTTAGAGTGGTTTTCCAAATAACTGGGCAACCTGAGGCATGACTGGAGAGATGGGGACAAGAGTGACCAAGTTTATTCTACCAAAAATCTGAATATTCTGTCTTCCATTATGTGGGGAAAAAAACATCCGATCGCTATTTAACTCAGAATAATTTCTATTGTGCTCCTTAATATCACATTAAAAAGGGAAAAAAAAAAAAGAAAGTGTAAGATTGAAGACCATTAATGCAGTGAACATAAAGGAACTGTAATAAAACCTTGATTTAGATGTGAGATTTTAGGATGGATCACTTTGATAGTGTTTTCTCTTCTGCTCAATTCATGCCAAAAATTTTCACCAAATAGTTTCAGTTCTGAGCCACTGTGTATGTTTTCTTTCTACTGTTTCCTGCGAACTCCACTCTAGAGATGACAACAATTGTGGAAGAGCCAGTAACGCTGCACATAAAGCATCTTGTTGCTCTGAATTAAAGTGTTCTCAGTGAGACAATGGGACTTTCAGAGTCTTCAGACAGTTGAAAATCACTCCCAGAAAAACTGTTCATCTTTTACCAGATATTAAGCTTTGACTCATTCACTGCCACTCTCTCAAACTCCAAGAAGGTCAGGGAAAAGGATTTTAAGTTAAACTGAGTTTATTTTATTGTTATTTTTTGCTACTTCTAGAGTCAGAGTTTTAGCCAGCAGATAATATTCAATATTTTGGAATTTTCTTAGTGTTTGTGTAACCATTTTTATATATTTATAAACTCACAAGCAATATTATTTCTACTTTTAAAAAAGCCCCTAAAAATGCAAGAAAAATGTTCCCCAGGCCACAATTTATTGTTTACTTTGGGAAACAGACAATTGTTTATCTTAGTTCAAGCTTTGTTTAATGCCTTTCAAAACACAAAGTTAAGAAACATTTCTCTGTGGGTTTTAAGACTTGGGATGAAAGTGTTTCAAAATGGATTGAAAGCGATTGTTGATTTTCTTTGGAAATCCACATTCTGTGGAAATTTAACTGGTTGACCTTGATGGAACAACATAGTTCAAAACACTCTGAACCATCTCCATGCATTAGTAAGTGCCTGGTTCTCCCTTGCCTTTCATGTCTAATTCTTCTGCTCATTATATTTGCAACAGAATTTTATCTGGGGACCCAAAGAATTAAAAACATGAGATGTGAATCTGTAATAATTTGGAGTGATTGGAGAATACAACCTTTTGCAGAGGTAAGGAGGTAAATAAAAAGGTTGCAGAAATAAATGTGTAATTCTCTATAACCATTTGTTTGCATATTTCTACATATCTTTGCAAAGGAGGATGTAAAGTACAATTTTTTTTATGAAGTCCATAATCCAGTGTCAAAGATGGGATGGTTTAAGTAGGAATACCATCTTCACCTCCACTCTAGATTGTTTGTGCCTCTGCCCCACAAAGCACTGAGACTCTCTTTGACAAATAATGGTAAAAGAAAAATCTTTAGCAGAGATAAATCCACACAGATCAATTTACTCCAGTTCACACCCCCCTCAATATCTGGCTTAGTGCTAAGACCCAGACTTTAGAACTAAGGACAAAAAGGATTTTTGGAGGAAAAGAGATAATATGGCTGCCTCTGGGGAGGGAAGGGAGATGGAGTTGGGGCTGGAAACTTTTCAAACCAGAAAACCCCTAAGGCTGTCAGGTTCTTAATCTTTCACTGGAAGCAGACCTGCATTTCAGAAAAAGACAGAGAAAATGTTATGATTTTTCTAACAGATCTCTGGACACTACCATGAGCTCTTTACCAGAGAAAGAAAAAGTGCTCTAGCAATTTCTTTTGCCTCTATCTTCAGAGTTAGCTCTTCATTTTAATAGCCAGATTCTCAAAGAGCCCTTTAAAATGCCAGTGATGCTATCTGTGATGCCACCTGCGTACAAGTGGAATTACCTGACAGACCTCCAACTGCTTCTATGGGAACAGATTTTAAACAGACCTTTGAACATGTGAACATAAAAGGTTTACTACCAGGAAGCTCCAAGGCAAATAAAACACTTCCTAAAGCAGTCTTTCTTTTGTTCTGAGAAACTGCATTTTACGGGCGTGCATGTGCCAATTCACCATGGTCGGAGGGTTGGAGCTGGATGATCTTGAAGGTCTCTTGCAAGCCAAGCCACTCTATGATTCTGTTATTCTACTGCTAGCATAATTCCCAAGGGACTGGCTACTCTTCCTGTCTGGCAGTCAACTTTGTGTTTATCAGCATCACCATCTTTTTTGCTGCCTTTACTGTAAGGCTGTTGCTGAGGGGCATTTGTTGGTTTACACAACTAAGCACAGAACTTGGGGGGCATTTGAGTATTTAAGCAATATGAGCTTAGGAGACTATGAAACTTGATGAAAGGAACAGAGGTCTGTTCACATTAAGAGTCAACAACAGTCCTGAAAGTTCCAGCTAGTTCCAGAGAGGCAATTTTTGCTTTCTTCACACGCTGAAGTAATATTAGCTGGATTTCCCACTACCATGGAAAGATTCAGTCTCACAGTATCTCTGAAGATAGGCTGACAGGTACAAGCAAAATTATTCATTTTGGGATTCCATGCAAGAGATTGTTGACTTTGTCAGAAATTGCATTACCTTCTATTTCCAGGATTTTTGTCATATTATGCCATTGATTTTAACTTTATTTAAAGGCCCTGGAGATCAAAACTTGGATAAGCATCTCAGCTAATACTCAACACAATAGTAAGACCTATATGGATCTTACAATTGCTCCTCTATCCTTTTCCTACGCATTTTTATAATGTTCACCTGAGGATGATTGAAATATTTTAAGATAATAGTATTTATTTTGGAGGTCTTGGTGGCAGAATATTTGAAACTGGAAGCAACAGCTAAGAGCTGGCAAATAAATGTTGCAGTGGGGGACAAACCAACCTTCTTGAGCCAAGCCCCTTTAATGATTCATGCTGCATTGGCTCACCCTGGAGAAGGATTAATAACACCCAGCCAGTTGTGGCATGCTGGACCCATCCACTTCTAGAGCCAGTTCAATCAAAACCTCTGATTGACCAGTGATTCACATAATAGTCACGTCTGGCCTTAAAATTCACACCTTTTCCTGACAATCCTGGTCCTTTAGCTTGTATAGTATTGATTTACACGAGAGCACAGGAGGTTTCCTGTTCCAGCCTTCCAGTCTGTGCCTGATCAGGGTCGCTGCATCCTTGGGTCCGATCGCTCGGCACATTTTATAAGCTTTGGATAATACACAGGTCACTAACTGGAACACTGCACATTCATCTGATTTTCTAGCTGAATGCTAATAGGGCTTCAATACTTGTTCATTCAGCATTGTATTTCCAGTTATCACAGTTAATAAAACTCCTTTCCCAGGAATCGTGCTGGCTAAGGGAGTCAGAACAATGTTTATTCCCATATTTATTCCCAAAGTTTTTCTTTCAGTCCTGTCCCTCGCTGACTCAGAGGTCTGTTTTGTATGAAGAAGACAAAGAAAAGGTTATATGATTATCTACAGAAAGCCAAGAAAACACACTTGGTGGCATGCCTTTTTCATTGTTACTTGGAAACCATTAAAATATTAAAATGTCTACAAAAGCAATAAAATGATCACAGGAGTATGTGGTGATATTTAATTTTCCCACAAGTTAAATATCACTGATAATTAACTGTTAGAAGTTTATTTTGAAATGACATTTCAGTGGAATATCAGACCTTTACAACATAATTAAAGGTTTTCTCATTGTAATGGTGCCCTATTCCTGGTATGAAAGCTGTTTGAAATGATCTGTCTGCTTCATAAATGATTTTTTTTAACCTTTTTTTTTTTACCCATTTAATTTGGCCATTTCTTGTTTTGTTTCTCTTTTAACTACTGATCATAGCCATCTCACTAGGTAATTTGGATCTCTAAGACAGGAAAATGGCTCACTTTTTTAATTGTTTGATCTAGTATTTTTTCTGATTAGGTGGATTTTTGCTGCCAGTCTGGAAAGAGTTTGCTGTTCGTAGAGTCACTCTAGGACATGTTTTTCAAAATAGGAGTGGGGAGATTTAGGCAAATAGAGTCAAATTTTAAAAAGTACCCAGTTCTTCCCTGAAGTAGGCTTTGGTCACTCCTCAGATGTCACCCAAAAGTGTCGTCTGCCTGTAGAGAAAAGAGGAAACAGTCTCCCATCTGTTGCTGTTGAAAATAGGTGTGACATAGCCAGGTGTAAATATAAAGAAATTTCAGTCTAACAAGGGAGTGTTTGTGGCATAACTTCCCCATTGCAGAAGATTCTTCTCTACCAGTGGTCAGTAAAATTGGCTAACGGCTTGCAGAATGAAGGTTTCTTAGTCCTTATGAGAACTTTTCTTTCTCTTTCATGATATTATATCCAGTGTAATTCTGTCTGCTTGAGGCACACATCATGACATGGTCCAGGAGCCTTAGTAGGGCATCACAGAAATCCCAGACTCTAATACCAGTCAGTCAGTGTCATGGTTTAGCCATGGCAGGAGCTCAGCCCCAAAACAGCTGCTCACTCACTCCCACCCACTTCCATGCAGGGGAAATTCAGAAGGCTTGGAGTGAGAAAACTTGTGGTTTGAGCAAAAAAACAGTTTAATAAGTAAAGCAAAAGCTGCACGCACAAACAAAACTAATTAAGGATTTAATTTACTGCTTTCCATGGGCAGGCAGGAAACCCAGGAAAGCAGGGGTTCAACATGGATAACAACAATCTGGGGATGAACACCACCACTCTGAATGTCCCTTTCCTTCTTCTTCCCCCAGCTCTTATTCCTGAGCATGGTGCCACATGTTATGGAATTTCCCTGAGGTCAGTTGGGGTCAGCTGTCCTGGTTGCGTCCCCTGTGCATCCCCAGCCTCCTCACTGGTGGGGTGGGGTGAGGAGCAGAAACAGCTTGGACTGTGTGTAAACACTGCCCAGCAAGAAGAAAAACATCCCTGTGTTATCAATGCAGTTTTCAGCACAAATTCCAAACACAGCCCCAAACCAGCTACTGTGAAGAAAACTAACACTACCCCAGCCAAAACCATACAGTAAGTTTCTCCTCTAAACCTCCTTATAAGTTTTAGTTCAAAATTGAGGTCAACATTTTCAACAGCGACCCCCAAAAATTCATGTGTTACACAAACAGGATCGTATAAGTATTATATTCATTTTATGGACCATCTTGAGATATATTTGTGCAGAAAAGGATTTCACTGCTATTCAGCAGTGCCACAATGACAGGCTGGCTCCATCAACACTAAATTAGATTATACCAGAAAATGTTCCTCAAGCTACTAGACTGTTAAAGCAATCCCTGGCAATGTTTCCATGAGAGGAAACAAATATCCTCCAAGCATTTCCCAAACACAGCCTGGGATCTAGCACAGATCAGGGGCTATTTCCAATAGACAACTGGAAAACAACTGTGCTGCCTTTGAAGGAAAAGGGTTTAAGAGTGTGAATGTGAATCATTGCATGGAGGGTGGCCTTGGTGCAGGACAACATTAAAATTTAATGGAATAGATAAAACCCCTATGTATCCAATGCTTTGACATCCCAAGAGCAGACAGTGAGTAAGGAAGGACAGTGCAAGTTTACTTCTCATTGTTCATCACTCTGCTGTTGTATGGCAGCATAGAAACTGGCAGTGGAGTTGTAAAAGAGTTCATCATGCACTTATTGTCTCTGAGGCATCAGAGGTGATCCAAAACACTGCAAATATGGCTTTATATAAAGGAGAGGACAGTCAGCACAGTAATTGCTGGTGGGTGCTAAATTCATTTCATACAGGTCACAAAACATCCTTCAAAGGATGATTCCAACCAGCAACTATTACAAGAGCAGGCACTGGGATAGGCAGAGGCTTCCCTGTGGTTTTGTGGCAAGGATACACCTCTGAAATATCTTCATTTTGCAGATATTACTCACTGGAGTCCCCTAAGCTCCATGGCTCTCAGATATATTTCTTATCCTTTGTGTTTTATTGGTGAAAAACTGAAATATAGAAAAAATAAAGAAGGAACAGACTATCTCAAGAGGCTTTCCATAATATTTATTTTCATCATTACTTTTGTTACTTTTTGGTCTCCTTTTAAGAGAACTTGGCTCGGAGTTTAAGCTCTGACAAGCTCAAAAGTAATGTAAAGGGCAGTAACATCCTATAAATCTGTCCTGTGCAGGGTAATGGATGTCAGACAACCTCTTCCCAGACCTAACTGGAAGGAAAAAGAGAAAAAGAACAAAAAGTACTTTTGCATTTTTTTTTCAGGAAATTCATCATTTTATTAGGAGGTTCAACCTTTTTATTTCAATATCAAACAAAATCCTTGGATCAAAAGCAAGTTATGAAAGAGTTATCTTCCAAGAATCTGGAAAGATTGGCGTGAAGGGAAGTGTACTGACTCTGCTGTCTGTATTCATATTGTATTCCAAACAGGGACCAGCTGGAAACATCCCATAATAACAATCACAGGATGCACAACAATGTCAGAATCATCTGCTGGAGAAGTCACAGATGCTTTTGGAGAAGTTGAAGAGATTTATGCTATCAAATGTGAGAACAGCAGTGCTTTATTTCTTACATGCATTAATAAAGCTGCTTCATGGGACCTTTCTCATGTAGACTGAAGTAGCACAAGACTGTCCAAAACACAGAAATAATCAACCAAGTAGAGAATGAACTCAGATTTCTTAAGTATGATTAAATTTGAAGGGCTTTATTTCCACAAAGTAACTAGGGTCTTTAAAAACTTAGATGCTCAAAAATATCAGGATGCCAGGAATCTGGAAGACCTCTTACAAAGCTAGCAGCATCTTTCTCTCCATTTTACAGAGAGACAATAAAAATAAACTGAGAAGCAGAAATAGAGATAATTTGCAATTAGCAAGTGACAGAAATAAACCCTCTGTTTCCTGTACCCCAATGGACCTATAGTACAATAAAAAACTGAACCCCCACAGTGCTGTTGAAAAGATATTGGCGGATAAGTTATGTCATAACTCACTCTCTGTCTATGAAAAAACTAATAAGGAAAATTTAATTCTAGAGGGGAAAAAATAACAAAACTCAAAAACTTAACCATATTCTAGCTGATCACAAGTATCTCTCAGATCTTAATACCTTTAAATAAATGTTAAAACATTTAAATTACATGGTATGACTTTTATGTCCTTCATCTCCCCCTGCCCTTTCCTGAGGCAGTCAACCAACAGAGTGTGGGACATTCAGCTGAGGAACATCAGCAGAGAAAGATTAGATGTTTTAATCTTGATTAAAAATGCTGAGACATTTCATGAAATATCTGCACACCACACTCACCAGTAAGCCAGGTTTGACTAAATGGTGGTATTGGCTAAAAGTTTTCAGTTTCTTCTGTTCTCTTTCTGTTTGTTCTTTTTTCTCTGTAAATGCCATATGTCACATTCCTGGAAGCATTCAGGGCCAGTTGGATGGGGCTTGGAGCAACATGGTCTAGTGGAAGGAGTTCCTGCCCATGGCAGGGGTCTTTAAGGTCTCCTCCAACCCAAACTTTCTGTGACTCTGTGATTCCAAGATTCTGTGACAAAGATTTCAAGGACCTGTGGATTGACAAAGACCCAAATTCACACTTAGAGAAGTCACAGACACATAAAAGAGGGTCACAAGGGGGCAGAAGTCTCTTGAGGAAATTTTTTAAGTGTGGTTACACTTTGCTGGGCTCAACTTTCCAGGACTTCATGCAAGCATTATTTAGTAGAGATAAACAAATAAACAGAGCTTCAAAACTTGGAAGCACCTGCTAGGCAATCTCAAATAAAAAAAAAAAATTGTCTTCAAAATGCTTAGGAGTAGACAGAAGGATGGACTCAGTAGCTGTGCACTTGGGCAAATTTATGTGCACAGATATCCTATTCCAGCTGATAAAGAAACATTCGTAACTCACTGCTAGATATCAGTTGGGACTGTCACTTTGTAAAAGAAAGCCAAAATTATCAGATAGCTACGCCAAAATAGTTGCAATCTTTTTACATCAAGATTGTCACAATAATTTTAAAAACTTAATCTGGAAAGTGTATTTTTCTTTCTTTTTCTTTTTCTTTTTCTTTTTCTTTTTCTTTTTCTTTTTCTTTTTTTTTTTCTTNTTCTTTTTCTTTTTCTTTTTCTTTTTCTTTTTCTTTTTCTTTTTCTTTTTCTTTTCTTTTTCTTTTTCTTTTCCTTTTTCTTTTCCTTTTCCTTTTCCTTTTTTTTTAAATCTTAAATGCTGAATTCCAATTGTATTTGATTCCAATCTACCACGAGTTCATAAACACATACCTCACTAAGAGGATATGAGTAAAGACCAGCAAGTAATTAAATATCTTTGCTGAACTGGTGCTTAGGAACTGAGGGATTCATTATTTTTGTTTAATGAATTTTCCCAACCTTTGGTTCTGTAGCTGTGCTCCCTCTTTATTCCCCAGAGGTGCTGGCAAATGGATACAATCGACAGCAGCAGTTTGTTCTCTGACCCAGGGGTATGGCCAGGAACAAGGGCTACCAAAAGGGGTCGATAGGCACGCGGGTGCCAGGCTGTTAAGGTTTGTGTGTGAATAACTATTGCTGAAAATCAATCTGAGAGTTGCCTGGTGTCAAAGGCAGTCGAGCCCATTTGCAGGTAATGTGGTGATTTTCTTTCAAGCAGGTCAGACACCACACATAAGAATTTATGACGAAAAGGAAGAAAAAAAGGAATAAATATGTGATTATACAAACCAGGAGAGGAATTTTGCAACAACTGGGACAAAACCAGGTTTAGGTAGAGACCAGCACAAACTCTTTCATGAAGTAAAAGAGATTTTTTAACTCAGAGAAGAAACAAACAAACAAATGCAGAGAACCCATTTGGATTTTAAATTGTAATGATAACCATGCAATAGCATTACAGGGAACTTGCCAATGTCTAATTACCATGATGTCATTCACCTAAGTGCAGAGTTATGGGTTGTCAACCTGCATCTAATCCCTCTTTTCAGTGCTTTAACCCCCTACCCACACAAACAGAAAGGGACTAAAAGACACTGTCAGTCAATCAGTGGTGATAACACCCCCATACAATCAAGCAGCAGAGTCCAGGGGAAGATTAAGCATAGGGGAATAACAGGGTTATCAACAAGAGAAACAACAAAACAGCCAAAGAAATTGCAAGGGCATAATAATAGCAAATAGCCTGGGAACAATTCTAAGCAATGAATTCCAGCAAACAAAACCTCAGACTGCATGCAATCAGTGTGTTTTAAGAAAATATAATGTGTCCAGTGGGTAGACCCCTGGTGTCAGAATGAAATGAGTTGGTGGCATAATGAGTGTTGTTACTTCTCTTTTCTGTAATTTTGAAGCAATCTGTTCCTGTTTATCCTCCCAAACATACTCAAAGGCTGAATTTCAGCAAAGATCAATAATTCTTAACTATGTTTTGTACATCCAGTTAACGTATTTCTCCAAGACAGAGTTAAGATGAAAGTTGAAATTAAAGACAGGCTTTGTCATCTGCTTTGGTATGCCTATCTTGCTAGATCTGGTGATAGCCTTGAGAAAGTTTGTTTTGGTTTTCAGCATGAAAGAAATTCTAGAAAATACCCTCTACCTGTGAAAAATAAATATTTCTCAAAGTGGAAATACCTTTATGAATGCAAAAATCTTCAGACAGGTTCCAGTTCCTCGAGCTCATTGGTAAGATGTCCATTTAAGTGACTGTTCACTAAAGATCTGCTGTGAACAACCCAACCTTTTCCACAAGTGCCCAAAGAAACTTTAGATAGGAAATGCAAGCCTGTGGTAAACTGGAAAGAGACTTGTTCTGGAGTAGCCACCGAGCACAACCAAGGCAGTTGTAGATATGAATAAAGTGCAAGAGCTGTTTCTGACTGGCTCAAATTGTGGATGCAATGGTGGAGCTAAAGCCTGGTGAGTGCCCTGACCTGATCAGTGTGGGACAGATCTCTCTCGTGTTCACATTTCAGCACAGAGCAGACACACTATTGAATTCTATAGAATTTTGACAGGACAGAAAAAAATTACTTTCCATATTGCTCTGTTTGTCACCTCAGACTTTGAGCAGTTCTCGCTTGTTAATGTAACTATCTTCATAATTTTCTGCAGGTTTTGGGAAATGCTAATTATCCCTGCTTTATAGTTCACAACACTTGACAAATGTAGGGGTAGGTCCAACAAAGCATGCAATCTGTATTGACTAACTTTAAGGGATAAAGATTAAAAAACAGAATCCAAGATCAAAATCAGACACCTGAGTGCCTTGTTTAGTGCTGGGTAAGAGCCACATACCTTAGACAGAAGATATCAAATAAGGAGTGATGTAGAACAAGTTAATGTCACGTCTGCGTGTTGCATCTGAACTTCAGCTCTGTGTGAAGCAGAGCATCTCAGTCATATCACCAGAGGAGACTCTCCATGAAACCAGAATTCAGTCTGGAATAGGTGCTTCTTATAACATAACTGGAGAAAAAAATACACAGTTCTATCTTTTATGGAATAATTTGTGTCCTGGGTAATACACTGTCCCCAAAAAGGCAGGAGCTCGTATTCCCCACCCACTCCTGCATTTGGTGGAACACCAGAAGATGGAACAAGCTGAGGTCACCTCTTACTCCTCCTAAGTCTGCAATCATCAAGGAAAGGAAACCAAGATGTGGCAGGGGATGGAGGAGCAGCACAACTTCGAGCTGTGGTCACGTAGAAGTGGGGAATCCTGGTTTGAACTACCTGCTTCAGAGCTCTTTCCATTTTCATCCAGTTGCTCTACAGATCAATTATCAAAGGCATGACAAAAATTTGGGACTTTCCATCTAGGAAAATATCTTAATCAGAGCTGCTGGATTTTGTGTCTTCTTTGGCTCTTCACTTTTTGCATTCTTTTCTAAGCAGAGGCACACAGTGCTTTCACACTCAGAACACACATACACACAAATGAATGGAAGCCAAATCTCTGTTTTTTTCTGTCTGCCTTCAAAAAATGAAGCAGCTACAATCACTGATAGTTCTTTGTCAGCCCCCCAGCCCTATTGGCCCATATTTGCTATTTTCCTGTCTGTTGTAATGTTCTCGAGGAGCTGACGAATTGCATGGCCCAGTGTCCAAATGCCATTCAGATCCGGTGACAACAAGGTCTCTCTATAGCCCAGAGACATTGAAAAGAACCAGGTCTGTGATGTCTGGTTAGTTTTGAACTCTGCAAAGTTTGGGTGATAAGTACATCCACCTAAACCATGCTGTACATGGTAACATCACTGGTTTTAGACATCTTATAAGTGTTAGTGTGGGAAATCTTGTGCGAAAGAGGAAATTGAACCCCAGCTTTCAGCTTCCTTGGCACAAAAACAGACTCTAGGTCTCTCTTGCCTTTCAGACACAAACTAATACCACTGTCTAAAAGAAACATCTTCTTAAGAGGGCTTGACAGGAATCACTGGAAATTCAGAGTAGTGAGACATTGCTAGAGTTGTACAATGGTTAAAAGACAATGGGCATTTTAAATAATTTGATAAAAATTATTTGTGCAAAGCGAGAAAACTGCTGAGAAGCAAATAAAGAGCCATGCTTAAATTGTTACTATGAAATTTCTCATAACTCAAATTTGAACTAAATGTTTTCAATCCATAAAAAGCAACTTCTGTCTGCCCTTGATTTTAAAAAAAAATCCATAATTTTTTGATTACACTAATTACAGTGCAGTTGAATTCCTCTCTTATTCCTCAGCCACTGGGGACCACAAACACATTGCCTTCAATTCTGTCTGAACAACATGCTTGACTTCAAATTGTGGACATAGAGAGATTGTATTCTATTCATAAGCAGAATAATGAGTTTTCATTGTAAAAGATCCGCAGCACGAAGTCTTCCAGAGCAATGTGTGATAGTGAACTGCTGTCACCAGGAAGAAAAATAAAAGTGGATGGCTAAAAGCTAAAGATTTATCTTATTTCCCTAGATCCATTTGATGTATCTTCTGGCCACTGTAAAAGGTAACTGTCACATTCAGAGGTGTGGGAAGAACCCTATGAGAAACTCAGGTCTCTTCTTGTTAAAATTAGCTTCTTATTACCATTAGAATGTGAGCAGTCTGACTGAGATTCCTTTCGCTCTCCCTCCAAAAAAGCTCCTTTTTTGTTAATTAATCTATCTGCTGTCTCATCATACCTGGAAGCTTTGATTCACAGTTCTTATTAATTGTCACATATTGCACTACAGCCACAATACAGGATAGAAGAGAGCTGTGAAAGCAGAAAGTGCCTGGCAGAGAACTGAACTTAAGGAGGAGCAATGGGAACTCATGGTAGGAAGAAAAGTACTGTTTGCTTGGAAAAAAACCCAACACTTTTCAGAAGCATAATGTTGTTCAAATACTGACTGGTCTGAGTACTTCTTGCTGTAGTCAGTTTTCCTGCCAACATATAACTCTTTCTCTTCATATTACTTTCTGTTGGTATTTGGGGGCTTTTTTCGGGTGCAGATCACAGACAGTTGCCCAGGGTCACAAACCATGATTACACTGAGGTTGAGCTCATGTTTAATTAATTATCATATAGTTCTTACACAGATTTATGGGTCAGGTTCCACGAGTTAGCCATGCACATCCAGAGAGAAGCTGTATTTGTCAGAGTCAGTGTAAAATCACAGGTGGAAGTCCTTAACTCCATTTTCTGTCCTCCTGAGATTCCTTCCTTATAGTCATCACCAAAAGTCAGAAAAATCTCAGTTTCCTATGTCCTCAACGGTAGTTCTTTATAGAACAACAGTACAAAAGGAGACTTTCATTCCCCCAACAAAACCACCTCACCTTTTTCCCAAAGTCCTTCACTGAAATTGCCCAACACATATCTGAAAGAACTTTTTATTTACTTACTCCTTGATGTTGGCAACCCTATTCTAAGCTCCACTCTCCCAGTCAGTGTTGGGAGAATTATCTACTGTATAGAACTGTAGTTAGACATCCAACACTGAGTGAGGCACTCTGGACTCCCTCCAAGATCAGCAGAAATCAAGACCTGTCTTCAGAACACGGTCCATTGGGTCTACTTTGAGATGCAAGTAACCATATCCTGGAAATAAGTGTCTCGACCCAGGAACAGGATTAGAAAATTGAGATTGTTCAGCCTGGAGAAGACAAAGTTCTGGGGTGACCTTATTGAAGCCTTTCTGTACTTGAAGGGAGCCTACCAGAAATCTGAAGAGGGATTTTTTACAAGGGTGTGTGGTGATAGGGCAAGGGGAACGGCTTTAAATGGAGAGAGAGTAGGTTTAGATGGAATATTAGGGAGAAATTCTTTACTGTGAGAGTGGTGAGGTAATGGCACAGGTTGCCCAGACAAGTTGTGGGTGCCCCATCCCTGGATGCCTTCAAGGCCAGGTTGGACAAATCTCTGAACAACCTGGTCTAGTGGAAGGTTCCATTCTGGTGAAAAACATAACCTTTTCCTCATTGCACTGATAATTGTAATAAAACTGAGAGCTCCCAGTTTACAGCAGGCAACTTTCAATACACCCATCAGACATCCTACAAAGAATATGATTATTCCTTCATGCACCCTGTGTTCAAGCAGATGGACTTTGATTCACGAGCAAATTTGAATTTACTTGATTTACAAGCAAATTGTAAACCACAACATAATAAATTGTTCCACTAAGGAAAAATAACATTGAAATAAATGCACCCACTAAGCAGACTCCTCAGTGTAAAATGTGGCAGTGGTGTTTCCTCAAGGAGAGGTGGCCTTGCCTGTTAGGTTATTTTCTCTGGGTTTCCAGAGCAGCCATGATAATCTTGTTGCTTTCTTCAAAGTTTTCTTCTTCAAGTGTGCATCCTGTTTTGATCTGGACTTATTGATCACTGGAACTACAGACTCAATGACTTAGAAATCTTCTACAAAGGCTTGGCAAGGTTGATGAAGTGACTCAGAAGCAAAGCAGGAACACGCTCTCAGTCAGCTCTAGCTCATAGTCCTTCTTGGAGGCTCTCTGCCTGGCTTTAAGTACTTACATGACCATCATCACTCAATCTTTCTTAACAAGAGCATTTTTCATTACTATTATTTCAGAAGTGCTTTGTAATAACTCAGAAGCACCAGGAAAAAAAT
This sequence comes from Machaerirhynchus nigripectus, assembly GCA_013397975.1. Lineage (NCBI taxonomy): Eukaryota > Metazoa > Chordata > Aves > Passeriformes > Dicruridae > Machaerirhynchus > Machaerirhynchus nigripectus. The sequence goes on along the minus strand of VZRQ01018914.1, from coordinate 2,159,788 downwards.
CTGAAATGCCTCTTTTTATTTTTTTTCCCCCTTCACCCAAAATATATGTTTCCTTCCACTATGTACAATCTGTTTCTGTGGCAGTGGCTTGAGTTTCCTTGGAAACGGCTGCAGGTCAGACCTTGATTGGTTGTGTTGTCAGCTTGATTGCAGTGTTTCAGGCACTGGGACCTCTAAGTGCAGCTCCGAGGCAAGTAAATAGGGGGCTATCCGAGGGCTTTGCATTAGTGGTCTGAAAGAAACCACATAGATGGCATTTGGGGGAGTGTGTGACACAAGGGCACCGGTTTGAAGAGAACAGGAGACAGCAAGGAGTGAAAAAAAGAGCCAAATGAGAGGTGTTGGCAGGACTGGGATGGAGAAGTTTGGCTGCAGTGCAAACTGCCGTAGTCTTGTCTCTCACAGAAGGGGCAGCTGACAGCAGGGTGCTGTGGTGGTCAGGACCACGAGTCCCCCAGTTACTGGGGCTGGAATGCTTTGTTTTCTGTTTGATTCTACCAGTTCAAGTGCAAATTTCCTCAGGCACATGGATATCTTAATACAGTACTAGGAGGGAAAAAGTAAAAAGGATTTTTTCCACTGTAGTGTCTAGGAGCCAGTAAATTAAGACAATTACAGAAGAGAGTAACATGTTTGTATCCTGCAAACTTTGGGGAGGAGAGGAGGGGATTGCCTAAAAAGAACATCCCTGAAGCTGCTTAGTTTATGAATCCAAGTACAGCAAAGCCACATAGAAAGAACATAGACACTGAGAAGAAAACAGGAAAGGTGGGAACAGCACTTCAGAAGGGATCCCTGAGCTTTGGCTCATTCCCTTTTCTACCAGTGCAAGTACCCATGAAAAGCTTCCTGGGCTGGTATGTGAACAGTCACATACACAGTTTGGTGGTCGAGGCCCACGTTAAATTACTAAAACATCATCTCAGAATTACAAAGTATCCAGAATGAACCCAGTCTTTCAAGGCTTCGCTTTGCTTTGCCTTGCCTTGCCTTGCTTTCCCTTCCATTCCCTCAATTCCACATAAAGTAAGGTTGAATTTTAAACTGCAACAGCACAGCTGTGGTGTGTGCTTCTGAACACTCTGCCTGATAAACTTCCACATGGCAATTATGTTCCGTTCTGACCCCTTAATGTACTTGATAAATTCTTGGGCAAGCAGACATGCCCAATGCCCAATAAGCTACTGCGAATCAACAGATTTAAAAAAGAGACAGAGAGAGAGAGAGAGAAAGGATGTTGCTTGTTTTCCACATGTGCAGTTTCATTTATTTTTCTCCCTGTTTCACAAGCAGATCACTTTCCGTTAATTAAGTAAAAAGTACTTAGTGGAATCGATCTGAATTCAGGTCTAAGAGCACTCGCTAATTCTGCTGTTAGTTTTAGGAAGCTGGTGGCAAAAAGCATCTATCAAGACAAATTTGTGCAGGCACCACCCATGGTTAGAGTCACAGTCAAATGTCTGCAGTTTAACAACTCGCCTGTGTGTCACCCGAGCACCAGGGACTGAACGCATCTCTTAGCCTGTGGGAAAATACAAGTCAATGTCACCTGATATAACCTGCTATGAAATAGTTGAAAAAAAATCCCGTTTTTCATTATTTTTACAGGCCTGTGCAGAGACTATCTCAGTTCACCCAACACACAGTAATCAGACAAATTATATTTAAGAAGCACAGCCCATAGTGATGGACACATTTCAGCCCACGATGAAAGAGCAAGCCCACTTTGACATTTCAGGAGTTAAACAGGAAAGGGGCAGCAAGACAGGGAGAGGAAGGCACTTGTTTCCTGTCACACAGAAAAGAAGCAACAAGTTAAAGGAGGATAAAACTGTCTTGATTTCTTCTCTAGTGCTGTCCTCAGTTAACAGTGCTGCTTCTTCTTTTAATAGTGTATATCACTCTTTTTCAAGCAGATGTACAGCTCTCATTAGAGATAATCCCCCATGCTCCCTCATCTTCCCTTTCCCAGCTTTAGACAGATAACATTAGTTACTGTCCTTTTATTGCATTGTTCCATTCTGTGTACTCAACTGTCTGCATTACAATAACCTATGTATGTCAAATGGGATTAGGAAGGAAATTGAATGAATTAGCCAGAGTTATACAGTAAATAATCAAGGAAATTTTAAGCGGGAAAATACATCTATAATTATGCAGGTAACACCAATTCATGTTTTTTATTGAAACTTTTTTAATCCTCACTATAGACAAAATTAAATGACACAGAAATTATTCTTTTTCCTTAATAATATCTTTCTCTGGAAGAGAAATACATATTCCATGCAATGTATTTACTAGCATCCTTTATATGGTACATAGAGGGAGCTGTTGGCATAGGTTTATTAGACCAATCACTGTGAAAATTTTCCATTATTACCAAACCCTTTATAAGATTTCATTATTACTTTAACTGAAAAAATCATACTGTCATCATCAATATATGAATAAAAAGAATCTCTCGAGTTTTAGGCACACAAAGAAGATATGGATTGTAATACAAAGTTCTGTTTTTTGCTGGACATTGCATTCATCTGTATACAAACTCCAATAAACAAAAAGTTTTTTGCTATCCATAAATAGAAAATCAGGGAATATTCGCTTTACAATTTCTAAAGTACATGAAAACATATAAATGAGATAACTGTACATATTCCAATGTGGATGTATGAGATTCTCTTCCATAATTTCTAATACTGCAGAGCAGTCTGAAGGCTGGGAGCTGAGATCTTTGTCCTCAGTGGAGTGTAGGGAGACTGCTATTCCTGCCTCTTACTCTCCTAACCTTCAGGGATCTTTTTCAGGCTGATGCTGAAAACAGGGCCAGGCAAATATTTAAAGGGGAGGGTCTTACTCTATGAATAGTTTAGATGCTGTTAATTACACCTGTAAATGCAGCAGGACGCTTTTATTCTACAATTCTTTTTCTCCACACATAAGCATCTAAAATTCTCACTAGTTTGCCCTCAGGACTAGTATAAACATTTAAAATTTGGAAAAACAGATTAAAAAATGCATATTATATAAATGGGACAGCTTCAGTGTCCTTAAACTAGTTCATGAAAGATTGGTTAGGGAAAGAGTATTTTTTAATATTGAAATATATAATGGAATCCACTCTCTTTTTCAAAACTTACAGAATGTTTTGTTAACTTTTTTGTCCATCACATTTCATTGCTAAAGTTCTACAGGTTTCCAAATTCCTTGTGGCACTTGCAGCACTGAAATCCTGGAATCCTGGCTATTCCCTCTTCAGTCCTAGTTCAGAAACCCCCAAACAGGAAGTTCTTGATATGATAGATGTTATTTCCCAAGAGATATTTGGTGAAACTGGTGGGACTCACAGCTTCAAAATGCAAGGCAATCTTGTCATTTTCAGCCAGATCAGGGCTGAGTGTCTTAAGGTTTATGTCAGAGCTGGACATCACAAAGAAATAATCCTTCTACATTTTGTTAGGTAGTCTTAGAGTTTATTAGCATCTTAATGTGTTTGACATGTCATACATTGAAAAGGCTGAACAATAACAACAGGGTCACTTAATTTCACCATGAGCACACAGATGTTACGTTGGAGGTACATGGTCACTTACCTATTTTTCATTTGACTTGTAAATGCATTCCACTTAGCACTGAACAAAAAGGAAGTTATTTACAATGCCTATTCCATGCCCAATCTCCTCTTCATTTCAATCAGTGAGAGGTTGGACTGCCTTTGGTATAAGCAAGAAGGAGGCCTTTGTTTCAGCTCACATGTAAATGCAATTTTGCTTGCTGCTCGGTGCGGTGCTGAGCAGGTGCAGTAGACATCTCCCTTAATGGCTGGGATAAAAAGGACTACGGAATGATTTGTGTCTACCTCAAATTTTATATCCATCTGATACTTTAAATTAAAAATTGCATTTCTTACTTGTGGCCTCAAATCTGCATGATACTTAAGCAGAATTTAACTTCAATGCATGCACACTCCCAGGGATTTAAATAAAGCTATCTGTATATTTAAAGATAGCTTCACACTTTTTGAACAGCAAGCGAAGCTGTTGCCAAGATTTCTGCTTTAACAAGCACACAATGTCTGAAGAACCCATTTATTTATTCAGCAACTTGTTTTTAGACCAAGTGCTTTTAAATCATCCAAATGGGTGTTGCGTTTGTTTTGTATTTTCATTGCTAATACAATATTTGAAACCGTGGTTCCTGTAGAGCAATTTATGAAGGAGGAGAACGGGCTATTTGGTTTAGTATAGAAGTATCAGAAAATAAAAAATGGAAATTTTTATAATTGAGCCATTTCATGTTTGGAAGGAAACTAAAAGCTAATCTTAACTAAAGTGCTTTCATTTCAGTTCATGACACTAACAGCTGCTGTAATTGTAGTGTTGAGGCAAAAAAGTTCTGCATTGTGAAAAATATACACTAAATTGTTTCTAAGTATCTCAGAAGATCTTACCTTCTGCCAGAAGATTTATATAGTCAGAGTGCATTTATTTTTCACCGAGCTGTCTTCTCCATAGCAATGAATCACAAAAATGTATAGGCACTTTTTGTGGAAAAAGTCAATATACACAGGCAGCCCATAGAATTCCTTAGTTGTCCATAAAGTGAATCATAGAATCAAAAAATGGGTTGGAATGGATCTTAAAGATCACCCAGTTCTGACACATCTGTCAAGGGCAGAGACACCTTCCACTGGATCAGGCTGCTCCAAGCCCCCTCCAGCCTTGCCTTGGACACCCCCAGCGATGGGGGAGCCACAACTTCACTGACCAAGAGATAAAACCGAGACAGAGAACCTGAAGTGTTTCAAAGCATTTATGAACAATCTGCTCCCTCCTGGGCTGGGACAGGAGCAGGTGATGATTAATGGCAGACATCACAGGAAAATGAGACTGGATGGAATTGTGTCATCTGTGGCTGGGAGATATATCTCGGCAACTGGAAGACCAGTGGATAAGGATTCAGGGTACTGGTAGCTGGTAGGTGGCGTTGGAGACTGCTCTTTTGCCAGCTTTTCCATAGTCTTTGTTAAATAAAGGGAAATAAGGTGCTGATGGTGCTTTATTTAATCTTGAAAGTTATTCAATCTTGAAAGTTATGGCTACCACTCACCCTGACCATTTTCTCTCCAATTTACTCAAAGTATTTGGTTTCCTCTTCATTTCGCAGACTCCCACTCTTCCATTGTCACTCTTCTATTTAATCAAAAATATAGACTGCAAAATCTATAGATGTAGGGATTATCTTTATATTCTGGAATTCTTGGGACTGGTTGAAAATTCTGGCTTTACGTTTTTTAACTTCTATTGAGGAAAAATTTTGGTACGGGAGAGCTCAGTTTCTCAGTTCTGCTTCTTGTTCTTAGTGAACAGGAAAATACTGGTATTAGATACATATTCCAGCAAAAAGTATTAAAAAGTCCAAACTGCTTTATGAGTGTTTCAGATGACTTCTGAATTAACCTTGGTAATACATACATTTGATGAACAGAAATATTACACAGCAAATAATTTACTACTCATGGAGACTTTTTTTTCTGTTTTTTCCAATCTAGTACTGCCTCAACACTAACCCCACATGATGTAGACCAGGGACTTGAACTCAAAACTCCTCCACTACCTGTGAAATCACTGGACTATCAAGATAGTTCAGGTAAATCTTACTAATTTTGTCATGTAGGATCTCTTCCATTTTGAATGAAGACTATAATCACCTTTCTAGTAGTTAGCTAAAGCAGTTATACCAGAAGAGGATCAGAAAATTGATGGTTCAGATAGAACATGATTTTTTTTTCCTTTTTCCTAAAACTTCTCACAAAGATCCATGATTGGTAAGCAAATAAGAGTGGAAATGCAGATTGCTATTGAAAAAGTTAATTCTTTTCACATGCTGTTTAGAGAGGAAGTTTGAGAAGACTGCTTTGCAGAGGGGAAAGCAAAATTAAGACTTTCTTAAGGCACACTGGAAATTCTTAGAATTTATTGACTGGGGTGCTTTAGTAGGGAGTCTATAAATGTATGTCCAGTTCTGCACAATTAACAGCTCCAGCTCTTCAAGAAATAAAATCACTATGTTTATGGTTTCCATGCTGGTGACGTCTCCTTTCTTTAATCTCCCATTTACAATCAGGTATGAATTAATAGAAAACTACTCATTTTTGGATTATCTTCTGAGTCATATGCTTCAGAGAGAGCACAGATGGTCCAATAAAGGGTACTTTTGTCCCACAGTGTAAGGGAAATCAATTGCTTAGATGGAATTTAATGAAGAGTCACAATAATCTGATACTGTCCCAAAACCAGGACAAATAAATGAGAGTAAAACAAACCAGTCATCTGCTACAGATGTTGCCCCAGCAATTTTGGATTTCAGTAAAGTTTGAATCCTGACTTTAAGTAAATAAGACGCCATTCAACTGGAATTCATCACATTGAAAAGGAGTCTGGAATAGGGTCCACACATTGAATCCAATACTTGTGCTTCTGTAGTGACTCTTGTTGGTGATGATAACAGCTTCAGCAACCTATCATTCGTTTTTTGTCACTCTTTCTCTCTGCCACACTAAAAGTAACCTTAAAAATTCAAATAATTTCTAGTCAGTTTTTTTCAACTTACAGCATCTTATCTGAGGGCTGTGTAAACTTTGACTGTGCTGTCACAACACCTTCTGTCCTGGGGAAGTTAGTTTGTCCTCATTTTGCACCTAGAGGAGGAAGAAAGAGATAAGATGACATGGCACTCAAATCTCTCCAGCACCAATGGTAAGGACGAGTCCAAGCACGTGTAAATATTAGGATCTTGATATTGCTTTTTCAGTGGGTTATTCAAACCAGTAATAAGGACCTTAATCTGATCACTGGGGATTCAAATTTTAAACAGTCAGGAGATTTACATGAAACTGTTAGTTAGAAAATGTAGTTGGTTTCGCAGTTGTAAAGACCAAAAAGAGTTTATTTTAGGCAAAACAGAGGCATGTTATACACAGACATGTTCTCTACAATGGTTGTGTAGACTCCCTCAGAATGTTGTACAGGGAAACCGGCCTTCTGCTTGTCTTGAACATTACTGCAGGATGATGTGAATCACCCAAGTCCATTCGCCAGACCAGGACTGAATCTTGAACTAAACACTGAGTATTGCACAACTAAATTTAGATGAGGTGAAAACAGCCCTTAGCAGCAACAGGGGTTTCCAAATGAATCTTCACCAGGTGTCAAATTTACTTGCTGTTAAATTCATGAGAGACTTCAAGATACAGAAGAATCCCAGATATAGAATTGGTTTGGCTGGAAGGGACCTCCAAGACCATCCAGTTCCAACTCCCCTCTTATGGGCAGGGACATCTTCCACCAGACCATGTTGCTCAGAGCCACACCCAACCTGGCCTTGGACACTTCCAGTGATGGGGCATCCAGAGCTTCTCTGGGCAGCTTGTGCCGGGGCATCACCACCCTCACAGTCAAGAATTTCTTCCTAATATCTATCTAAACCCACCCTCATTCAGCTTGAAACCATTTTCCCTTGTCCTGTCACTAATGACTTTGACAAAAGTCCCTTTGTAAGCCTCTTTTAGCACAAAAGGCTGCTCCAGCTTCAAGGTTCCCCAAAAGCTTTCTTTTCTCCAGGCTGAAGAACCCCAAGCTTCCTGAACTCTTCACTGACCTTATAGATGCAAAATCTTTAAAAATCACAACAGTTTGGTTACTCTTTCTCATACCATCCCTCATCTTTTAGACAATGTCAGCATAAGAGGGAGGCTGTAATAAATCTTAATGGTAAAGTCCAAGACTCAGAGGACCTCTTAGGTGGGCCCTGCCAACATTTATGTTGCAGCTTCGAGACTTGAGCTTGGATGTTCGTAAAACTTCTGAGTATAACATTATTTAACATGACTTGTTCAATTTTGTACCTCTCAACAATGCTCTGGTAATTTGTTTGGAAGTGCAACCCCCAAGGTAAAGGAATCCTGCATGCTGTAATCCAATAGACTTCTTTCTGACCCTCTGATACCTGAGTTCTGTTTTCTTCATCTTCTCCTTCTATAATCTTCTAAATGCTGAGATTTTCCAGGAAGGAAATCCAAGTGATACTTGAACCAATTCCTAGAAACACTCTTCACACACAGTGCAACATGATCCTTATAAAGATGTTATTAACTTCTTATAGCTTTAGTAGTAACACAACATTCTCAGGATATATGCTATGTAGCAATATGTCCCTGAATATCATCCTTAGTGTGTCACAAAATCCTCATCACTCTTGTTTTGTAATTTCCAAGTTAAATTGTACTGTAGAGCAAACTCTACTGTTGTCACCGTGACTTCTATATCTGTGAAGTTATAACAGCTCTTTAAAACTAGAAATTTCTAAATGTTAGCTCATATAGCAATATATTTGCAGGGAAATACATGAATATATCTATTAATTATTTTTTCTTTGAATGATTTTAAATGTTGGCAGGGTAAGATAACATCCCAGTCTTTGACTTCTTGTGTTAATTTCCCATCATATGAAGAGAGCAGAACTTACAATTCTGCTCTTGTTTTTATTTTTTTAAACACAAGTCCCAGGTGTTTCATTTTTAAAAGATGTTACAGCAATAAAAATGTTATTAAAGTGTCTTTGTTCATGCTGTTATAGTTGAGGTTGTGTCAGCATTTCCATTACAAGCTCATCTTTTTCAGAGAAAATGCTCTGGTCCATTGGGTAAATAACACATGTTTTTCTATGACACACACACACAGAGAAAAGATAGAAATATTAAAGGATAAAATTGTTTAGGATCCTATCTTAATTTCATACAGTGTATGTTGTGTTGTAATTTTTCCCCATGAATGAATAAATCAAGTATTGCCTGCCAGTGATCACAAATATCCTGGTACCACAAACTATGTTATCATCTTTTTTTATGTAGACTTTTTTTTTTAATTAAAATCTGGAGAAAATGTATTTCTCATTACTATCATGCATGCTTATCATTAGGATAATGCTTTGAAATTTCAGCTAACCCTTAGAACTGCTCTGGAAACGCAGATGTGGTGGGCCCCTGAAAGACAGGTCGAAACCAAAGTTTCGGGAGGTCATTTTTGGTTTCGAATTCTCACCACAGCTGAAATAAGGTCTTGGGTGTCTCAGAATTTACGTAGCATCGTGTAACTACTCCAAATTATGGGCAACTTTTGGTACTCCTGTCTGAAGTGACATGGTAAGCCTGTAAAAAGGAATCAGAAACCAGGAGAGCCTTCCTCATATGAAACTGCTGAATGGGACACACCTCAGTCTATAATTTATTAGCTGAATCTGCTTTCTCAAGGGGCAACTCATAAACCTTTTACGTTCAGTTTACATGTTTTTAGTCAGTCATTACAATTTCTAGACACCAGTTCCACTGCTAATAACAGCACATCTGTTAAACTGCATCCTGAGCTCTTCCCCTGCTCTGGGGCTGTGATCCTGTAGTTTGATGAGGTTTTTTTGGGTATTGCCATGACCCTCTCATATTTTCAGACTCCTCCTGCCTCATCTGACCCTGTAGAAGGTCAGGTTCCATAACAGCAGCTTGGAAATTAAGTGGTTTGAATGTCACGCCCAAATGCTTCACTCAGGATTTGTTTTAAAAACCAACACTGTCTTTAATACATGGGATGGGTGATCTCTAAGCTTAATCTCACTTAGTAGAGGAGGCCAAAATCTTTGTAGCCTCAGGCTTATTTTTGTTGTTGTTGTTTATTAATTTCTGAATCCTTTAAGACCAGGTATCTTATTGCATCCAGGTTTATTGTAGAAATACTGAGAAGTTACTTCTGGAAATTGGGATTCAGGTGTGCCAGAAGCTGTGCAAACATACAGGAGAAGATCTTTCTTGTCTACCTTAGATAAGAAAAGAGTTAAGAAAGATTTTCAATGGATTAAATAAATAGAGAAGACAAGTGGAGAGGAATACTTCCACCATTTTTTGCACACAAGGAAGAGTGACATTAGATAATACACCTTAAGCCAAACTCCAAGTGATAGAGCCAAAAAAATGCCCATGTTCTTCCCATAGCCAAATCTCACCCTAACACAAATTTTCTTATATTTAAAGATTAATTCACAAAGAGGGGATTTTTTTGGCTTGTTTAAACTTTTATGTCTGCCATCAGATTGTGATTTCCTAATTTTTGCATTATTTGCCCTTGTCCAAGACATGTTTTGCAGGGTCATCATTCATCTGGTGTGCTGATTAAAAAGCCTTTCCTTTGTCTGTTCATTTCAATATTTAATACCAAGTTCTGTGATTAGGTGCAGCTATTTTTTCTTATCTCCTCATAGCTTTTGTGAATGGATAACTCCTCAGTTTCAGGACATAGATTGCTGTTTCCTTGCTCCAAATTAACTCCTGTCCTAAGCACAAGGTCTCATTGCTAATAAAAGGGCCAAAGGGGCCAAAATCTTCTTTTTCCAGAGATTCACAGATGTTGCAAGCAAAGTTCTCCTATCTCTGGATGACTTAATTTGCAGGTGCTTAAAAACAACAAATCCAATGCAAACTATTCATGACTTAACTATGTGTTGTTTTGATTATTTTTCCTTAAATCCAGTTTCTGGAATGAAGTATTTTTGGCATTGACAATTCTCATAAAGAAAAAGCTAATGATTTTCTTCTGAGCATAATATGCGGATAATTAAGATAATGTTTTTAGCAATCTGAAGTGTGTAACTGCCTTCATACAATGTAATTTTTTTTTTTGCACCCCTCATATATTTAATTTAACTGTGGAACTGGAAAAGAGTAGAAGGAAATACGATGATTTGCATAATTACACAGCTACCTCAATGTTATATTCTTGTGCCTTTTTTCAATCTTTTACTTGGAAATTTTCTCCAGGATTGAGCCTTTTAGGATCTTTCCTTTTCTTTCCTCATACTGCATTCCTCACACTGCATTAAGTGTCTGTGTCTAAGAAGGAAGCATTTGCTTTTGGTTTGTAAAGGTGCATGGAAACAGTGAGGCACAGACAAATATGCAGAGCTGTGCATTTGCTGTGTGTTCTCCGTATAACATGCATGCATATGGATTTTCACCTGTGAATACATAGCACATTTGCACATACAAGAAGTATTTAATCAACTGTTAGACTTTGAAAGTATAATCATATTAAAAAGTCACTCATTTTGAAGCTACACTAGAGAGTGGTTATTAATAACTTTGATAAATTGAGGAAAGCTTTGATAGCATAAAGGAAGAGAAGAATTTTTTCTGATGAGTTTCTGAATACTGGTAGAGAATAAACCATTTGGGGGGGCTGTGTGTCACTCCTGATATTATTCTGAAAGAACTGCAAGGGACAACACTCAGCTTAAGACATATTTTATTGGTAAAAGAGAGGAAAAATGACAGAAACAACTCCAAGTGAAAATGCTGCTTTTGTCTCTCAAATGTTTTCCTCTAGATCCCCTCGTGTACCTTAATCCACTGTGGTTGCTCGGTGCTGTTTGTGAGAAGCTGGTACAGGGCAAATCTGACTTGGCAGCTGTGCAAGGGCCAACACACATCACTCAGCTGCCAGCATTCAGCTACAGACAGGAAGGATGTTTCTGCACTCAGGTTGTACTCACCGTTTTAGGGAAGGGAGTTTTTGGTCTCAGCCTTTGCATACTTGCTCACAGACGTGCAACGGAGAGAGGACACCTTGAGAAATTGCTACACGAAGCTGTAGTTGTCCCTGCATTAGGCAAAATGCTTGAGCACCAACTATTCTGCTTCTATATCAGACAACCTGATGTAGTGTATACAAATCAGGGGTAATATTTCCACCCACATTTTCTAAAATAATGACGTTTTGGAGGTTTCATTTTATTTTGTGTGTCTGCACATTTTTTCCTTGTAAACTCTCTAAAACCTGAATATCCTCAAGGTTTTAAAGTTTTCAGTTGTTCTCTGTTTCTTTTTCAAGAACTAACCAGCACTCCCCATTGAGAAGTTGAAGAGGAATTGTTTCTCACTTGTGAATTCCCTTTAGGGAACTGTTCTGACAGTGACCAAAGTCCTGCTGTGAAACCCTTCTCAGAGCAGTCAGACTTATACCCTTAATAACGCTCTGCTGAGACCCCACCTGGGGTCCGGTCCTGGGGTCCCCAGCACAGGAAGGACAGAGATCTGTTAGAGCAAATCCAGAGGAAGCCACCAAGATGATCAGAGGGATGGAGCACCTCTGCCATGAGGAAAGGCTGAGAGAATTGGGAATGGTCAGCCAGGAAAGGAGAAGTTTTGGGGTGACCTAATTGCAGTCTTCCAGTGCCAGAAGGGAGCCTACAGGAAAGATGGAGATGGACTTTTTACAAGAGTATCAAGTGACAAGACAAGGGGAAATGGCTTCAAACTAAAGAGAGTCAGTTTAGATGGGATATTAGGAAGAAATTCTTCTCTGTGAGGGTGGAGAGGCCCTGGCACAGGTTGCCCAGAGAAGCTGTGGCTGCCTCATCCTTGGAAGTGTCCAAGGCAAGGTTGGATGGGGCTTGGAGCACCCTGGGATAGTGGAAGGTGTCCCTGCCCATGGCAGGGGTTGCAACTGGATGGGCTTTAAGATCCCTTCTAACCCAAACCATTCTGATTCTATGATTCTCAATGCACACACAGCAGCATTCCCATGGATTTCATGGTACACTGGAAGCATATGAAAGGAATTACAAGCACTCAGAGGAATCTTTTGCCTTTAAAGTGAGTAGCTTAAATATTTTTAAATAAAATTTTTGGATTTCTGAGCAAAGAGAAAGATTGGTAAACCATGCTGTTAGCTATCAACATGCAGCCTGCCTTGGAAGGGAGCATGTTTTATATCTCTCAGATAATGGCTTATATAAAGCTTGTTGCAACTCCAGAGAATTTTAGATCTTGTAGATAAACTGGATTTAGAAACAGCTGAGAAATAAAGGAGTAATTTTAGTGTAATTTTGTCAGTTTTTGTAACATTCTGTTACAAAGAATGATAAAGCAGAACTCAGAGTGATTTATTGAGAATTTAGATCATGTTCAGTATTTCCACTCACAAAAGTCAATTTATCCATAGGTCTCTCTGGGTACCTTTCAGAGAAGGAAAGGAGTTGTTTTCCACATTTCACAAACAGGTGATGTTTGAAAGCATCCAAATAAGTGATTTCTCCCACATTTACACAGAATGCCATCAACTTTGTCCCTACCCATGGCAGGGGGGGTGCAAAGAGATGATCTTTAAGGTCCCTTTCAACCCAAACCATTCTATGGTTCTGTGAACTAAGGCTGAGAATAGAAACTCTGGCCTCTTAATCTGTACAGGCTCCAGAAAGACAATTGTATTCACTCTATAAACAGCCAAGACTACTTAGATTTAAAATTATTAACCCTCCTGCTTGCAATTCCTCTACTAACAAAGCATATACACAGTGTTCAACTGGAAAACTGCAGAGCATGACAGTCAATGTGTTGCTATAATACTTGTTGTTATGAATTAATTAGCTGATTTACATTTATATAGCACACTTCATGCAGAAGCAACACATGGCATTATACACTTAAACTACATTACAATTAAACAGAAATTCTGCTAGAGAAGTCAAGACGAGGTGTCCAAAATAAACCACTGAAAAAGCTCAAAAAAATTAAGTTTCTCACAGCTCTGATGGGAAGCAGCTTATTTAAAAAAAAAAAGCAAATCTTTAAGAAAGGACAAGTACAAATCTCAGCTACAAGGACAGTGACTGATCAGCTGTTCAGGGAGGTAAGTGGAGATGAAAACAAGATGTGAAGAGTATACAAGTACTGTAAAAGCAATTATGCATTTGACAGGAAGCCTGTGCAGCATCCTCCATCTCTATGTGATCAGCCAGTGTATGCAAGTGGCCATTCTAGATGCTGAATTTTTGTGCAAACCAGGGACTTAGACAACGCGTGGTCAAGGAAGGCTGCAAACATAAAGTGGCAGTAATCCAACTGTGGTGCTACAAAATGTGAGTCAGGAGCTGTGCGTCCCACTGAGACACAAATGGTCTTAACCCACTAAATTCCTGAGATGAATAAAATGAAGTCTGAACAGCACGGCTCACTTCAGCTGATTAGGAAATTAAAATTCCGCTCCCAGCCAAATGTTGAGTGAAGAATACTGTTGCAAGAGTTATTGGATATAAGCAAAAGAGAAGAAAAAAGATAAAGATTTCATTTTCTCTGACTTAGAGAAAGTAGGAAATGGTCGAAAAAGTGGTAGGAAATGGTAGGAAAAAAAATTTTAAAGATCCAAAGTTTGACTTCTGACAAAAGGTATTTAAAATCAAAAGGTACATCATCAGAGGATAAAGCTATTTTTAGTGACTTCACTGTGAAAATATTAGGATGCTGTGTCTTCTTTAACTCTCCTAGAAAGAGTGAAATCTATGAGACACCTAAGTTTTGTCTCTGGAATTGAAGGACTGTTCCAGGCAGGAGTTTCAGATGCTCAGCACTGACTGAGCCTTTTCTCCATAAATGTGCTTCTCTGGGTTCTTCCAGTATCTTATTTATTCTTGACTGTTTGAAGGTTATCTTTTCAACCAAACTTAGTTTCCTCATTTATCATTTACTCTTAACATTGCATTAAGTTCTTGTTCCAGTGAGTGCTAATTTTACACACATAGAAATAAGAGGTATTGAAAGGATGTGATCCTAAACAATGTTACTTTTTCAAAGTACAAAGTGAACTTCAAATTAACCATATTTGGAGTGAAAACTGAGAACATGTTTTTTCTAAGAAGTGCTCTTCAAGAACTGTTTTTCTTTTCAGCCAAGCAGATTTAGATTTAGAAAAGATCATGAAAATGTACAGGAAAAAAAAAAAACAAAATCAAGCAGAGTTCTGAAAAACGTATTTAAGCGGTCAACTTGATTAGAAACATGGCAGGTTTTTGGTAGCATGGTATTGGAAACTACATCACACAAGAGCTCTTATTTTCTGGGGTTTTTTTCTTTTATCTTTTCTTCATAAAACCCCCAACATCAGTGGACCAGATAGTGCAAGCCAAAGCTCAGCCTCAGAAGCTGAAGATAATTCATGGTGCTGAAGCTCGAATATTAAATGAAGCTTTGCACTTGGATCTCATGGATCACATGCATTCCATACATCACATCACGTACCTCATGTCCTTCAGACTGCATGAGTTGCCTGTGGGGTTTTTTGCAAACGTGGCTTTCATCCTCTGGCATTATAAATTTTGGGATTGTCGTTACCTGAGATACCTTCTCTTTCCTCAGCTCGTACTCAGCTGTGATCCTGTGAGAGAGAAAGTGATAACAGGTCATTCCCAGTGTGTCCAAACTCATTCCATAACTCTGTGCCACAATCCAGGCAAGCTGCAAAATGCTGCAGTGGGGATTTCTTTCCTGGGGCTCTGGCATAAGAAATACACTGTGGGAATGTGGAGAGCTTAAGGTATTTGACCAAAATGAAATTATGGCCGTATCAGTGGTCAGCAATAAATTTGAGCAGCCTAGTGTAAATGTTGACAGCTATAAATTACACATGAATGGATAAGTCATACCAGGGGATTGGGTGAAACAAAAATTGAAATAAGTAAATATATCAGAGAGAAGAAGGAAAAAAAAAAAGAAAAAAAGGGGTGGGGGGAAAAAGGGGAAGTAGCAATCTACACACCCAGGAAAAACATGTCAGTGTCCCTCCAGCCATGCTGGCAATTTAGGCATGGAAAAATTACTGAAGGCAGATCATCATTATCAGAGCAGGAAAAAGATGTCTCTAATAACTCTGTTATCTGCCATCAAATCTCCAGAGACAAAAATAGACTCATTTGCTCCAAGGTTTCAAGGGTTACAGAGTGAGGCAGGAACCACAGAAAAAGAGATTGATACCAGGGATTAAAGATCACAGCTGTACAGAGAGGAGGTGGAAACAAATTGGCACTGTTTCTAAAGCCCTGATGAAAGAAAATGGTGCCTTGCTAGGGAAGGTGACAACTGAAAGATAAAAGTAGAAAGGAAATGTTTTAATATTAGAGCTGAGCAAAATGTTGGTAATGAAACAGAGCTGCAGTTTTGCTTAGTTTTGCACTTCCTCACAAAGCGAGAGCTTGGCTCGCTTTCTCAAGGTGAGCAGTCCCAAGCCAATTTATTATATCTTCTGGTGGAAATGATACAGAGGAAATTGTGATTCCCCTCGCTGAGATACAAGCACAGCCATATGGTTATCCAGCCTGGTGCACCGGAGTGTTTCACTCCGTTATTGAGTTACCTCAGGCCTGACCACGGCGAGGCAGAGGTTGGGTCTCTCCCGGGCAGGGATGGAGCTGCCAAGCTGTGCAGAGCTCAGGCTGAGCCACAAGGCAACCAACCAAAGAGCTGCTGTAATGGCCATCAAATCCCCCAGCAGAGCAGGTATTAAATTACAAGCCATTAAGGATTAGCCTACGAGCCACTGCAGGAAGCACTAAAAACAGAGATTTCTGCAGGCTTGTATCTCTCATGGGCAAGATAGATGGACCCAGTGCACACGATTACCAGGGTATTAAGCTTGCTCACAAAATGGAAACCTTCTTGTCTTAGCACTTGACCCTGCGAATTGCTAAGCAGGCAACTCCCCCTCAGACTGGTGGGAGTTGAGAACAGGGGAAAAAAAAAAAAAATTAGGGATCTTCCTTTAATCTGTCTGCTTAGTTGAGATTTTTAATATAGAAACCTAAATTTAGCTTCTTGAGTTCCAAATTTCAAATAGAGATGGACAAAACATAAAAAAAAAAAATTTCAGAAACTTTCTCCCATTTGTTTTCATTAATTTTATTCCCAAAATGACAAAATTCCCTGAGGTATTAGCCACTGCTGGTTTTGACTGCCTGCTGATAGTGATGCAATGATGCTGATGCAATAAAACAATTAGAAATTTTTTAAAAATGAATAAAATATTAAATCTAGTTTGCGTTAGATGAACACAGTCTAGATGTCTTGATACCATATCTTTGTCTCTGCAAAACTATTTTTGTTCTTGGAGCCCCACCATGATTGTCCATGTGGCAGGGATATATTGCTGTGCTGGAGGGGGAATTTGGAAGAATTTAACATATTTCTGAGTATTTCATGCTGAAAATACATTCTTCTGTAAGTACCCAAGCAGCTTCAGTGAACTCATTTTTTTATATGTGTGGATAAAGACTTTATATGTATGGATATATAGCCTGTAGTAAAGAGGAAGTGTCCATACAGTGATTTTGAATTAAAATCATGGTCTTAAAGTACATTAGGTGTGACATTTTCTTCAGTGAATAATAATGACAGGATTGGTAGTGGATTAGGCCAAAGATACAAAAGAAATATCCCCAGGTTGTAGGGAGTAATTTATCCCTATATTGCGTTGGGCAATCCCAGAGCAGAAGAGGACAATTTGTTATTTTAAGTGAGGTGTTGAAAAGCTTTGGAGCAGAGAAGCGTGTTCTCTCTGCTGCCAATAAAGGTTAAAATGGCTAAAAATTCTTATGAATTCTTATCAAAGTTCTCATGAACTTTATTTCTTTTCAGGGTTATGAAAAACACCCAGAACAAATCTGTTATGGTGATTAATCAACATCCATCGGACTGAAGCGAAATTACTTAAAATAAAAGAGAGTTTGTCATTCCTTGCAACCAGGCACTATTGACCCAAAGAGGTTAAGTGAAGACAAAAGTATTACTGCTCACTATTTCTCTAGATCAACATAAAATTTAAAAATAATAAATACTAGAAACATTATATATATATGTATCTCCTGTTTTGACTGTTTGGCCTTCTGCTTTTACTTCTCTGTCGTACTGTCTGAAAATCCAGGAAGATGCAAATATTGCCCTCCCAACCGTAAGAAATGCAAAACAATCAGAAGGGAATTTGAAACTCTTGTTTTATCATTTATTTCTAGTTGATGGGCTCGAGGAAGTGGAGTTAAGCCAAGCGATGTTTTAGCCATTTCTGCTGTTAGGATGAGGAGGGGTAACTCTCATTTCCAGTTCCATTTTATCTGCCTGCTCTGCCTGCAGAAACACAAACTCTGATTAAAACATTTGAAGTGTCTTTCCCTTAAAGATTTCTCCTGCATAAATGAGCTGGTGATGGATTTCTGCAGAACGGTTTTGAAGCATCTGTGCACCTGACTTCCCAGCATCCGGGATCATCCAGACTCACAACTTCAGCCTAAGCTGCTCCATGAATAATTTTAAATGACGAGTGTCACTCATAGATCATTAGTTCGCCAGAAGTCAGATCTAGTGTGAATGTTTTCAGGAAAAACACTGTTAAAAGAAGAGTTCTGAATAATTATCCACCTCATATAGCTTCCTAGAGATTACTCACCGTTAAACAGATTTAGGTCTTGTTAACTACAGGAAAGGAATTGATGAAATTCTTTACGTGTGCATAGGGACACACTTGGTCCTTGTAAAGGGCCTCGTGTGTTTTTTAGTACTACTTCTAGCATACAGTAATTAAGATTTATATTGCTTGAGGATATTTGATGTTAACACTGGAAATTATGTTTTTCTGTAATCAGAATGTAAATGGGGGGAAAGAAAAAAGATACACTTGAGACTCCTTGTATTCATGAGTGTGGAAGTGTCATTTATATTTGGTTTAGCACTGCAGTTCAAAGGTGTTGATCCGAGAGCAGCCAAGGACATATCCAAATGCTGGACCCACAAAGATTTAGGAAGTTCTGTATTCTACAATAAGATTTATTGACCACAGAAACCTCTCTGTTATCCACAGTGAATATAATCCTTGATTCTGTATCCTAGAAGTCAGTGTGTGATAACAATGTCTCTATGGGGGGAATACACAGGCTGCTAAAAACTTTAAAATATTTTAGGAAAATTCTACTTTGTCAAATTCTTTTTGTGATGTTATTGTTTCAGAGTAACAGTCTCTCTTCCATGAAAAATATGCACTAATCTTAGGGAAAACATTAGAGAAAATAATAAAATCAGCTCCCCATTTTTTGAGGCAATGCAGTTGTGAACCCCGAGGAAGACAGGGAGAGAGAAGGTATTTTGAGTGACATGCTCAGAATACATCCTGCATCACCCCTTCTCTTTCCAGACATCCTAGTCAGAGGAGCAAGAATCTATGTATTACTGACGATTGCAACACAGAAATTTTATTGGTAAATAAGTATTCTTGTTCATAGCAAAGTAAGAAAACCCTCTCTTTTTATTTTTTCACTCTTTTCTATTTTTTTAACAGAATGTCAACCTGCTTCAGATCTTCTCATGACTTGTTCAGGGTCAGAGAGGAAGTGACCAGAAGAACTGAAAACAGAACATCAATACTAGGAAGCACATTGTGGTGGTGTTTGGCTTTTTTCCACTATATCAGGACAGCATCGTATCATATCTGTCATTTTAAACTAGCTAGAATGAAAGCTGAGTTTAATAAAGCTTTTTGAGTGCTCAAGTGACATTATTGTTTCAAAAATAAAACCCCAAAAATTATAACCTCCAGTGCCACAAATATGCACCCAACATCCTGACATTTATTTTTGTAAATGCACATTAGCTTGGAAGTGGCTTAGTTGAAATAATTTCCTTTTATACACTACTTTCTAATGCAAGAATCAACAAATAAATTTAATTTATCCACCTGTTAGGTTGAGCTTTGAGCTCAACCAACAAGCTTTGAGCACACTGGTTGCTTTCAACCAAAATTTGACAGGGACACCATTATTAAAAAGAGAATTAAATTTGTGTAAATCTCAGCAATCAAGTAGAAAACAAATGTTCAAATTCGTCAGGAATAGGCAGAAGGGGCTCAGCTGGTAAATATTCTGTTTGGCCACAGCAATGAGCACATGAAGAGCTCCTGACCAGCCTTAGCCTTCCTCCCTCGCTGAGTTTGGCCTTCTGCTCATGGAGATATCCAAGGGACACAGGGCAGAGCTGGAGATGTTGGTGTCAGAGTCAAAGAAGAAATAAGGAAAAGGTGCAGAGCAGTTCATCCAAAAGAAGGTCTCATTAGCTCCACTGCCCAGAGAACTACTTGGTGTTGATAGTGAGAAGCAATTTCCTGCACTTCAGAGTGTCACTTGGCTGGAGGTGTAAATCAGTGCAGCTTGTGGGAATATCGGGGTGTGCTAATTATATCATCCCTGATCCTCTCTGGCATTAAAATCCCTCCTAGGAAGAATTCGCCCTGTGAGGAGATTCTTTGATTTAGAGCCTGAGAAATAATAATAATAACCATAATGTAACAATACAACTTGAAAAAGAGTATAAGTTGCTATTTAATAGTAAATAAATGCCTAAAAAAATTGCAATAATGCAAGTACTCTTGAAGAATAAACGAAAAGGTAGGAGATAAATAGGATTTACCTAAAACCGTAATAATACCTTCTAAATATGAATTCTGGAACAACATAAAATATGCACAGAATAACTGTGATCCTCATCATCTTGAAATTTTTAATGCATCAGTATTTTGTATGGAAAACAAAAGAGCCATTCCTTGTAAAATCACAAGAAAGTGGATATCCCGTCTTAAGAAAATGCCATAAACCCCAAGAAGAAGACCTTTCACTTTCTCCCATTAGGATTGCTCCATTTTACTCTAAACAGAGAATAAGTGAATGAGCATCATCTGGAACCCAGATGTGCAGTGACTTGAGGATGTCATGTTCTGGGCTATTATAATCATTAAGTTGCTAAGTGTTAATAGGTTTTTGCTTTGCCAGTGTCTTTTCCACAAAGTTTTATGGATCAAACCTTTCCTTTCCCATTTCTTTTGTCTGTTCCTCAAAACCAAAACGTTCCACCTGAAGCTGAATAGAAAGTTTCATATGCCACTGACTTTCCTTTTAACAATTCGCTTAGGAAAAGCAACAAAACAAACTTCAGTCTCTATAAAACCTTTCCTTTTTTTTTCCCCCCTGGTTTGACTAAGTGAGGAATAATCTATTATTTATATTCCTATCCACTACACACAGAGCTCTCTCTCTGGGGAGAAGATGAGATAAAGAGCAAACCACCTGCGACAGATGTTGCTCATCTTCTCTCATGCACTATGGGGAGGTGTTCAGATTCTGGCGTGGTGAAAGTGGCATGTGGAAAATAGAGAGAGGGGAAACTATAATGGTGTTCTGAGGAGGGGAAATAGCTTATGTAAAACATTCTGCCTCTAACAAATCATCATATAAGCTGTTACATCAGTGTAGGCAAACCACCCTGGACACAGATTTACATTTTACACCTTCCTTCTTGACTGTGCCTCCTGCACAAACCAGCTATAGGACCCTGCTGCTCCAAATGCTGTGTCTGAATTCAAATGACAGGGAGCAGAAAAAATGAGAGCCTTAAATTAGGGAACTATTGGAAGACAGTTAGGAAAAACGTATTTCCTTAATGCAAAACACAATGCAATTGATTAAAGAGAAGGATGTGCAGTAATGTAAATTACTATGACCGTACCCTGTACATACATCCATGTTCAAATTGCCTTTGAAGAGCTGTGATTTTCTAGTTGGGAAATCTACCTGCAACCAAGATGATTCTATGCTCTCTTCTAAATTGAATGTCTGCTCTTCCTTCAGTACACACTTGCTGCATATTTTCTGTTAGAAGCCATTTTGAGCAAGACTCTTAAAAGTATTTAGAAATCTGCTAGACAACTGGAACACTGATTTCTGAGGAGGATTTGAATATCAGAACCCTTTTGATCAACTGAGTTCTTGATGGTATTCTCATAAATAATGTTCAATAAACCAAGATTCTGTGTTATGATCATGGTCTATATGGGAAAATTGGCTGTCGTCCTGGCTTGACTGGAGCAGCTCAACAGATGCACATCAAATGTTTCAGAAGTGTGAGAGAAGGTAAAGCTCAAGGAATGGTTTGCAGGCAGGAAACGAAAACTTTTGAGTGGGCTTTTTTCTTCATCAGCTCTAGGAAGAAAATACATATTACAGGAATTTGGGATTCAAACGTGTCTCACTAACCATGTCAGCATCAGAAGCTGCTTCCTGCTTAATTCCTCCCCCAGACAGAGATTTGATTACCCATCTGTAGTCATTTATCCTCTCAAAAGTGTGCTAGAGAAATGGAAACAAAGTTCTTGGAATCCCTGGAAAGTCCTTGCTGATAAAACTTGAGCTACTTATCCTTTTACATAGAATACAAAAGATATTTAGGTTTTTAAGTTTTATGTTTATGTGAACATCTGTATCTTGGTTGCTGCACTGCCATTCTCCTTCCTTTCTCTGGGTTCTGAAAGATAAGCAGATAAAAAAAGTCTCCAAGTTATGCAATGCAGGCTTTTTTTAAAAGCTCTTCTTTTCCTTACACGTGCCGTCTTCAATGGAGCCAATATTGAGTGGAGATTTTATGTGTTACTGTGAGACAAATAATATATTAATAAAGATATATTTTGCTAGTCAACATTTGAGAAATATCCTTTTTTGAAGTCTTGAAGAAAAATACAACTGAATGCAAGGGAATTTTGCTATGCTGTAAAATCAAGCTTTCCCTCCTGTTTAAAAAAAAAGACGAAAATTTTAGATTGGTGAAAACCCCCCTACTTTTCCATAACTGCCTGCCTCTTATTTTTATGAACTACAAAGTGAGAGGCACAGCAAGTAGTGCAAAGACTTCAGCTGGTCAGAATCTTTACTTTTATGCTAAAATCCATTTATTCTTGGGCAAAATGTAACGAACAAGAAAGTGTGTATAAGTATATAGAACCCTAGTAATTTACTCTTCAGTAGGTCATGTTGCTGTACAGGCTTAAGAGCTAGTTCACACTGTTATTGAATAAAAGCAAAAAGTACAGTTACCATAGCAACAGCCACAACATATGATGCTGATTTTTCCCTCTGAGATTTTAAAGTCCCTCACATTTTTAAGGAAACATGCATCAAAATATCCCATCTGCACTTGAAGGCCTTGGTGGTTTTTATTAAAATGCCCCAGATTTGATGTATTCAGCAGCAGCTCTTTCTGCTGAGTGATTTTGAAGAAGGCCAAGTTGCAAGACCACTGATAATTTGAACATAGGTGCTATACACTTATTTTTGTCCCTTGCTGCTGGAAAGACATACCTTTTATGTCTTGCTAAGTTTACAAACAGAAGGGAAATGAGAAGCTGTATAAAGGAGGTCATATTTCTAAAATCAAATAAACATTGTGTTGTGCTCCTTCCTGCTGGAATGGTGAGTCTAAAACAAGTAACACTAGTTGTGTGGATAAAGTCCTGGACTTTCTTGGATGGAGAATTTCCATGTCTATCCTCTCACTTGCCAGCTTTCCCATTAACCATCTCAGAATGGAAGGGTGGAGAGTATGTGACATGGGTTATCATCTTAGTTTAAAAGGAGGTGGGATCTTGCAGTATTAAACTTGCAGCAGTCAATGTTTTACACATATGTTTCAATGGTTTATGTGGCATAAACTATAATTATAAACCAGCTATTGCAAAGGACAAGAGTGTAAAAACTTCTGTCTGTTGTCTTTCAAAAAACCTTCCAGCTAATCCTTACTTTTGGAAGAAATTTTAGGGAGATAACCCAAAATGACTTTGTCTTGGCATACAGGAATTCCAGCTGGCAAAGAAGGGTATTATGAAGCATATTTCTACTGGTGGCACAGTCTTCTGGAAGAAATTTAAATGCAATTTTTAGAACAGTTCAGCCTTCGGAGATCCCTTACTGCTTCCTCACAGAGCAGGTTTAGTATTCTCTGAAATTTTATTTCATTTCCATTGGGTACATAAGCACTTTCCTTCAGTTACTACTTGATGAGTCTTTCCTTTTTACTTTTCATGTTAAACCAGTGGTGCTGGATATTTTTATGGACCCCTGAGAAAACGTCACTCTTGATATACACACCTCTGTAGGGAGTATCAGCTAGAAAATGTGCTAGATTTCTCAGTTAACTTTTGTGAGGGTCTCAAAAGCAACACACAGTCTGCAGGTTGAAAACAGATGCCCTGAACTATTAAAAAGCATTGCTATAGTCTGTGTAGTAATTATTGCATTTTACCTCTGCAGTAGATACAGATGAAGTCATGTGTAGGCATCCTATAGTTGATATATCAATGGAAAATGCTATTACTAATTTTACTAATAATCCAGTGTAGAAGACAGTCCTACAGAGACAGAGCAGTAAATGTCTGACAAAGCAGTTGAGTCGGGTAGAGATCATTGACAGTGAGTAATGGTTTCATATAACACAAATTGTCAAAAGAATAATTGACAGATAATATTGGGAAGGGTAAATGAGGAGACAATGGTTCAAAGTGAAAATAAGCTCAGGGTGCAGCGATGCAAAAATTGCGTTTGCAGGCGATGTAATGCAAATATAAACTGGCAGTGCTGCATCTCTTTGAAATAGAGGGAAGTGTGCAGTCCAATTGTACAATATGGCTCCATTTACTGAACAAAGAATGTTACCAGCAAGACAAGAGGAAAGCTGAGAAGAAAGCACTGGTTTATACTGCAGGTAGTCACCCCTCTACAAATGGGCAGAACAAAGAGTATGGATTTTACATTTAAATAAAAGTCCCATTTAAATACTTAGGGATTATCTTGTACAAGGGCCATATCATTTTTCATATCTGTACATACAATGCTGAAAATAATGATTTGGTTTTTCAACCAATAATGCAAACACATAGATTTCCTTTTCCTTCTGAATGGAGGTGCCTTCTTAAATACATTCATCTGTACATTTCTGGACTGTGTAACAGGTTTATTTTTGAGTGACTCATTTCACAGGTGCTTGAAAGCAATACAAAGATGCTGTGAAAATGGTGATGGGGTTTAGTACCAAAAGTGTTCAGTCAGACCAAATCAGGGTGCAACAGGCAGAGGGAGATAAATTTCATATCAAAGGACTGTTGGTGGAAAACAGAAGCACCCTTTTTTTCTCACTGGTATATAGGACTAGATCACTGGGCTCAGTTACCTGCCAGTTCTGACAAGTTTGTAATCTCATCTGTAAATGCTATAACCTCAGTTTTGAGAGTAATTAAAGTGTTGTCTTCCCCTTTTCATATTGGACAAACTTCATTACTCTGATTAGCATTTTACTTTCAGTTTCCAGTCTATATTCCTGACCAACATTGGAATGTGGCACTATTATTCTGTACACTTACTCCTCTGTAGGATTTTGAGGAGTGACATTTGGTTCAGTCTTTAATTTTCCTCATTATGCTTGAGACTTCTAGTCTTGGTGTTATTTTTCTTGATCAACCTTCTTTCCTTGTCTTGTGAGTGCTAAAGCCTGGTTTCAAAATTTTAGCACATATTTATGTTTCTCTTTAAAAAAAAAAAAACCTTCAGGAAGAGATTAATATTGGACTTCCTCTAGCATGAGTACAGTCTGTCACGACCAGCTCAGGAGCTGCAGTTGTTTACAGGGTGAGATCAACACAAACCCTCACCTTTTGGGTTAGGCTGAGAGAGAGCTTTCTTTTAAGCAGCCATACAGAGCACACCTGTTGGCCAAAATCTCAACATTTACTCTTCTTCCCTGGTCCATGTAGAATAAAGTGTTAGGCCCCTTTTGTTTTTGTTTCCTTGATTTTGCAGCCACCAAAGCAGCCAGCACAGTTGCTATCCCTTTAACACACTGCTTCTGTCCCAGCATACATACTATGTTTTTATTAAATCCATAATTCATATTTCCAAGTTTCTTTTCTCACATCAGGAGTTGTAAGCAAGAATAGTAATGACACACATCAGGAGTTATAAGCAAGGATGGTAATGATATAAGGATGTTGCAACAAACAAAATGTTGTGCAAGTGCAATGCTGCTCCCCATGAGCCTCCATATAACTCCCCTGCCTGTGTGTTGAAGAATCACAGACTGAAAACGCTTCCAGCTAGACAAATGTTTTGGGGATTTAGTTCTTTAGAATGAAAGGATCAGTCTGTGTGTTTTCAAGTTCTCACTGGCCATTGTACACTGCACAAAGACACCAAGGAAGCTGTTAGGTAGGGAAAGATTTGTTGCAGCTTATTTTCTTCAGCTACTGCTGTAGCAGGTTAAAAAGACAAAATGCACTTAATTTTATAGAAATGGTGCAAAAAAATGTTTGAATATTTAACCTCAAAATCTTTGTTGTAGAAGTGGATGATCACACATGCTTATTTACTCTTTTTCTGCTACTGAAAAATCACTTCCATGAAAAAAAAAAAGATAAAACATGGAGATATGTGCATTACTATGTAGGTCAACTATTAATTGGTTTCAAAGGGCTTTATTCTTTAAAAGAAATGATCCTTTTATACTTACAGAAGACATTTGTTCCATTTGCAGTATAAATAGGGACACATGCAGTTTCCTTTGTTGTTCTCCAAACCATGATGATTAAGGAAGCCCATTAACTCAACGAGCGGTACAGTAAGACCTTTTGCAAGCTATTTCAGAAGAAAAGCAGAAAAATCTCTATAAACACAGGTGAGCAATAAAATACCAATAAGGCAAAAGTATCGTTTGCAGTATACCCTTAATCAGTGGCTATTCTTTTTATGTCTCAGCATGAAATCTCCACATCTCTGAAGTTAGTTTCATAAGAAATAATCAGGAGAACTGTATAAAACCCAAAGGCCACTAAAAATTAGATTTTGCCTGTACAAAATATCCATTAGATGTTCACAAATGAACCACCTGCATTTCAAAATACTTTGGCTTTCTGTCAAAACTTGAAATTGTCCAGGCAGGGAGGGATCAGGCTGGGAAAGCTAAAGCCTGTATAAAATTAAATCTGGCCAGGTAGTGATAAAAAGAAGCCTAGAGTAAAGGTGGATCCTCTTCAGAAGAAAATACAAGATCTTCCCTGAGCCATGGAGAAACCTGAGGGATTCACCAACTTTTTTTTGCCCTGGTCTTACCAACCCACCACCCAAGTCACAGAAGGCAGAAGCAGGAACTGGGAGAACTGAGAAGAGTCTGCTGTAGAAGATCAGATTTGACAACATCTAATGAACCTGAAGTTGCACGAGTCCATGGGATCTGATGACATATCCATGCATCCTGAGGGAACTGGCTGATGAAGTGGTTCAGTCATGGTCCATCCCTTTCAAGAAGCCATGGAAGTCCAGTGAAGTTCTCACTGACTGGAAATAAAACTATTTTTTTAAAAAAGGGAAAGAAGGAAGACCTGGGGACCTACAATTCAGTCACTCTAAGCTTAGTGCCCTGCAAGATCATGGAGCATATCCCCCCAGAAATTATGCCAAGTCACAGGGAACCCAAGGAGGTGATTTGTGACTGCCAACATGGCCTCAGCAAGGTCTTCTGTGATGGGGTTACAAAGCTGGTGGATAAGGGAAGAGCATCTGACATCATCTACCTGGACTTGTGCAAAGGATTTGACACATCCTGCACAACATCCTCATCCCTAAACCAGAGAGCTGTGGATTTGGTGGACTGACCATCACCCAAACTCAGTAGATGAGGAAGTGGCTGGACAGTTGCGCTCAAGGAGCTGGTTGCAAGGAGATGTTCTTTAAGGTCCCTCCCAGCATTCAGTGATTCTATGAAAACTCAGGCTTGGATGAAAAGTGCTTTGTATTCTTGAAAAAGAGCACAGTTTTGTAATACTTCCAGTGTACCTAAAACACACAGTGTTGCCTTAAGCAAGGCTGTTCTTTATTTAGAAAAATCTTCTAGAGTGAGATTAGATGGCTAAGGGAATTATAATTGCTTATAGCAGAAGGTGTTTTCTGTGGATGCCTGGTTTTAATGCAGATTAGCCAAGACTAGACAGTATTATTCTCATATCAAAATAAACTACAGTCATAACTCTAAATGATGCTACATCCATCTGTGATATTACACAGGACTTGTATCATTATTTTACCGTGCTGTATTTCTCATGCTGCTGTAAAAGAAAATTATTCCCTTAGCCTGCTGTCCATCATAAGTTTCACAATTTGGTCCTTTATTTCATCTTGTATTTTATCTATCAGAAGTATGAGAGGGACTAGGTGACTCCAGGGGTTGATTGTATCATAGATTGTGTAGCTGTTCTTAAAGGCGTCAAATTCATAATGAATGGATAATAATCACTACTATCTGCTGGCCTTACAGTCTGATGGCTACCTTACTACTAGCAATGCCTCTTAAACGTGAAGGAAAGGCATGAAAAGGCAGCAAGATGTTGGGCTGCACAAGCCTTTTCTATCTAATTCATAAGACAGGTCACAATTTATGTTATTTTGCTTCTCTCACCACCGCTAATTTGCTGCACCATGCCCAATATTGCTTGCTAGTTCCTCCAGGGGAAATCTGGAAGTGGTTGAGAACTAACTTCCAAGTTAATAAATTAACATCTGTAGTCCTGTAACTGGAACAGAAAACCAGAAACTGAGGCTCTGCTCAGGCTG
>VZRQ01018914.1:2078994-2131439 GCA_013397975.1 Machaerirhynchus nigripectus | reverse complement strand
TTTTTTTTTTTTTTTTGCTACTCCAACACAAGAAGCACCAATGTTGCACTATTACAGCGCACTACAGTTGAGATTAAGAGTCTGGTTATAATTTTTCTCTCTTCAAGTTGAAGAAATACTTGCCCACAGTTGTTAGAAACAGTCATATATGTCAAAGCTGCTTAGTACTGATAGTTATAAAGAAAAGATAAATAAGTCAAGTCTTGGCCAGTGCAACATATCAGAGACTGAAGTGTAATTTGGTCTTTTAAAAGCCTCTTGGAATAAAAACAGCCTCTTGGAAAAGTACTTTCCAGACTGAAATTTTCAAAGACTTTGAAATCAAAATAATCTGGCCACAAAATATTTACAAAGTGGGGAAATAACTCAGACATCTATGAACATTTTTGTTCTCTTTCTTTCACGAGCTTCACTTAAACAAGACAGGCAGTCCATAGGAGATAACTGAGCTAAACACAACAGCAACCAGGCTGACCCAGAAATACACAAGCAAAGTTCCTCAGTTAGCAGCCAAGTATTACTCTGTTTCTATATATGGATTATAAATGTTGTTGGGGAAAAAATTATTAACACCACTGTATTGTACACTACTAAATCATCAGTATAGTCAAAGATATCTAATTTAGAAAGATATTTTAATTTCTAGTTATTGTTTCTACCAGAATATTTTCTACTCTCTGTGACTTTGTACTTACTTCCCCTGCTAACTAGGATGTGATAATGTATTTTTAAAGTAAACACTTATTTTCAATGTCAAGAAATTTTACCAGAGTGATTTAAAACATTTTAGTTGCCTCATTTTCCAGCATCACTCAAAAGACTTACCTTCATTTGAAAACATTACTGTGTGAAATAGTGTTACAGTGAAGTCAGCAAAATTACTCTGGACTGCGGGGTGCTGAAATTCTCACATCCTCTTCCTTGAGTGCTACGGAGCCAGGATTTCTCCCCTGTTGTGTTTAGGCTGAGTGGAATGGAGTTAGAGCCTATAAATGATTTGCCACTTTGTAAATGTTTCTGTAACAAAACTCCGAGAATTTCCTATTAAAGGAGGGAGTAACTAAGGTTTAAGAGAGGAGTGGTAGATTATTTGTAAAGAAAAAGAAGCGAGGCTTATTTTAATGTAAGCACACTATTTCCTTTCTTCTTGTTGTTGCTGTTTAATTTATGATGTATTATTAATATTATGCTCAATCAATTTATCCAATTTACACTTATCTAGGCGTGCCTTTGTAGTGACACTAAATGTGCAGGCTAGATAGATGTCCATTGAAAGCTACTCCAACAAACCTAAATGACAAACATACAGATAAGAACTGGTGATTTGGGTACAGTTCCCTTGAGAAGGACTTCAGTCCATTCATAACCAGAACACTGACAATTTTTCTTCAGGTCAAACTTTTCTCCAAATTTAAGGAATAGGAAGGACAAACTCTATCTGTCATTACAGTATCACACAGTTTTAGGACCAAAAAAGGATTGGAAAAGTATCCTTCAGCTAATTGTCATCATTTTAATAACTATCTGCAATTAAGTAAGCAAAATCCAAGAAAAAGTGATTCAGGTAGTACACTTGTGGTAGGTAGTTTGCAGGATTTACTCACAGAATCACAGAATGGATTAGGGTGAAGGGCACCACAGTGGGTCCTCTGGTCCCACCTCCCTGCTCATGTAGGGTTGTCCTAAAGCATATGGCACAGGATTGTGTCCAGACAGTTCTGGAATATCTCCAGTGAGAGAGACTCCACACCCTCTCTGGACAATCTCTTCCAGTTCTCAGTCACACAGAGAGTAAAGTTTTTCCTCTGGTTCAAGTGGAACTTGCTGGGCATCAGTTTCTGCCCGTTGCTTCCTGTCCTCATCCTTGGCACCACTGAACAGAGCCTGGCCCATCCTCTGACACCTCCTTGCAGACACAGTCAGACATTGACAAGGTCCCCTCTCAGCCATCTCTTGCTGAACAGTCTCATCTTCCTCAGACTTTCCTCCTTTCATCATCTTTGCTGCCTTACACTGAACCCTCTCCAGGAGCTCCACGTCTCTCTTGTCCTGAAGAGCCCAGGACTGGACACAGCGCTCCAGGCGTGGCCTCACCAGGCCTGAGTACAGGGCCAGGATCACGTCCCTGGACCTTCTGGCAATGTTTGTTCTAATGCACCCCAGAATCCCCTTGGCCTTTTTGGCCATAAGGACACACTGGTCACTGGTCACCTGTATTTAAACTGAAATTTCTGCGGGAAAGGCAGGGCACGGGCTGCCTTATACCAGGTATGTGAAAGCATGGGAAATTTGAGCATCCACATGCTGAGCCACAAAGAACTACAATTAGGCAGCCAGCAAAAATAATACCTTTCTAGGAAATGCTTAACCATGCCATCTTAATACATTTTTTACCAGCAATCTCTCTGTGAAGAAAGGTCTTATCTTACTTTACTGCTGGTGTTCCCTATATTTAGTGCTGGGTATTAAAGTGAAGGTACTTGCTAAGTAACATCCTACTGCAAACCTTTGTAATTCTGAGTCTTTTATGCCCAGAAGCCAGTACTGCTGCAAATGACAAGTCACAGAAGCTCAAATGGCTCTTTCACTACGTGCATAGTGTACATACATATGCAAGAACGAGCCACCATCCAAAAGCCTTTTAGCTCCCAGACATAAAAATCTGCGGTGTGGTTTCTACAATATAACTGCAGGCAGTATGGAAGTTGTACCATGAGAATATCGAGGGGAGCATCTGTAAAATAAAGAGTGATTGCTGTGTTAGAAGCCCTCAGGTTAGAATTCAGCACAAGAGCTCTATAGGTTTCAGAAATAAAATATCTTAAATGGTGCTAAAATATATTAACTAAGTGTTGCCTCTGCATAGGAAATACACATTATTTTTTAAACATATTATTTTCATTTAAGTGATGATCAAGGGGCTGTTAATGCTTTATGACCCAAATAGGTTTGTTTTCCTCAACCCAGTCTGGTTTATGAAGAAAACAGGAAAAGTTTTTACATCAAGTAAGTTTGTTCTCAAAGAAAACACCTCTGAAGTGAAAGATTCTTTGCTTCTTTTAATTTTTTACAGTGAAAATTTTGTTCCGTATTTTGATTCAAAGTAGAGATAGTTCCAGAGGAGTAATACTGATTGAGGACTCGGGTAGGGTGTGAAGAGGGATTGCTTCTGCCAGCTACCTCCTCTGTAACCATCTTCCTGTGCCTCTCTCCTTCACACTTTGGCTACATGATCTGTTTGAAAACTAATCTTTGAGAACTTGGTGGCTTTCCTACTATAGCTAGAATTTCTCTAACATAATTGGAACCTTTAAAACCTTTTAGTGTTTTTGTAACATGGATTATAAAGATATTTTTCCTTATCTGTACTCTGATTCATCTGTAGTGATTTTTATGGCACACTGCATAAATGACAGTGTTAGCATCCTTGCAGCACTGATAAAACCAAAAAGCTGATGCTGGTTAAGCCCCAACACCTTCCAATTGCTACCAAATGAATACCCCTTGTAGCAACCAAGGTGTCAGAGAAGGACTGGAAAATTGCTCACTTCTGTGGTATTTTAAAGTAATAATTTTTCAAACTAAGCTATAGTGCAGCAATACCTTGAAATAATCTATTTCTGTAAACTCTTTTCTCTTTTTTCCAGATCGTGTGAGTTTTAACTCTATATATTATTTGTTAGACTCTTGCAGACCTTAAGAGAGATGCCAATCATCAGCTACCTGTGGTATTTCTGACTTCGGGAAGAGGAGCAATGTGGGACAGTCCTTTCCTCCTCAATCTTGTGTTAGGTAGATCATGAATTATTAGTACCTAAACTACCTCTAAGTACAATCATTTAGCTTTACCAGAAAAACTTAAATATGACACATAATTTGTGTGCTTTAAACGTGATGCTGAAAGTGAGGTGAAACCCTCAGATGTTTACCTCAGGGTCAGTTCAGAGTCCCTCTTGCTTTGTAGTTCCCAATGATCTGCTCAGTGAGACGATGTTATGCAGCCCAGAGTTGTAACTGAATCTGTTTATGAGTGTCCTACAGGGAAAACTCCCAGAACACGATCAATCTATTCAGGGATTTTAAGTGTGATTTGTATAATTTACAAGCTGTGTTTAATACAAACTACCATGGCACTTATCCTTTTTTTTTTTTTTTTTAAGAACATCTTGAAGGTTCAAAGAGTTTTACAAGCACTGATAATTAACTGGAATTTTCAATGAGGTTTGAAAGTGAGACCCTCATCCACAGCTGAATTGGTTGGTAACTCCTGAAGACTGTTTTAAAAGGTCCTATCCTTGACTATTTTAAGCACAGCTCTGTTCTTCAGAACAGAAAATACTTCCTTACCCTACCCATTTCTCTTTGCAAGCCTTAGTATGAAATATCCCAGCTGATCACTGTCTTTATGTTATAAATAAGATTTTCAAAGGACGAATTTACCCCAGTCATTAAGGACAAGGAAGCACAAGTAACGGTTTGTTTAGAAATTCTTCTTAAATTCAGATACTACACGGTCCACTGATACATGTTGAAGTGTCAAGAGGAAAATGAGAATTTTTTTAACAATAAGGTTGATTAACACAGTAATTTAATGTCAGTTGCTAGAGATTCTCCATGGACAACAGTAATAGACATATTTTCCCACAAGTTATGCTACATTTCAATCAAGAAGAGGTTTTTAAAACTGCATGTATCTATGCTATTGACAGTCAGAATTGAACACATCAGCCCTTTTTAATCTTTTTACTGCTTAATTTCTTTGTTTGTGTTGAGCATCATTTCTTTATATTTTTACTACCTCCATAGCTTTAATTTTGTCCTTTTTTTTTTCTCCTCTGGCAAATATATAGTCAGCAGCATATTTGAAGAAGTTTTTGGTGATATGTCCTATTTTTGTAAGTGACTGATTTTGAGCCAGGAGGAACGAAATAAATCAAATAGTGTTTGGGTGCTATGAAAGAATGGAAAATTTGGGGGGAAGAAAAACAAAGAAACATTGTGCCGGTATTCAATTCTTGTCTTCTTGCTTGTCAGAAGAACCATGAGGTTGTTGTAGGTTTTAGGAACAGAAGTACCCAATCCATTTAACTTGTCTTTAATTGAAAAATATCACTGATAATCTTGAAAATTACAAAGTGATATTTTGAGCAAAAACTTTAAGCTAGCAGTGTGAGTACAGGGGAATGTTGCAAGCCTAAAGGATAACTCATTTTTTGGGAAGTTTCTACATCCCATTTTCTCCTACAAATTACACCCCTGACTGAGCATTTGATGGTGAACCATGGAAACAAGAGTTGTATGTAGACAGTAAGTGGAAAAACTGTTCTGCATATAAAGGTCTTTGTTGGAACAGTACAAGGCTATTTCTAATCTGTTAAAAATCTTCTGTTTCTTCTTCACAGTGTTTGCTGTTACAGAGGCAGAAAAAAATAATGCAAAATATCTTTTTTTATGAATATTTATTTTATGGATGCTACGGCACAGAAGGCTTTCCACATCATATGAGGAAATATAATTTAACCTTGGAGTTCCACAGACAGCACTGGCTGTCCTACTGGCAGGATTGGCCACCTCACACACCCAGCATCTGAAGGGGCTCTGGTATTGCAGCTCTGGTCACCTGGGGAGAATTATGCAGCCCTGTGGGTGCTGTTCTGCTTGCAACAAAACTCTGTAGGAGACAGAAAGGTTTTTGCAGGATTTCCTAAGGTTTTCTCCAACTTCAGGTGAGCTAATCTGAAAGTGAACTCCACAGCAAGTGTCTTACACTTCATTTCCTCATTTTTCACCTTTCCTGACCCAGAGGTCTAAGAGAAACTCTTGGGTTTGCTTCTATCCTCTGTCCAAACTTCCAGGACTCGCTCACCTGTGACTGAAGGGGGCAGCAATTCCTGTGGATGAAATGAATGTGGAAGAAATGATGGTTACCCAGCTTCTGAACCACTTGCTTGCTCACCCTCAGCATCAATGGCTCAACTGCTGTATCATTCTGCTATGCAGAAAGAAATTTACTTTCATTGCTCCCCTCTTCTCTCTGGTTATTTCATTGCTTCTCCCTGGTTATTTATCAGCAGTTTTCCTTTGCTGACTGTTCCAAACACAGTACCTTCAGGTTTTGATACATTGCATCCAGCTTAATTTGTGATTATGGTATATAATAACTAACTAAATAAAAGCAAAAATAACCGACTAACATGATAACGTGGCGATAGTGACCTGCTATGCTTATTTTTTTGGCCCTGGTTTTCCCTGAAATATGCTGGGTAGCATAAACCATACACAATCCTGTATTAAACTGTCTTGACAGACCTCACAGCAGAAATTACTCAAAATATGGTAGGTCCAAGTCTGCTCTCACAGAACATCTATGTTCCAAAAATCAGAAACTGGTTCACACAGAATATATGACTTTTACTGGAAAATAATAAGCCCTCCTTACATTACTAAGCTATTATACACACATTTTACAATCTGAAGGAGCAATCTGCGCTAAAGAGAAACACAAATAAGTTCTTATTTTGGCAGTTTTATTACAAATTGTGTTTCACAATAGCAGATGAGCAATTTTATTCATTGACAAATGGCTTAGATCGGACTGGTGCAATGGTTCATTAACCTTATGATAAGTTTGGGCTATCTCAGAAGTGTTCTTGCTGTGAATTTAGATTTGATGATGGCTCACACATCAAGGAAACAAATTGCCTTGTCTTTTATAGGAAAGAAGGGGGGAGAAAATAAGTTAATTGATGTCCTTTGAATCCTATAACTAATAAAGCAGGATTTTCTGCAGACACGGCTTTCTGATTCTTATGAGATGCATTAGACAGACAGAATGCCAAACGTACAGATGATTTTAGTTCTGTTGTTACCAATTAAGGGAGTCAAAGAACCCTGATTACAATTATCAGATTTTAATGAGAAATTGTCTGTCAATATTTTTTCACAACTCTAAGGGCTCATACATGATTTATATGCAAGGTACAGGTACCCTTGCATAGTGAGTTTTTCTTGAGATAATCAGTACCTGATTTTTAACTATCAGTTTTCACTGGGATTTTTTGAATAACTATTTTTTGATGTCTTCAAAGAGCTACTACTTCTCTTGCTTAATGTAATAAATTATGGACTAAGAAAAGATTAAAATCACAACAAGCCAGGAAAAGCAAAAGTTATTTTTAAAAAATCTCTTTATATAAATCTATATTGATTCAATGTGTCAAATCAAATTGGTCTGATCTATATCAGCCAGATTTTCATTTCCCCCCGATACCTTTTCATCAGTCTTCTTCATTTTTAAAGGTAAATTTGTAGAGGTGCTGTTTTTAAAACCTTACAGTTCATGTTATCACAGGGGACTTGGTTATTGTATTTTTTTTTACTTATGCTAAAAAAATACAGTGGGAAATGAAGCACTGCTAGTTTTAATGGTTCTGTTAATGTTTAATGGTACAAATAAATGCACACTTCAACCTCCAGACAGTTAAAGATCGATTTCCTGCAGAATGGTGACTTTGTGTTACCTACTTCAGCAGATACTGGTTTTGTTGAACTGTCCTTGAAATACTGTAAATTTTGGATGTTAATCAAGAAATTAATTATGTCTGTGTACTAAACAGTCTGTAGCTTAAGATCCATGCTTTATTTGATAAAGAAGCTGCAAGATGTACAGAGGATGAGGTTTGAAGCCTTTGTGACAGTGAATGCCACATATGAGGAAGAATGAATACAGAAGGGATAGTATTTTCCCTGCTTATTCTGGATAATTGATGTAAATACCCTGAATTTCTGTTTGGTGGCATCCTACTTCTGTCTGTTATCTCTATAAGATATTGAGGCTTTTAGGATCACCAAGTAAATAAGGGAGCTAATCACTGTTCAGCATGAGTGCTCTAAATCTTTTTCTCAAGCACATAATTCACTTAGACTCTGAAGAAAAAGAGAACTGTGCTCACTATGTATGTAAAATTCTTTATTTTTCTATCTGTCTCTCTTCTCCCCCCCCCACCCCACCCTGGTTATTTTTTAATTTTTTGGCCCATTTCAGCCAAATTTTACAGATGGGATAGGGGTCATCAGGTAATGAAAGTCTGACATAGGGAAATCGGTGTCTGACAGAGGGGCACTTCCCGGTGAGATGACAGCAATATAACTTCTAATTACACACTGGAGAATTCACGTAGGAAAGTGCAAAACAAACCATGGAAACCTCAACCACATAACCAACTTCAGACAAAGTTTATGAGCTAGTAGAATACCTACCCACAAGCGGTAGTTGTAATGCAGGTTTCAGAAATTCAGCCAAAAATTTTGTGTGCTCGGCTGGTTTGGGCTTTTGTTTCCTAACAGTGAGGCATGATTTCTTTTATTCCTTAAAAAATGAAACACTACACTTCAGTCTATTAAGGTCTCAGCAAATGGTCTGTTTTTCGCTTGTATTATAAAGAATAAGGATTGGTTAAAAAAGCAAACAGTTCCCTTTTTTTATTTTCTTTGAAGGAACTCTTCATTGTCTTCCTAGACATTTTGTTAAGTATTAATATTTATGGTTTAATATTTAGCAAGGCTGAAAGGCTTACCTGTTTTTTACCAATAACTGCTATTTTATTCCTGTTTTAAAGTATTCTTTAGAAACGTATGATGGCTCATTCCTGCCACCTTCCTTGGTGATAAACTAGATAAAGCTTCCCATGAATCCTGTTTTTATGGCCTATTCTTGTCTTCTTTTTCTAAGTTATATAGTGCAGAAAGAAGATTTTACTCTGTCACTGTCATTTTTACTGAGGAGGGTGCTGTGCCATTAAATATCTCTATTAAAATAGATATGGCTGCTTCAGAAATAAGGTCCTACTTGATTTGAGTTAATGGAAATACTGGTTCCAAAATGTCACCTTGCTTCGAGGACTGAGGTTGAACACAAAGAAAGTGTAGATAATAAATAAGCACAGATGTCAAATTCTGTCACCACTCAGTTAGAAACGTACCTGAACATAGCAGGGAGCTTCATTACAGGTGCCAGCAGTGCTGGTAGGCCTTGAAAGAGTGGTTCTGCTGAGTCCGTACACGTGGCACATTCCATTTTATTCCACCTTCTCTTTGCTTTCCATTGACAAGTCTGGCTGGGACAGTTGAGAACCCACCCACGCTTGGACACACCAGATCACCATTCCCTAGAGAATTCATTTGGGTTGTGCTGAAACTTTCATTTGCAGGATTGTAATAGAAAGTTGAAAATAATCCAGGCTGGTCAAAGAGTAGTTTCAAACTTCATGTGATTCAATACATATACATATACATATACATATACATATACATATACATATACGTATACGTATACGTATACGTATAGATATACGTATCAGTTTTGTAGCAATAATGTGAAAAAGAGAATTTTCTTGAAGCTTTGTCAACCCACTGCAAGTAAACACCCACATCTTGTTCTCAGTTTTGTGCTACAACTGAGACACAACAATTTGGTTCTCCAGCTCTGTGTAGGTTCCGTAGGCTTTGAGTGTGAACACAGAGGATTTGCATTGAACACATATTGGTGGTGGGGTCTTGGTCCTTCTTGATTAACAGAGCTAATGTTAAAAGAAAAAAGGAGTTTGCTTCAGTCTTTGGTCAGCAGTTATTATCAGTCCTTAGAAAGAGGAAGCAACATCTTTTAATAGTAGCAACTTCTGGCTGATGATACCTCTAGAGTGTCACAGTTCTTTATATTGGATTCATATCTGTAGACACACCTTATTTCTGTGTCACCGCCTCAGATGGGACTTGTCTGCACTATTTTAGCTGTGTAAGGATGATGTGACTGTCCCAAATACTTTGAATACCTATTTTAGGATTAGATGGACTGTACTGTGAAGGTGTTCTCCTTTTCCAGTAGTTACATGAAACCTAAAATATGTGTCTTCATTTTAGATGGTGAAAATAGGGTAATTAGTCCTCCTTTCCCTGTAGTTACCTACCTCCGCATTAGCACATATAAAGTAATAAATTAATATCTACTTTGAAAAGTTTTACCTCTTGGCAAGTTTTGGCATTTGGAAGGGTAAAAAAGAAGAAAAATATTAATTTCTTGTTCATTACTGCACAAAGCACTGGCACATTAATGCTGGATAGTCTAAAAGCTACGTTCTTCAAATCAAAAGCCTTATACTGATTCTTTAAAGTAGGAAAATTCCATGTCTAAATTTCTGAAACCTCGCTGAATTTTATAATAGAAGAAAAATTGTGTGGTTTCCTATCACTAGCTAATGTTGATAGCTGCCACATCTCCCCCATGACGGATGGACTGCACGCATTCAAATGCCCTAAACCCCAACGGTGCAGTGCCATGACAGGACAGGATTTCTCGAGTGCCCTGCATCAGATTCATTCAAAATGTGCTTCCGCTTTTATCATTATTTTGGAAGTTAATGAAGCTGCATATCCAGCTTAGGTCCCAAATACCTCAGATATCAGTGGTGCAGATCTGACAGTCTGACAATATTTAGCATGATGCCATTTTGAAGGAGGGCAATCTTATCTTATCCCCATTTCACAGATGTAAAATGGGGGCTCCAAGGGCTTATCCAAAACAACTGCCTTAACAAAACTACCTGACTTCATATTTCCTGAAGGAACATAGTCCCAAAAGGCCCGAAAGATTTGGAACATAGTCCCGACCATGGTCCAGATGATGTCCTTCCTTAGACAAAGGTAACTATTATGAATTTCCCCCTCTGAGAGAATGCTTCCCTGTTTCTCAAACAATTTCATTATTTGAATGACTCTAATCCACGGAGCACCTGAGGCATTTTGATGAACTGGACCCAAATAATTTGATTTTTCCAACAAGCTGTGCTTAAAAATATGCTTTCATATTAGTGTCACTGTCCATATAGTTGGATGTATTTCTTTTCAAACTGAGAATTAGAAGAATTATTTTCTTCCTGTTGCTTAAAAGAGTTCTATTCAGGGAGTTTTGTCATACTAATGAAACAGAATTTTAGGAATGAAAGGTCAACTGTTTGAACTGTCAGTTAACTGAATTTGTCATTCTTTAAATCTGTCAAAAGGCAGTGTTCTACTTTGAAAAAATATTATAAAAGTCCGAGGTAATAATATTAAAAAAAGAGAATTAAATTCCTTGTGTTCTAAAGGAGTCGAAACTTTACGATTAGTTCTTTGGTTTTTCAAAGCCTCAGTTTGATTAGGATAGCGAGGAAACATTCATGAATGGGGTTATGTCCAATGGCTTTTTGCAAA
Organism: Machaerirhynchus nigripectus; assembly: GCA_013397975.1. NCBI lineage: Eukaryota > Metazoa > Chordata > Aves > Passeriformes > Dicruridae > Machaerirhynchus > Machaerirhynchus nigripectus. The sequence goes on along the minus strand of VZRQ01018914.1, from coordinate 2,120,192 downwards.
GATTCATGTGAGACTGATAGTATTTTTTTGCTGACACAAAAGTGATTGCATTATTAAATTTTAAAAGGTCTCATTGTGCCAAATAAACTCTGTGATGTAGTTAAATGGTTGCAACAGGACAGGACATGTTCTAATAGAGCCAAAAGGAAAATACCTGACTTGGGAAATAGGAATGAAGGTCAGACGTGAAGAAGCAAATCACACAGCAAAACTCTGCCAGAATGGATTTGTTCGCTTTGGTTCTGGCAGCTCAGCTTTGATTGCAGAAATAGCAACTTTTTGCTGACTGAAGCCACAGGCAGCAGGTACTGGGACCTGGCTGCACCTGCCTGTGCAGGCAGCCCTGACCTTCCAGCACCAACCTACAGCCCCATGCCGTGCTAAAGAAGTGAAATTGAAGGAGTCAAGCACATCCTTTCAGAGACACAGAAAGGGCAAACACCCTAGTCACCAACTCCAACAATGTATTCCTGAGGGCACGAGAGCAAAACCAGATATTCAACATTAATAAGGACTTCAGACTTTGCTCCCTTCTTTATCTGTAAGAGACACACAAGGAAGATAATTTACTTTCTATTCTTCTTTGATGACCAAATTAATAACTCCCAGGTTATCCAAAGTGGGGTGGGTGTCACACAGCCAGTAGGTAGAGATTTCACCTGGTTTTGAGTCAGATATATGTAGGCCTTTCACATACACCTCCGACAGATTACATCTTAAGCCTTTCCAGCAAGCTTACTTTGCTAATATTTAAGACAGGTACATGATAAATAGGTTCATGAATACAGAGGAATCTGTGGGAGCTCTGAAGCTGCTGTCGGCAGAGGTGGATTGAGTAATAACTCTGTTCTGGGGAACGCAAAGAGGAAAGTGAACGGTGATTTATTAACTCAAATGGACATATACTGTTTAACAAGTATAGCAAATGGAAGTGAATAATACATGAAAACTGCTGGGCCTTAAATTTAGAGCATAGAAAACTGCAGATTAAATCCATAGTAGTGGAATAGTAAGTGGAGAAGCTGAAGAATGACAGCTTGTAATGGTTGGGAAGGGTAGGAATGAACCTGATTACAGATGTCAAGGTGTCACAGAGCCTTAGGCACAAGGAGAACTAGACTGACGCTTGAAAACTGGGTAAAAGTTTTCCGTGTAGTTCAGGGGCCTGTTATGTGTTACACTCATAGCATGTGGAGCTTAACTTATGGCTTTGTTCCACACTGAAAATGAGTCATAAGTACTGCTTCAAGCTGTTTTGATTCTGATGACAACTCCAAAAATATAAAGCAACCAGGAGCTTCTTACTGCAAGATGTTTCCTCTCCAAATAACATGTCAACCTATCTAACCTCCGGGTTTTCTGGCCTGACAGACTTCTGTGGCTTTTCTCTGGCCCCAACACCAAAGTCTCACTTTTGAGGCCAGCTTCAAAAATCTCAGCATTCCCAGAACTCAAGCTTTGCGGGGGACGTTGAGAACAGCAAAATAAATTAGAGGTGATCTATGAAACTCTCTGGAAGCCTCTGAATTTTTGAGATCCAACATCACTGATAAGTTTAATTTGCAATTTTGATTTTTTTTTTTTTCTCTACTGTATCCATCCTCACAAACTCCTCCACAAACAAGAAGCATCCTGGGTGGAAATGTTTGACTCTTCAAGTCTCAGACAAGCATGTATATCACACTGAGAATCTCTGCAGGGTTTCCTCTGCTCTTCAAGTCTGGATTCCTCATTGAATATGGCTTTAATCAGCCATTAGACACAACTCATTCACAGATTCATCGTGTCTGAAATGAGTGCGACCAGGCTCCCCAGGGAAGTAGTCACAACACCAAGACTGACAGAGTTCAAGAAGCTTTTGGGCAATACTCTCAGGCACACGGGGTGACTCTTGGGGTGTCCAGGAGTTGATGATCCTGATGGTTCCCTTCCAACTCAGAATATTCTATGATTCTATGATTCTACTGGATCATTTGGTCTGATATCTTTATACCCTATATCATCACGTTTCACCAGTTTACTTCCATACTGAGGATAATAAATTGAATTTGTGCCAATTGTAGCATCTGCAAAGAAATTTGCAACATCTGAACACAGAGCTCCAAGATGCAATAATGTATTTGACTAGTTAATTGTTGATGCTGTTCTGAGTTTCCTGTTTTAACACTATGCAGCCTTTTCCTTCCTGATCACACAGAAACACTCTCATGAAGTCACTTGTCATTCCTGCAGCTCATGAAATAAAATGAGTCTCCTTTTCCAGAGCTTCCTCAAGGATTCTACAGTGGCTTTAGCAGTTTAATTTTTCAGTGTCAGCATGAAGTACACAGGTCTGTATTCTCAAACGTGATGATGAGTCCCTGCTGAATACACTTCACAAGATTCATTAGATTCCCACATTTTATCTGTTATTATGTATATTATTTATAACTTCACATCTATAGTCATAAATGCATGAATTCATACCGTTTTGGCAAAGTGTTTTTCACAGTCACATCTTAATTTGAATTAACCACAATTCTATCAAATCTGACACTGCTGTAATTTCAGTTAGAGATTGATAGATTAGATACTTAAGCCAATACCGTTCTTCAAAACACCTGGAATTTTTATATCATTCTGGTAATTATTTAAAACTTCCACTGCTGCATGACAGGTTACATTAGACAAAACTTGTGTATGATTCTGTGCATTTAAAAATGTTCAGATTCAAGTGGATGCTAATTTCATATCTTCTTTAGACATTCCTGGACTGAGAACTCCTCAGAAAGAAAAATAGTTATATGTTAGAAGCATTACTGATTTCTTTACAATGTTACTAACAGTTTTCCTAACTCCATCTAGTAACTGGCCCAGACCACTTCTGTATTTTAATCCCATTTGTTATGTGCATTTGTTCATTGCAGGGGAAAAAAACCCAAAAAACAACCCAAACCCCAAAAAATTTGCTATATTTTCCATGCTCAAAATATTAAAACAATAAAATTAGGTTTTTTTCTTTAAAATTTAGATACATTATATATTCATAAAATGCCCTTTGTTATTTCCAGAGGGATTAATTTGACCTAACTACAATTGTCTAAAATTTAGCTATTTCAAATAAAGTTAGTTATTCAAGGATTCCTTATTAGTTAATGAAGGGTAATAGACAGCTCTGTTGAATGTAATGAATTAAAGCTATGGGAAGAGCTTTATATTTCTTAAATCATTCACCAAAAATAACCCAACATTTTCAGGTTTGGACTCAAAAAATGTGCTATGTTCCCAAGCCCTCTCCTAAAGTCAAACTCCATTGTAGTTTATATTTGCATAGAAATGTATTCCTCCCCCAGCACTTTACAGGAATTTAAGACATGATCCTGAAAGCTTCACTGAGGACTGGTTTTCCTCAGTGGAGCTCAGGGGTTGAAAGTGGGAACACACGAGGTTTCTGTTTTGGAATTGACTTTTTCACCAAAAGATACTTTTATTCCCCGGTTTTTCTGATAGCAACAAATGGGTTGAAGATATAAATTGCTTGTAAGCAGTTCCCAAGATTTAGCTGGTCTAAGAAAAAATTCAGTATATGCTGAAGCCAGAAGCTTCAACTATTTTTAAATAAGTTTAACCAAATTCAAGAAAAACTTCAAAAGGTGGTGGTCTGGATTTCTGCCTCCTTGAGCCAAACAACCCTTCTGGCCACTTACACACTTTCTCCTTTTTCACGGAAAAACATTTAAAAGTCCTTTACAAACCTCTGTCTACAGAGCCACTGGATTGGTTGAAAGGTTTCTAATCCTATAATTTTGTGCACGCAGAGTGCCTCACGCAGAGGAGCTTTTACTGCATTATAAGTGCTTCCATTTTAACTCTCTTGCTTCTCCAGTTTAAGGTTACACTGCACTTGAAAAACACCATCTTAATTGTACTTCAGCAGCAACTTCATAGCTTTTTTGTTCCTCTTTCAAGTGTTTGAAATGAGAGCATAACTACTCCCTGAGGTTATTGCTATTAGCCTGGCGCAGAGCTGCTTGTCTTCATTGCAGGTGTAGAGTTTTGAAGGAGACACAGCTTTCAGCAGCCTTCTTTTCCCCACTGAATCTGCTGGGGGCAAGGGCTGACGTGGGAAGTCAGTGCTGCCACAGGACTCAGGCCAGGTCACTGTTTCCAAACCAGTGGTTCTCACACCAAAAATCCCATGGACTACCAAGCAGAAAGATGCCCACTTTGAGAAGTTCCAAGCAGTTCCAGGGGACAGAGCTGTCTGTGTGCAAAGGTGAATTGTAATGTGGGCTTTCTCTCCAGGATTAACTACCTTTCTTCCCACAGTTTGAGGGTGGTTATTTCCAGTGGGTCAGTGCTCACACTGCTTCTACACTCTGTCATGAGACAGGAAAAGGCCAAGTCCAACACCCAAGGTCAAGATGCCAAACTTGGAATATAAAACAGCAGAACTTTCATACCTTCTGCTGTCCAATTAACCTAATAAACCAACAGTTTAGGAGTAAATGCAAGTATATACCTACACATTTTGCCCAAGGGATGAAGACTGCTGCTGTTTTCAAACAAGGCCAAACCTTATAATTCATAATCAAATGTTCCCTTTAAGTGAATATGAGCTCCTGAAACTTAGTCTATTACATCTACACTAAGTTCATGCCCCCTGAAAGAAAATATCCTCCTCGCCTAGCTTAGATTCCTCTCTGGGGATCACCTTTGTCATTATATTTATCATTAAGTATGTTTGTAGTTTTTCCACTTTAACACTCCAATGGCCCCAAAGAGGTCATTGTACTTGACCTTCTGTGAGCCCAGAAGAGCTTGTGATCTAAACAGGCAAATTATATATCCATTTCTAGAGACTATCTTGACCTTTTTCAGACTGCCAACTTCTCAGACACCTTTATGGCAATGATTTTCCTGCTGGGCTAATTACCTTTAATTGTGTATCCTGTTATCTGGACATGTTCAATTTTTGCCATAAAATGGCTAGACACAGACATGAAGCAAGTAATCTTGTTCCCAGACTATTGTCCCTTCCTTGCCAGAGTGATTGTTCTGTAAGTACTTTGGAAAGGCAGTTTAGACAGCACTGTCCGGATACCTCAAAAGAAATCTAAACCACTTAATAGCAAAATAAATTGTTTGGACCTTCAAATGTCAATAGGTCTTTCCAAGTGTGTCATAGAGTTTACAAAACAAATCTATCCCGATTTGGTTGTAGGAAATATGAAGAGCTGCTTGACAGACAGCATTGTTCTTCTTGTTTTGTTCTTTCAGAATAGGTAAGAAAAGAATTAGAAATGGCTCACCCAGGCTGCACCAGGACTGCCTCTAATCAACAGATGTGTTCTTGAAAAGACTACAAGTGGCAGTGGAGGTGGTTGGTCACCTGTGTTACTCAAGATCTTCAGGTTAATCAGGATGATGGGAAACTACAAAACAACCAGGGATAAATGATGAACGAAAATGAAATTCAGTCTTGATAAACACAAAGAAATGCACTACAGACACAAAACAGTGAAGTTTACACATACAATGGTAAACTGACTTGCACTCACAGAATTCGGATTCTGACCTTAAAATCAATATTTAGCTGAAAGCATCTGATTAGTGTTTAGGAGAGGTTAAAAAGAAAAGCTATTTTGGGAAATTATCAGAAAAAAATAGATGACAATGTAGACAATTTTGTTGTTCTTTACTAAAATATCATATGTCTACACCTTGAAGAGCACAATTCTCCTTTTCAGATAAGACAAACCACAAGCAAAATAGGACCAGAAAAAAAACTGGAAAAGGCTGAATGAAAGATGTGGTATTGTTTCTGTGCGAGGAGCAGCTAAATGGACTAAGACCCTTTAATGCTGAAAAATAAAATAAAAGACTGAATGTTGAAAAAACATAGAGAAAGACTGAAAGTGGTATTATAGAAATCTACACTGTGTCTCAGGGAATGGGCTGTCAAATGTAAAAAGGGATTTACTGCTAAGTGTCTCCTCCAGCGAAGCAGTGATCATAGTGACACTGTGAAGCAGTCACACAAAGCAGAAACAAATCTTTCTTCATACAGTGTATGAGAGGTTTTTGAGCACATCTGTGAACTCCATGCTTCTGGGTCCTGGACATGTTTAAAGAATATGCACAGATTCAAATACTAACCTATAAACCCAAAGAATAAAAACCCACTCAATGTGTTGACTAGAAAAATACCCTCTTTTTCCTAGAAGTCCCTGATCTGAAGTTTCCATGCATGTGTCACTGCATCTTGACTTCTATGCATATTCTTCCCTAAACACATGCTCTGTGATGTTGTCAGAGACAGGACTCAGGGGGTCATATGGTCCTTCTGCTTCTGTGTGGCTGCTCTTATGTTCTCACTATGATATTTTAATAAGTGTTCCACCAGCATAGTCAGACTTTGAAACTGCTGCTCCTGTGAGGTAAAAAAAAAAAAAAATAATATTGCCATGATGTGTCTGTCCATCTCCTTCCATGCTCTATATCCCCTCTGTCACAAGGCTCATATCCTTCAGGAGATGGGTGATTATTTGTGCTTGGTTGTGTGTTAAATTAGATGATTCCAATATCAACAATCTACTCCCTCCTGATCATGAGACAGAAATAGCTCTGCTCTCTGTTTCATCAGGCCTAAGGAGTAAACACTGGATTTCTGCTGGAAATGTGTGTAGCCCTGGTGTTAGCCTGCCCAGAACAGGTTTGTTGAAGACATTTCTAGTCCACTTCCACCTTATGCCAAACAAGAAAGCTGAGGGGCTGGCTGTACAGACCAGACTAGAGAACTGTCCAGGACCTGCAACCTGTGTCTGTCTGTGATATCCCACCCTTAAGGAGAAGGTACTATCCAAGATTTAGAAATGCTTAAGGTAAAAAAAAATCAAAAAAGTCAGAGGGTTCACAAAAACTCACCCAGTTTATCAGCAAATTACACACTTGGCACGGAAAATGTTATGTTAGTCCCTGACCTACTCTATAAGCACACAGGAGTGGGGTTTGGATAAATAGGGTGAAAGGAAAGAGAGAAAGAGATAAATAGGGTAAAAGGAAAGAGAGAAATAGGGTGAAAGGAAAGAGAGAAAGAGATCTAATTCTTCTGTGATTCCACAGAAGAATAAGACCTGCCGTATTTTTGCCAGCTGTCACCTTTCCTGATTCGATCACCGGGGCTGTGTGTGAGCTCAGCAGTTCTGATGCCTGACCCACCAACCTGGTGCCTGACCCAAGACCTCCTAAGCTAAAAGTCTGAGTAACTCCATCGTGCACTGATGAATCACACTCACCACAGACAAGCACAGAGGAAACCTCGAGCACTCACTCACCGGAGGTTACATGAACACCTCCACTGACACTTATGCTAGAAAGATGCCGACCTACCTTTCAAAAGAAAGAGAATATTTAACCCCTCTTACTCAAAATCTGTCTCCAAGTGACCTGAGTGCAAACCAGGTGTGAACCATCTTATACAGTGTCAATTAATGCTGGCTTATTTAAAAGAGCGCATTTAAGGAAACAAATGTGACACAGTTCAAGTGAAATAGCCCACTAATTTTAACAAGCCGAATAATACTTTGTACTGCTTTACTTGGAAAGCATTAGGTGGCTTTGGAGAGGATAGCTAGAGTCTCTGGGAATGAACACCCCTGGACACATTTCTGTCATTTTACAGTGTTGTGCACCTGAAAGTCTCACAGAAAGAGTTCATTTTTCTGTAGACAGACAAAGAACTTCAGAATTGTATGAAAATACAAATACTTATATTAAACTCCTCTATATGTTAAATTCTTAACCACTGCAAACAGCAGCAAAATTTCTTTTTCCCCATTTTCCTCCTCTTGCTTGGCCAAAAGAATAAACCTAGTCCTTTATAGCAACACTTTTGTTATGGATTTGAAGAAAAAAGCATTCCCTACTTTTTTTTTACACTCGGAGAGCAGATGACAACTTCCTACATTCTCTCATGTCACATAAGCAGCATGTATCAGTGTCGGGCAGAAGGTGTTCCTTGACTGGAAAATCTCCAGTAATCACAGGAGAAAGCCAGGGAGTTAATCAGAAAGGCAGCAATGACAGAATGTTTCTTTATTTCTCACAGCACTTAGGTCATTGCTTTGCCCCATGCCTACCCATTAAAAAGATGTAGTCATTTTGACCTCCTGAGGCTTGAAAGCTTGTTTCCAGAGCCGTGCTATGTTATCCTGCAGTCACTTGAATCTGCCAAATAATGCTTCATTACCAAAATATCACTGATAGGATATTCTATAGAGAAATATCAGATTTATTAAAGGGTTGCTTGCCCTGGTGGAATACTGTGCTGTCTGCCTCAACTCTTTCTTGCCGGGATTTCAAGAGCAGAACTTGCCAAAAATGTTTAAGGTATTAGATCTCGCTGATAAATAATCTCAAACTGTCAGGAAGAGTAATAAAGACCTTGGGATAAAACAGCCTGTAATCAGCAGCCTTGCTTGCAACCTCAGGAAGCAGCAAAGGATTTAGTGGGTCTGGACACAGAGCAGACCCTTTCCTTGGAGACTCTTTTGTTCCTCATCCCCGTTGTCCTGCTGAGCACAGAACATCAGTCAGGGAGTTTATAGCCTCATCAAACTCAAACACTTGCTTCTGGGTTTTAAAAATGCCAACTGTTGCCTTCCCTCCGGAGACAGTTTTTTGCAAAGCTGATAGATATTCTGAAATGCAAAACTGGAGCTGATTTGAGAGTATTAGTCAGTAGCTCAGCAGTCTAGCTGGAGTTAATTTTACATTAAGAGCGAAGAGCAAAGTAAAGACATAGAAATATGATGCAGGTTTTAAGGAATCATGGGAATAAAAATACTTTGCATATAAATACCAAATGACTTTAAGCAAACCACTGAAATATGGTAGTTTTTTAGACTGCTTTTCTTATTCAATCTTAACATTCTCCTTTTTTTCAGTATAATCGTTTTTCATTAAGAGCAAATCTGGCTTTCCTAATTGTAAATATGGGTTTGTATGGAGACAAAGTACAGTACAATACTGTCCTTAAAGATTTGGGTGAAAAATAGGTGTCTTTTAGTTAATAGCAGAATATTAACAATATCAAACCTTGATGCTTGGCAAAAAAATTTAGTTTAGGTAGCATTTGTCAAAAATTTCTGAAATTAAAGACCTCCAAAACCCTATCATTAAACCATTATGAAGTCTATCCCAGAAGTTCCTTGTTAAGATTGCCATCATTCCTCCCAGGGAAAGAAAACCTCCAAATCAACCATGCATCCAACCAACCGAAACCCCAGTTTTCCTCTCTGTGTCTGTTCCAGGTCTAACTATTTTATGGAACACAGCAAGTGTGGAAGAGTAATTCCTACAGTGCTGTAAAATAACAGGCCAGTGTTATTCTTGATTTAGGGCTGGTTTTTGAGGTCCTCAGATAATGTAATCTGAGTTCTGACACAATGTTTTTGATGGGTGAGTAACTGGCAAAAATAAGCCACAAAAATCTAGAAGCAGCAAATGAAGAATTTTGGGTCTTTAGAGAGGCATTGCTTGTGTAACCAGGAGAAGGATGCACTTAATTTAATTTGCTTAATTTAATTTGAGTGAAAGGATAAAAATGTTATATTGGGTGTTTAAAAGTATTCTAGTGTTTTGGGTATTTTGGAGGTGTCAGCTTTGATGGGGAATTTTTGGTTTTGTTTGTTTTGTTGAGGGGTTTTGGGAGGGAAGGAGGGTTGGTCATAATAGACCAAATATGGGTCGACTGAAGTTATTGGTTTTCAAAGCCATCCTTAGTTGTGTTGACTATAGATTCCACCCAGGAGATACTCCAAACCCCCAGTGCCATTTGAGATGAACTAAAGGAATTTGTTATGGACTCCAGAATATTAGTTTAGTCTGTGCAGGTATGCCATTGAGCATAAGGAAGACCTGTGAACAGCTGGAGATACACAGGAATAATTTGGGGCATTTCAAACCTCACTCTGTGTCCATGTGTGAGTAAACAGGTCAGGCCACAGATCTTCAGTGACTATGAAAGTTCTTAAGACTTACAACAGCTCTGTAGACAGTTGTGTATACCCTAGGTTACAATATAAGATGCAACCAAAAGTAGGTATTTTATTATCATCTTCTCAAGCCACTGAAACAGGTGTGGCTGTGCTTGTTAGCCCCCACCATGACTCATCCCTGATAACTCCCTCTGGGGCTATCTCTGTTTAATGGGCAGTCAAGGACCCACTGCATGACTCACAGAATTGCATCAGCCCATTGTGAGATGCTCCGCCCAGGGAGAGGAACTAAGAATTCCCACCTGGATATAATCTGGGGTTTGGAACAGCACAGCCAGTTCTTACTTACTGGGTTCCCAGAGGACAGGAGCTATACAACCACCACTGGACCATCTGAGACCTTTCTGCAAGATTACTGCTTCAATAGAACCACTTTGAAGAGAACTGCAGCCACCACCTAACTGGACTGCTACCACCACCCTGCCCAGCAAGGTGTCAGGTTGTACCCTGACTCTGTCAGGTTAAGAAAGTATTTCTGTATTATTTTTTGTTATCTAGATATATCAGTAAAGAACTGTTATTCTTATTTCTCATATAATTGCCTGAGAGGCCTTTAATTTCAAAATCATAATAATTTGGAGGGAAGGGGCTTCTGTTCTCCATTCCAAGGGAGGCTCCTGCCTTACTTGGCAGACACCTGTCTTTCAAACCAAGACAGTATAGCAAGTGAGCACTCCAAAATACAGGTGTCTGGGGGTTCTCTTTTTTTACTCAAACACAGATACCTGGTGCCATTTCAGCTTTCCTGGAGTCTGACATCCATCTGGACATGTATGGTTCTCCCATGGGTCTTGCATTACACCTTCCAGGCCTGAAAAGATGTTTTGGGTACCCTGGCACATTTCAAATGACATTGAACACCGGGTTTTAGGCAACTAAATCAAATCTTAAGTGAAGGCTTTCTGTTTCCCCATCATTTCAATTACCTAGCTGGACTTTCCTTATCCTCAACACAATAATTTCAAAGTAAAATTCATCTGACCGAAAGAAGGAACCTCCATTAGAATGTAATTAATAAATATTATTTTTTCTTCCTTGAATTTTGCTGAAGACATTTATGCCTAGAGAAAGTAGAAATACAAGGTCTTGACTGACTTCAGCCATAGTTATCTATGACTGGGTGGCATTTCAAACATCAAGTCCAGATAAGATTATGTAAGACAAAGGCCACCAGAAAAGCGAGCCCTTTATTCCTGTCATTTTCATACAGTTGGTGGTTAAATCTGAGTGCAGAAAATAAGACTTACATTTGTGAGTGGAAATAAAATCTAGTGAAGAGTGCTTTAATGGCTTTATGCTGATGCCTGTTGTGGTGATTAGGCCATGGATGTTCAAATGTAAGCACTATGTCCATTTAGTTAACTTTGCATCAGCCTAGTAGAGCTACTCAAATCCAGCAAAACAGAACAAATCTGTTATTGCTTAGGCATCACTGAAGTCTTTGGACCCTCTGTTCCAGCCTCAATTTTTTTCTGTTTACTTAACAAGTGCAAAAATCAAAATCACGTATAATGACAGCTGAATGTCTGACTCTGAGCTCTCATTACAATTGTGCAAGTAACCTCAAACACTTCATTATAGTAATCTGGCATTTTTTCCTCTTATTTGGGAAGTGAAATGGCATTGACAGCTTGAAAACTTGAAAAAAATATAGTAAGAACAATACTTGTAGCTAGCTTTTGCGGATAAGTACTGTGTATTGTTGTGAATATCAATTTTTTTTCTTTTTTGTAATGCAGAGGAAGCCAAATTGAATGATTAATCTTTGACCTGTGTCTGTTGGAAGCATTTGAACAACCCCTTTTAAGGAGTTTAGCCTTCTCTGTAGCATGCACATAACTTTCATTAACATTAAATAGAGTTACATGTGCACACCAGGGCATAAGCTGCTAAGCAGATATTAATTGGCTAAGAAATTATCCCCTTTTCCTTCTACTTACAGTTGGTGTTTTGGAACTCACTTTTGGCTTGCTACCTTCATAATTCTTTTGGGTTGCATTTATTCCTTTAACTATTTAAATGATGAATTTTCTTAGAGGATATATCAGTGCCTGCAGCCATTTTAAAGGCAGAAGAAGAATAAAAGCTTCAATATTTAACATCAGGAGTCTACTCTGTCCCTTTCTAGGTCAATCCCCGTAAATTATCGGTATATTAAATAACACTTTGACTAGTAAGCTCAAAGGAATTATGAGTAATGGTGAGTCTGCAGTCAATATTATTTTGCAGCTGTAGAGAAGAGTTTGGAAGCAAACGTGTCAGTTCTTTATGTCTATTCAAAACACTCTGTCCTTTCTTTGTAACAGTTAGCCAACACAAAATGCCAAGCTGTGGAAACAAAGCAACATAGCAGTACAATCACTAGAATTATATATTAAGCATATATTAAGCATGTAATGGACCACTTAGAAATAGAAATTGCTTTATTGTCATCTGAGATTGCCATCGGGAGTGGGTTCAGGATTTCCACATATCTTAAAAATAAATTATTTAATCTGGCCTGAGTTTGGTAAGCATTTCAAATCAGCCTTTAAAGAAGTACAATTCAAACTGCAAGTGTTTACTAAAACTCATGTTAAAAGCGTGTTTATGCTGTGCTTACACATAAAGTTTGAGATGCTTTAGTTTTAGGATGATTTCAAAGTTAAGGAATCTTCCTGTGTCTTTTTTTTTACTTACCAACTGTGATCACAGATCATGTGAAGCAACTTCATCTTTTCCCTAAAATGTCCTGGAGCTCTCTACTGTGCTCCTGTACCACTGGGCAAGCACAGATACTACCCCAGAATCCCTGCTTCTTTCTGCTCTGACCTCTGCAGCTACACCGTGAACTAAGCATTGAAGGTAAGATTCATTTTGCTTTATTTGGACATCCATGATGCAGACATCCACATCTCAGGTCTATGAGATGACTTCTATATTTATGTACCTTTTGCATCTTTTGGGGATTTCCAGAATGATAAATATTTTTGGGGACTGTGTTGTCAGCTTAAAAATTAGGCAGCAAGCTCTTTATTTGGTGTCATTTAAACTGAAATCTTCATGGAAACCTTTGTCCTTGGAACTCCTGTTCTAATGTATTTCGTGTTCATTTCTAATGTTGCACGTATGTTAATGGAGAGAAGTTTACACCCATCTTTTTTTATGCTGAGCTTCTGTTCAACCATGCCAAGTTTAACTCTAGAATGAGGGATATTTGTCCTTCTGATGCATTCCTGTCTTTTTCTTGTATTTGTTTTTTGCTTCTCTTTGCTTATGTTAAATGAGTGCTGGCTGGTACCATGAGGCCCTGACAGTGCTATAGGCTTAAATGTAAAGAAGGCAGAGCTGCTTATTTTTCCCCTTGGGGGCTACCCTTTGGCCTGCAGGCAGTGCTTTTAAAAACAGCTCCACTCTGCCTGATGCTTTTATTATCACAGATGCAATTCCCAACACAACTGGCCAGATCAGAAGTGAAGTCTCTCTGTTGAAAAGCAGCAGAGATGCTGCATCTCCACTTTCTTCTATTCAGACGAGTTATTTCCACAAGGCTGTGTGGCAAGGCTTTTAGGGTTTTTGTTTTGCTTGGTTTCTGTATTTTTGATCGTGCTCGTTGTACAAGAGAAAAAGCTGAGGGCAAGATGCTGGTAAGCCTGGAATATAGGCATGTAAAACTGATACTCTGCTTCCCTAGGTCTGCTCAGACAGCACTGCCAGGCTGGTGGCACTTTCATTTATATTTCTGAAACAGAAAGAGAAAGGGAAACAACAAAACCAACCTCGTAGCTAAAACATATTATTGGGAACATTTCTCCTATGGATTCTTACTAGCTCAGACAAGTTATTTAGAATCCCTACTTCAGTTTAAGCCTTTAATGAAATGGACATGTGCTTATTTTCAAACCAGAAGTCTCACTGCCATCACTAGGAGGGTTACTATATGCAAGTGACACAAGCTGCTCCCAAAAGTTGACACAAATTTACTGAGGACTTGAGAAAATCCATAATCTATTTTCATGTATTTCATCCATCTCTAAACAGTGGAATGGCTAGGCTCACCACTGTAAACCAAAATTTGGTGGTTCTGGCCCATTCTGGGACATATTACACACTCCATTTTTGATAAAGATTAAGGGACATTCATAAATCTCATATGAATGCTACTTTAAGCATAATCTCATATTAATGCTACTTTACAGTGGTACTTCTGGTACCACTGACCTAGTAATCAAAATCTGCATCATGTTTTAAAACATAGCACAGGTTTCCCATCTATTTAGTAGTTTATGTCAAAGGCACTGTCCATGTGTTTCAACACCTACCACAAAGCTATCCCAGGAGAAGCCCTTCTTCAGTGACTTTCCAGCTTGGTACAGGGCTGAAAAAGGAGAGTTGTTGATTAATTTCTCAGGTCCTAGGGAAAGGACTGAACAGTCAATCAGAAATCAGGTGACTGAACAGTCAGTCAGAAATCATTTGGACTCAGATTTTGAGACTGTATTTTTCCTAGAGGTTCCTCCACAAATTACAGGAACTGAGTTTGAGATTTAAGCCAAAGCACGAAGAGTAAAAAATAAAATTAATTTATTTGAGTGAGTGCTGGGTTGATGTTTATAGCTGTATACAGTGCAGTGATATTGTACAGGCTGTTTCTTTATAGGATATTTTGATGTTTAACTTTCGTGAATCATCATGAGATCCTTAGATAAAAGGTAAAATGTAGTATTCCATAGGGCCTCAGGCATAAAAGCACCATTAATAATTTAACACTAAAAAATATGGTTACTCTAGAGGCTGTCAGGTACTTCTGTGGTACAAATACCTACAGAGATAGGTACCATAACATTGGCTGAATAATTCATTTGATGAATTTCTCTATATTTTTGAATATGTTTGACAATGTCTTTCATTATTCACTTAACTTGTGCACCACTGTTAAATTATTATCTCATGGATGCAAAAGCTATTTACTTTACAAAGAGTTTATTTTCATTGAAGAAAAGTAAGAAGTTACTTTGCAATGACATCTAATATCACCACATCCAGTGAACAGCTTTCACTTACCTAATAAAGTTGTTCAGAGAATGTGAAACACTTATTTAAACTTTACATTAAAGGGTACAAACTATTATAGGTATTTTGCAAAGTTTTCTTGGTGAAGACTTTGGTCCAAAACCTCCCATAGGATGTAATTCGGAGATTCCAAAACAGGACAGGGAGGTATCTCCAGCATTCTGGTGATGGAAACTGTGGTCTTACAACAAGGGAGCTCTCAGTTTATCAGGTTATGGCTTTCAACAACTTCAGTACACACCATGAATTGAAGACATGACCTCCTTAACACTCAGATATTCAGAGCTGATGGTGAAAATTCACTCTGGTCCATCATACAGAAACCATTTGGCGTGGGATGTTAGCATACTCACTGTGTGAGGATTTCTGCAACCGCTCTCTCTGACCATGTAAGGTTTGTAACACTGGTCCTACTCTCAGATGGAAGGCAGCACACGCAAGGGCAATGTGAAGTGTTATGTATAAACGTTTAGGAATCTCTTTTCTGTTGGAATTTTAAGATGAAGGCTGGTAGGTCAAGGTTCATTATTTATTTGTAAAAGAAAAAGACCCTAACAGACAGAATTGGCCAATTCTAACATCTGCTGTACAGATATGAGTTTATATAACAGCTCCCAATCTTTCCTGCTACAATCTTGTCTGTAAACAAACAAGACATTTACTAGACAAAAAACAGGCACAAACAGATCAAATGACTTCTCCAAAGTCATAAAAAAGGTTACCAAAAAAGGTTATCTTTCTGGGATAAGCTTGGATCTCAGATCTCCTAACGCACCTTTTATGTTTCAAATGCATCTTCTTTTTTTTTTTTGCTGGATATTTGGCTTAGCTGAAAGAGATCAGAAGCCCTTAGTAATGAGCACGGTGAGGCTGAAGGCATCATGGAAAATTGTCAAATAATGAGTAAGCACTGGTATTCAAATGTGCTTCTATTAACCTATCTTCTAACTGGAGTTACATTGTTTTATTTATTAATGGAATAAAGAAAGGATGTGACAAATTTGTTTTTGTTTATTTTCACAGATGATCATATAGTAAAGGTGAAGGAGACCCTATATTTTAACAGATCAAAGCATTGGTTTCACTGTTTAATTCCTTGGTACTGGCTCTCCCATGGCCCCTGCTGCTATGAACTAATGCAAATTACACCAGGAGATCCAATGGGCTCAGTAAACACTGAATATTAATTCAAGATGTTTTTGGAAATGCATAAACAGCATCAGTCCCAAAATCCAGAACAGAAGCAAATAACAGTGTTAAATTGATATGTCAGAATTTTATGGGCAGTGTTGTTTTGGCCATAAAAAAAAGTTTTTTCTTGCCATCTTGAGTGATCATGTTGTTCTATCATAATACATGCATTCTAAATCATTGAGCAATATCCTTTCTTCCCCCACATTTTACACAGGGCTTGCTCAGATTGCTAACTGCTTCTTTTTCTGTGTTGTCCAGTCCATTTGCTCTAGAAATACCAATGAAATACATATTTTTGAGAAGTACTAGAATTTTGTGATGAGAGACTCAGAACAGCATACAGGAAACCTACAGCAACTTCCCCGGTTTCTTTGCCTTGCTCGTGTGTGGCTTTTGTGTTACCTATTGAGCTGTCTCTATCTCCATCCATGAATTTTCTCGCTTTTATCCTTCAGATTCTCTCCCCCATCTCAGCAGGGCGTGTGTCTGTGTGTGGCTGAGTTGCCAGATGGAATTAATCCACAACAATCCGGCACTCTGATTAAGTCAGAGCCAGGATGTTGCTCACCTAGGAATGTTTTCTTCTGCTTTGGTCCTTTCTCTGTAATGGACAGATTAGGTGAAATTGTTTCTGTACTTCAGCTAACACAAGAAAATCACACCATCAGACGTTTCCTCCTAGAAAAATGATTCCAGATCAGGTCAGACCTACAAACAATTTAATTTATGAAAGTCAGAACAATTATCATTCAGCTAGGGACCTAACCAATCCACAGCTCGCAAAGGGGAAAGAATGTGTCATTGGCAGAGGTTTCCACATCATCACTAAAACACCTTTATTTTCAAAATATTTGTGCTGGTATCAATATATACTGTAGTGAGTCTGACACTACTTAGGTATCTTGTGTGACTCTGAAGAAGCTGTGAACCTTTTGGTTGGAATTCTGAATGCCAAGCTGGACACTTCTGAGCAAAATGTCCGAAATTGGCTTTCAAAGGCCTGACCAACTTCCAAATTTGTTCTGCATTATCTTTAGGAGACAGAAGAAGGTTGTCTGAATATTGAAATGAATAAGAGTGCATTGGCATGCAGCTTTCTTTACTTTTCCCATGTATCATTGCATATTTTAATATTCACCTTGGGAACTTTTCTTATGCAAGACATAATATCATAAAACATGGTTCTGATATATTGAGATCCTGGTATACTGGCAGATCCACAGACGATTAATAAAATAGTCTGTGTTAGAGGGTGGGAAAGGAAATCACACTGTGTAAGCAGCAATTTCACTAAATGTAGAAGGTCTGGTGATACCCACAGGCCCATCAGGTGGTAGCAATAGATACCAGCACTCATTCTCCAGAGCGTGCAGCTACTTTCCTTGATATTCTAGAGATGAAAAAGGCAATTTAAATATTTTATACTCTCTGCCCTTGACTGGTGCCTAGAATTGCTCTAGCAGCCCGCAGATGAGCTCCTGCTATCTCACAGCTCACTGGAGACATTCATACAAATGCCTTTTGAAACCACCACCAATTGCCCAATTGCCCAGTGTGACAGTCAGAGCTCCTCAAGCCACAGGTTCCACTTTGCAGGATGGAAAAGAAGTGTGATGCACTCTGACAGCAAAGGAACATCTTTTTCTCTCTCTATTAGCCTTCCTTTTGCAGAGGCTGGAAGACACATGATGCGTCCAGGGTCTATTGACAACAAAACCAGCTTGATACAGAGTTGTGCTCAGTTTTTCTAGAAATATAAACTCAGACTCGGTATTAATGGTTGTCTCAGTTATACACCTGGGTGTTTTCTGACAGAAGGTATTCTCAGGACAACAGTTTTTCCACTTATTTTATAAATGCTTTTAATTTCATGTGTGTCATACTGTCATTAACAACTTTTTTGTCTGCAGATGCTAAACATTAAACAGCGTTGCCACCCAAAACTTTTAACTAATAGGCACAGTTTAGTTTATGTTTCATGACCAGGTAAACGTAACTTTTTAATAGAGTACTTGTGCAGTAATTTTCCTTTCATTCCTTCCAGGCAGAGCAATAATGAATGGTAAAACCAATTTGCAATAACAAAATAATTTGGTGAAATTCAGAAATTGATACCTGCTAGAAGTGGTTCTGGGATTTAAACACTAGTACCAATTAACTGGAAAGTTCTTGCTTTAATTGAATAATTTTTCTCAAGAAAAGGTTCATTTTGATATTTTTAGCCTTCAAATGCAGATGTAGTGGGCATTTTTCTGATAAGCTCCAAATCTAAGTTAAGATATTCCTCACATAAAACATTTTAGTGTTGCTTTTATTTATTTTTTTTAATCTTTTTATTTTGGTTTTGACAAAAGAGGACTTTTTGTTTTGGTTTGTGGGTTTTTTTCCCTGAGAAATTTGCAAGAGAAAGCGAATGTACCATGCATTTTAATTATTTTTCATGCTAAAAAATTTACTACAGAAAATATCATATATACAAAAAAAGACAGAGATGTATTAAGCTCCTGTGGCCAGCTTGGGAGTCATTAGCTGATCTGATAATAAAACTGAAAATTTCTTGGCATCTTCACGCATATTTTGAGCACAAAGCTTCAGCATTTTCTTAGAATCCAGCAGTGAAATGTCTTCTGTTTTAATACAGAAGCTGATCCTAAGATATCCAAGTGATGTGTATTTTCCCAGATGAACCTTTGACAGTATTTTAAACAGAACTCATTAATTTCTACGGATGTTTGGCATGCCCAAAACCTATTTTTTTCTTTAAAGGCATATGTAAATTTATGTAAGCCTTCCACTCACAGTAACAGTCACTGGACAGAATCCAGAGTGCTTGAAATACAAAACTAAATGCCTAAATAAGTTTTTAGACAAGTTGAAAATGGTACAAATTTACTAGTATCTGCATTTTGACCAGCAAAAATAACAGAAGACTATATAAGATTTTTTCTGGCACTAAAGTTGACACTTAAATGCTGTTAAGGCACACAAATATAAATTTGGAAATACTTAAGAGTACTCAAGGATAATCTAAAATTCTGTATCTGTGACATCAGATATCTCTCTTTGTTTCAGACACAATGATTAAGATAAAAACCTAGTTTTTCTATCGAATAAAGCACTCTCAGACCCCAGGGAGGTTTGGTATTTGACATGACCTATACAGCAAGAACAATGGAATATAAATATTTGATTACTGTTAGTAGAGCTGAAGAACTTTTTTCCATAATCACATTGTATCTGAAATCTCTCTGTGTTTTTAACTGATGAAGCTCCTTGAGAAGGGTTCCGGAACAAAAATAGTTCTGTTTCTAAAGTGTGTCTTGCTTAGCAAACCAAAGGTGGTAAGTACATTTTGGTACTGTGAGTGACTCCTCAAAGCTGGTGACCGGCTGACTTAGGATGCAGGAGGGTGGGTGAGCTGGGTTCTGTTGTAGCTCAAAGGAATGCACAGCTACGGATACAACCTATGAGATGCTGTTCTCTGTTATTTGAACATTCACATGGTAAAAAATAAGCAGCGTGACAAAAGCAGAGACAGAATAATTCTGCCACTCTTGGGTGAAAGATATTCTGTATTCAAGTGTTTATACACTCTTACAGCTGAAGGCATTGAATAGAATTAGTTGAGGGTTTTTTTTTTTTCTCTGCCAGTAGGTCATACTAACAAATAGCAATCGGCAGGATAATAGTAACCAGTTAGTTTCCAGTCTAGTATGCAAAATGCACCAGTTTCATGTGGAAATAGAAATTGTAGCCCATTGCTGTATTTAATGTCCATACTACCAACTATAAATTGCATCTAGTCTTAACTTGAAAAGAACTTAAAATTCTTCTTGGTTTTTAGCAGTCTATCCTTAATATATAAGAAAAGTAAAAAAAGAAAAAAAGTAATCAATTTTAAGATGTGTCTTAGAAGCTTTAGGGTTCTTGCATAGTGGTTAGTGATAGTACCCAAGCTCAAGGAGTCTTTTCTGTCCCATCAGATGTGCTTAAAAGAAATTTCCTTTACAATGAGAAATAAGAAATGGGAAATACAATGTTCAGTTACTTGTGGATTTCTTTCATCATTTTTCAGGGTTCAGTTTTACTCTTTTTTAATCATTCCTGTTTCTTTACCACTTTGTCTAGATAAAATTTAATCCATGTAACCAGGAAGCCCGTAGATTCTATTGTCAAGCTTCCTGATAACACACTATCACTTTATTCCCTGGTTTAATCCATTGATCATCTCACAGTAAAAGTTGCTCATTTGTTTTTATGAAGTCATGGCTTGAACTGTATTGTTTTCTGAAGCAAACTTCTTTTTCCCAACTGAATTCCTGGGAAGTATGATGTACCACTGGGGCTCGTCTCACTGCTAATGCTAAATAACCCCCTAGGTGTTCTTACTACCTTGTATTCCTATTTAACTTGTGCTGGAAACAAAAACATCTATGTAAAAGATTTTGAAAGAAAGTGCAGAAGAATTTTTTAGTGTGATTAGGTGATCTATTATTGGCCTAAAGTAGATATGTAAGGTCAAAAGAAAGAGTTAGACCCTTTGCCTTTGATATACTATTCCTGTAAGCACTAGTGAGGAAACCTAGGTTGTTGGTAAAGGTGTTTAAATCTTAGATGGTCAAATTTAGATGTGACAAATCCCAGTTTTAGTACAGGTGTTTTCAATATTTAGGTACTATCGGGCTTTCTGGGTTTTCCCAGGACTGCATTGGGTTTGTACAAACCATTTTCTTCAGTGCAAAGTTAATGATGAAAAATCTTTGAATAACGGACTACCTGCCAAATACTTGTTCTCCTGGACACCTCACGAAGGAATAAACACCTGGAAACAGCACTATCACAGCTTGTGGAAAAAATGCATCCCGCAGAGCCTTTGGCACATAGATCCTCACCCTGCTATGAGTAAGAGATGTTGCTGCCTAGTCTGTGTGCTGGTTTGCACAAAATGTTTTCTCAGCCTGTTTCTTAGCGGATGGAATTGTAAAACTACTGGCACCTTCGGAACTGAATCCTGAGAGATGCAGAACTCCACCAGTTCCCACTGCTTGAGATGAAAGCTGATGATATTTAGCAACTTGTCAGTCCTTGATCCCATCTGAGTTGCTGAGAGCTGCACAGGCAGGGGAGCTTCGGGGAGCCAGGTGGGATCCATGTGGGCGCGTGCAAACATCACTTCCCCTCAGCAGTGAGAAACTTGAACGTCGGCCGCTGGCTCGTTTCCTGCCACAGACACTTTAGCATATCATGCATGAAAGAGAGAGCAAACTGCCCTTGGTTTTGGCCCACGTTGTTAAAATTCTTGGATGGAAATGCACGAATCGGATAACTCGCACTGCATTCATGTGATTTTTCCCAACCTCTGCCAAACACTGGTTCAGTAATTTCTAAAGTGCTCGTGGCTTACAAAGCGAGAAGATTGACAGCTGTTGTAGTGCTGTACCTTGCCTGTTGAGGGAGAAAAATGTTACTGATGAGAATTGGAAAAATTAGCTATGAAAATCATGAAACTCACATTTGATTACTATTGGCTCAAACAATATTTCTTTTCATCATGTGTAATCATGTGCTAGAATTCCTGCCCCATTAAATAAGAAAGACTATATAAAAACATATATTTATCCAGCATGAAAATTCAACTCTGCTTAGAGCTCTGCTGGTGTCTAAGTGAATTTATTCTGATGACTCCAATGGCTTATCAGATCAGAATTGGTATTTTATCCTTGTCTTCATGTTTCTGATCATATTATCTATTTTTCAGAATTGTAAACAACTACTTCATTTCTACATCCAACAAAAAGGCTATTTTATTTTTCTGGAGAAAATATTTTTTTTGTTGTCTCTGGTTTTGGCTTTTGTTTTTTTTTTAAACTTGATGCATTGTTTTCAAGAGCTCTGGTTAGCACATCATATAACAAACACAGCTCATTATTATGCATTATCTACTGCTGCTTGCTGCAATGCAATATTTACACTTTGGCATTAAGGCAGGAGATGGCCCTCGTTATGGAGCACAGCCACAGCTGATAGATCGACACAACGGCTTTTCAGAAACATGAAGAATTGAAAATGGTTCATCTGGGGATTGCAAGTGCTATGAATTCTTTATATCTAACAGTTGGCCTGCACTGACCCAAAGGATATTAGATTTCTTAGGAGCAAACGTGCTCTGCTGAAAAGTACTTAAAAAGCTGGATCTCAGCATCCTGCAGTGGCTGCCCCCCCGCCATCATCCCTGGCTTTTGCCAGACAGAGCTTCCTCTCCCTCTGTGCAACCCTTGCTCCCTGCCTTATGCCTCCCACTGGCTTCCTTACGTCTCCGTGTTGGCATTCTGCAGGCAGCGGGCGGGAGCGCGGAGGGGTAAGCGAGTGCACCATTAGGAGCTGGAGGAGGTTGCTCCCAAGCCTGGATTTTATTGCCGTGTCACTTGGATTGTTTTTACAGCTGGCAGGCCAGAGTGACCTTTGGCTGCCTCGTCTCATTTCTGTTGGCTCCTTCCCCATGAGTCCACGTCAAATCTGCTTCTCTTGCGGTCTTTTAAGGGGCTGCTCTGCCATCGCTGCTGCCTATGGAGCAGGATGCTCTGACCTCAGACTGGGAAGCGAAAGGGGGAAGGTGAATGCTGAATGGCCCAGCACTTACCCTGTCTTGCTGCTCCAACAGCATCAGGAGTGAGCCAGGTGTAACCTGCTACTCCTGGCACGGGACACCAGTGATTCACCAAGGGGCAGGAAAGCACAGCAGGTACCCACAGGGACATGAGGGAGGACATGAAGTGACACCTGCCTTGCACAAAGCACAAGGCAAAATCACCTTGTCATGCTAATGAGACATTTCTCTAATAATTGTCCTTTGAGGATCCCAAGGTGCTTTCCCTGTAAAAATTGAGCACCGTGGCATCATTTTGCAGGCAGTATCAGGATCATCCTAATTTCTTTTTCCTTTTGAGCAGATCAGTTGACTGATGTCACTGTTGGTCAGGGTGTGCTTACCACTTATGATCATCTAAGCACTGGACAGTGCTGCTGCCCCAGAAGCTGTTCCCACTTTCTCTTTGTACCTTTCTGTATTCTGTGTCCCCAAAACACCCCAGCCTCTCTGTTGGCAGAAGACCCTTCACAGAGACAGAAAGCAGGACAGAATTTCGTTTTCTGTTTTACACCTAGACTCTAGAAAATCTTTTGTTTCTGCCAACTCCTGATGAATTTAGAGACCTGCACAGATGGAAAGCAAACTTTACGCTCATTGCAGTGGCCTCTGACACCATGACACAAACTCAGACCCTGCCTGCCTGGCTCTGCCACCAAGGCTCCTGTCCTTCCTCTCATTTCAATGGTATTTCAGAGGAGGAGAAGGAGAGAGCAGGATTTGGGGGGATGCAAACTGTCAGTTAATTGAGACAATTTTTAATTAAACTGTGCATTTCACTAACTGCTTTGCGCAAAGAGCTTTATTGTAGTGTTGCTGTGGCAACCTTAACTTTGAGTGTCCTGACATGTGATTAAAATTTAAGATTTAAATGTTTCATTAACAAAGAGAGATTCTTGTTGGTTTTTTTTCCTTTTCATGGGCATCCACCAAAATCACTGATCCAGAAGACTGAGGATCAGATTGCCACCTCAGATTTTAGTCTCTGATGGAAGGGATGGAGAGAAACAGCCTTGCAGATGACTGAAAGCCTGTGAGGGAGAGATATCCTTTTCCTGACTTACAAGTGCCTGCCCCCTTCTCCCCCCTGCCCCACGTCTTCCCACTCCCTAAGGATGCTGTACCAATCAGACTTAGTAGCTTAAAAGGCCATAAAGGGAAAAATGTCAGGTGTGAGCCGCTCTGCTCAGCATGACAGGAGTTCGGATAAGAACACAAAAAATACCACATGGGGTTAGACATAAGGTTCATTTAGCCTGCTAACCTTTGCCTGGCAACAGCAAGTAGCAAATGCTTAAGATATGTATAGACTTGACCTTTCTCTCACAGACCCTCCCAGCTCCTGATAACCACTACTTAGATGTGTCCTTGCAAATCTCCCCCAAATGGTGGTTTTTCCCACTAAAGACCTTCTAAGCTAGGAGAGGCATATCCTTTCCTTTCCCCACCTTCCCCGTCCCCCCATAAGTGGCCACACTTTGTCCTTTGAAGAAAAAATGATTGCTGCTTGTATCATGATGGAATGGGATCAAGGATTCAGGGCAGCCCTGTAGGCAAACAATGAAATAGAAGCATCCTAGATTTAAGGCAAGACGCTTTCTCCTCTCTTTTGTTCCTTCTGTGCCTTTTAAGAAAGAAAAATTTGGTACAGCCTCTAATGTATGTTCCTGTATAGAGATGGGATCTGTCTTCTCTTTTCCCCATTAATTGTCATAACAGTTTCACCCTGGAAAGCTGGGGTCATATCATCATCTCTGATTTTACCCACCAAGAGAAATGAATAGAAAAAGAGTCTCTTGCATAGGTAAACTTCTGTCAGACAGCAATCCTGAAATAATACTCCTTGGCTCTTCATCTCTTTTAATTTCTCTCAGACACAGTTCTAATTTAAGCTATTTAGGAATAGGATACATTGGAAAGGTGTTACGTGTTAAATAGTGGACTTATCCAGGAAAAGGAGGTTTACATTAATACAACATTTATCTCATCCCTTATAAAGTTGGTTTTCTTCTTTCCCCCATTCGACAATGGAAGTTCATTCTGTTCTCAGTTTTCTCTTTTTTTTTTTCAGGAAAAGAGATGAAAACTCAGAGGACATCTAAGCATTTGTGCAACATAGGAGCAACACATAATTTCCTGACCTGCTGGACAATTATTTTATGCTCTGAAGTGTGATATTTGATTACCATTCCTTATAGAATTGGTTTGTGGTGCTAATAGCCTTAAAATTATTGAGTTTCTTATTAGATACAGTCACAGAATTTGTCTCAATGATTTCCACTTGCAGGGAATTATCCAGATATCCTTCTTGGTGTATTCCAAACTTCCTCTCTTTTGCCTTCCCAGGATCATTCATTCATCAGGACTGTAACAAGAAGAGAGAAAATTTACGGTAACATGAATAACTTTGAACAGCTCAAACATGGCAAGATTGCTTGTTTACTTATCTTTTCTCTACTATAATCTGTATGTTTATTGTAAAACCCTCTCACATTTAGAGATTGATGAGAACTGTAAGTTAGGATGTATTTTACAGGTTTTCTCAATTCTGAATTGGACAAAATCTTATAAAACATTAATGACTGTACAGACATACAGAAGATAACTTTGGTAAATGTAACTATTTCATACAATGTCTCCTGTGAGTCTGGAGGATGCAAAGGTTAAAAAAAAGTATTAGGAGAAATAGTAGCGTTTTTATTAAAGAAGAGGTATATTAAAAAGGCATGTGACATTTGTTATTTTAACTCTATAGTTAGGAGATATTCTCTTGACAAACATCTCTTTCCTCATTCTATTTAACTAATTATAGTCTAGATTTACAGTTTTTAAAAAGCAAGATTTTCCTTATACTTTTTTTCCAGTAGATCAATCTTGTTTTCAAAATTAAGAATTTAACATTTCCCGGTAAGTTCTTTTCCCTGTTCTGAGTAGTTTACCTCAATATTTTTAATTTAACTAGATAATGATGTTAAAGTTCTGTAGAAAATGATCCAAGAGGAAAGTAAATAATTATAAGATAAGGACTAAATGAAGAAAAAAAAATACAAAGAAGAGTTTCAATATGCCGACAATTTTCTTTGGCAGAGTCAATGGAAAATATTCTCCAGGCTGAAAAATGAAATATGCTCCCAGATTTAAATCTTTTAGTTCTGGAGCAATAGATAGGGTCAAAACATCTACTTTGGGTACCCTAATGCCTAAGCAAGAAACTCCTGGCCTCAGCCTGTCATAGTTTTAATTACTGCTTAGAATATAATAATACAGGATAAATAAACTGGGCTTTCCAAGAAGAAACATCACTGAGTCACAGAATAGTTTGGGTTGGAAGGAACCTTAAAATTCATCTAGTTTCAACCTCCCTGCCATGGGCAGGACACCTTCCACTAGGCCACATTGATCCAAACTGCATCCAGCCTGGCCTTGAACACTTCCAGGGATGGAGCATCCACAAGTTCTCTAAGCAACCTGTTCCAGTGCCTCACCATCCTCACATTAAGGACATTTTTCATAATATCTAATCTAAACTTGCACTCTTTAAGTTTAAAGCCATTCACCCTTTGCCTATCTGTCCATGCCCTTGTAAGAAGTCCCTCTCCAGCTTTCCTGAAAACCCTCTGTAAGCAGTGGCATAAAGATTTCATCCTTTCATTTCATTTGAGATGAAGTGGTACCTCTCAATCAAAAAAAGGCTTCAGTGCAGCCAAATTCCTTGATCATGGGTAAAAGAAAGAAAAAAAAATTCAGAAGAAAACTGCTCCCATAGTTAAGCAGTTGATGCATGCCTGCATGTATTTGAATGTGATGTGCATGTAGGCTGTTTTCTGCCATGGGATTCTGTCTTGGCACACCCTTGTTTAAAAACAATCTTAAAAGTGAAATATGAGATTTTTCACATCATCCCCTAAGCAAGGACTGAAAGAAGAGCACCAAATATTGTAAGTTTGACAAAATTACTCTCCAGTATCTGTTTTAAACAATACAGGCCTTAAGCTTTGTAGCAGTAAAAGAAGAACAAATCGTTCTTGTTCTTTGGAGACCTGAGTTGCAAAAAGTTATTATTTAGGGAAAAAATGTGTTATTGAATACAACCAGCATATTTTTTTTTGCATTATGCTACCAAAATATGGGTTTTCACTTTTTTGCTATTTCAAAGTTTGCATCCCCCTCTACAAATGTTTTTAATGACTTCATATCTTTTCAAACACATGAGATTTTCTCCCCCTTTTTGCGATGTTTTTAGATTCAATGCAGTTTAACTGCATTTTATCTGCCAGAGGTGGGAATTAAATGATTTCTCAGAGATGTAAAGGAAGCTGGAACTTTCCCCAGTTGCCTGCCTTCTTTTCTTTTTTTGCATGTCTCAGAGTTTTGACATTTTCCCTGGTGACGGTTGCTATGCTATTCCTCAGCACACTGGCTGGGGATCCTTGCAATGCCTAAGGTGCTAAGGCATGTTTTGTACAGAAAATCATCTTTTTTTCTTTCTTTCTTTCTTTTTTTTTTTTTTTTAAAGGCTTCTTGGAACAGGACATCAGTTAGAATTTCTCCCCTAGAGATGATGTCAAACTTCTCATCAACACACTGCAGAGTCAAAGGCACAGAAAGTTACTAATGACCAAAGATATTTTGTGCAGAGACACCCTGCCTGTTGTCTACAAGAGGGACAAAACATTAACCAGGTTCAATTAAATGCCTGATTTTATTATAGCCAATATCTCCCTTCTGGGCAGGGTTGAAAAATGCAGGAGAAATCTTTGCATTTCACAATATCCAGGTGTGTCACTCCCACAGGCACAAGGATGTGTATGAATATTGTCTTCCTAGTAGCTTGTGAACCCACTTTAACATCTGAGGTCCCAAAATTGTCTTACACAAAGTATAAATCAGGGAGAATTTATTTTCTCCTTGTTCAGTTGCATTTAACTGTGAATTCACTTGTGTGTGCAAATAGCAAGGCAAAAATCTCTTTTCACAGGTGGCCCTTTATCAGTTGTCATTTGTCTTCTCTCCCTGCTCAACCTGTTTTGTGAGCACCTGAATTGCCTTATGAAAAAATAACATAAAAAAAGGAAGCAACACTGTTTCTCCTGGTTTTTGTGAACCCTGGCAGGCTCAGGCCTTCAGGAGGGGTTGTGGGCAGGTAAAATTGACAGCAGGCTATAGCTGAGTGCGTGGCTGCCACCACGATCAGCTCCCACCAGGCCTGACACACGTTGTCACCCTCGTTGTAGCAGCAAAAAAGGATGCACAGGCTGGTGGAGCCGTGGAGAAGAGATCCTTCCAGAGCATGCACCGAGGAGGGCACACTGAGAGCCCCGTGTTTGGTTAAAGCCCAACACCAGCTTATATTCCTGAGTCGAGCTGTGTGAAAAATTAATTTTTTTTTTTTTATTTTTTTTTTTTACNGCACTGAACCAGCTTTGGGGATGATCTTTATTTTTTTTTTTTACTTTTTTTTTTTAGCTAGCTGTCAAATTGGGAAAAACAATGGTGGCAGCAACAGAACAACAAAAACAACTACAATATTTGAGCTAAGTGTAAAACTGGGGGGCAGGGGGGGAGGGTGTGGAGGAGAGAGGGAAGGGTTTATTGCTGAAATAAGATGTGTCATTTTGCTCAACCCAAAATGAAAAGTTCTCTTACAGGCACTTGAAAATGAAAAAAAAAGAACAAAAAATCACCAGGGCAACACCATCTGCCATTGTTTCCTCAGTAGCTTCAGCATTTAGCACACTTAACCCTGGCTGCCAGACTTCCCTGTGTCTGAGCAGGTCTGAACCCATTTGTACCTCTGGTGATGCTGCTGAGCTCACCTGGCTCTGTGTGATCCTCACAATATCCCTGAATCATATTGTTCCACCAAAAGACTACACAAGCCAAATTTGCTAAGGTAGCTTAAAAAAAATGACGAAAACAGAAATCAAAAGTAGGAGTTATCATACACTCTTTATCTAGGGCTAGTTTTCAACTAGAGAGAACAGGAAAGGGAATAAATTAATTTTTCTCTTTAAGCATTCAGTTTTTAATTTGCTACCTTTTTTCCCCCCCCTTATTTTTTGTTTCATCTGAGCAGGATTTATCCACATGTCTGGATGGGTGAACTTGATTTGAAGTTAAATTTTCCAAACTACACATAAGAATATTAACTGCTGTAGCCAGCCTTCTCGCAGAACCCAGGCTCTGACAATCCTGCCCCCTCTGCTCATATCCCGGACTGATGAATGTCTCTGCCTGGTGTTTAGATGTTCCTGTTGGGACGTCACACAATTTAGTTTACATATAAAAGCACAGAAATGATCCCAGGGAAAGCTCCATCCTGAGAAGAGGGTAGAGCATCAGTGAAGGCATTTTACATGGATTTGCATTAAGGGTTTTGTCAAAGTGTACCAGGTGCTGCTTGTACTGGTTTTCCACCACCTTCAGGGAATCTGCCCCACTAGGGTGGAGCACTTAAATATGGGCAAGGTCATCACATTGTGAACTGAGAAAAAAATTACACTGCTCTGAGTTGCATAGAAATATGTTGAAGTAGAAGTGATAAGAAATGCTATTCTGAGCAATCATGAAATATTTCTTTAAATTCTATACTTGGTGGTTGGCTAGAGCTTTTCTCTCTTTTTTTTTTAATAAGTATAATCATATCAGTTTCTACTTATAGTTTATATCTATTATCTGAAAGAAGTTGTTTATATAGAAGTTAATGCAGATAGATTTTTTTAGCTATCATACCATGAAGTTTGTGTTGTATCTGAGATAAAAAGATTATAAATTTATCATCAGTTCTACAAATCTGGATTTTTTTATTGACTTCCATGGTTGTTTCAGTAACAAACATCATTCCATTATACTTTTTCAGGTACCCTTGACTATGATCTTCATTTTTTTACACAGTGAAGACAGAATCAAAATCAACAACCTCCCAACTGAAATTTATGAAAAACCTGCAAACCAACACATCTGTTTCCATGAACACATCCAAAAGCCATCATGAGAAATTGTGTTATCCAGCCATGTCCTTGGACACCAATATTTTTACTTTGAGGAGAACACTCATGATACCTACCTAAATAATTAAAAGGGAAGTTTTATCCAACAAGGCACTTTTCCAGGGGAATAGATTCTTGTGAAAGAAACATTCAAATACATCACAAGAATTACTTCCACACGTCACAGGCTCAATGTGTTACAGGCCATCCTACCCTGGAAACTGGAGGGGAAACTGATGAACAATATGATTAAGTGACTTGTTTAATTATACATTAAACTTATATGGGTAGATCATATCTGCTCAGAGCTCTTCCAACCATTCACAGTCTGCAACTCTCTAAACTCATCAGAAAAAGGCTCCCTGTAGGCCACAAACATGACAAAGGGATTTAGATCATAGCCGAGGAAGAAGTTTAAACTGTACTAAAGCATCTCCACTACAACCACAGTAAATATTTCCACAGTGGACTCATAAAGCCTTGGATCTTTCATTTGTCTTTTTGCAGAACATATTACACTTCATGAATTTCACCAGATGTCTTACTTGTGAAATGAAAACACAAGAATGAGCCACATGGACAATAAGTAATGGACAAAACCACCTCTGCTTGGGGAGATTCTCTCTCCTACAAAACAGTTACTCACTGCTGTTTCAATCATGAGAAGAAAAAATGCTTGCAAAGTCTTCTTAAGATCAGTCTGAGAACTAAAATTCATGATTGATTACCAAAACCTGGATTAAATCAGCCATGACTTTGTGATAAATTATAATATTTCTTCCATTGGCTATCAATATCTGTTTGTTCCTTGACAACATTCTTTCTATTCCTTTTACCAATCACCTTTTCCAGAGTTCTGACCTGATACTTATTCAATTAGGCTAATAATTTGGTTTTAGTTTTAATTCAGCTTTAAAACCCACTTCTTTGTGTTCAAAAACATGCTTACCTTTTTGTTTACATTAGTCTAATAAAATGTTGCTATCTTTGCTTATAACTCTAAGATTGAAAACGTTGCATATTTTCTACTTAAAAAAAATTAATAATTCTTCTGATTCATTATTTTTTCCTTTTGATGCATGAACCTTTTTTCAGTAAGTAGTTCAATTGAAAAAAAATTTTAAAAACCCCACTTGCTGAAACCCCTAATTCTGTCTATAATTCTTTTTCAGATTCACCTGAAAGTCCACATCTTTCTTGAGTCTGTCATTCAGAAATAAAATTTTAGAAAGAAATTTTAACCAAAATCCATTTTTTTGGAGAAGGAATGTATATTTTTTTCTAAAGCTTATGGAAAATTTCAGGATCTACAGGATGCTTTAAAGTAATTATCAAATGATGTCCAGAAAGGTCAGTAGCTGATATGTAATTAAAGGTGATGATTAGGAGCAGGGATGTTTTACAACACCATGATTCCTATCACCTTCTTTACCCAACAGCATTGCATTGCAGGCATTTCAATATTTGTCAAGATGACTCCGGCTCAGACCCTGAACATTTTTAGATGTGTTAGACTCTTAGCTGAGATCAATCCAGCTGTCAATACATCATTATTGGAGTAAGAAGCTGGATAGAAAATGAGCTGGAGACACCATAGGAAGACCCAGCAATGCCTAGATTAGGTATCTCCTTGTTGATAAGCTTTCAATTTCTAAATCCAAATTTCCTAACGGAGACTGCACGAGATTCCATCTGTGGTATTTCCACATACAGTGCAGAGACTAAATATCAAAGGTCTCTGAACTGTGAGTGATATTTACCCACAGTGTACGTGTCATTAACAAGCAGATACGAAAAGATTGATCTTGGCTCTGACTTTAGGAAAAGATCTGGCAGTTTGTGTGTGTACAAATTTTGTTACCAGCAGAAGTATTATCCTTGTAAAATGCTGGAGCTTCAAATTTAGAGCGTCATAATAATTCTGATCATAGCAAATTGTTTCAGATTGACCAAATTGTTGCTGTTGCTCTTTTGCTTATGATCATACTTGGGTTTGGATCATATGAAATGTTTTTGTAAGAAATAGCTTTTCTAAGCTATTTCTCAATAGCGAGTGTGCCAATCAAGGCTAAAGCCTTAAAGAATATCTCTAAGCAAGTGGATTCTTTGTCGAACAGCCTAATCACTCACGTACCATCTGCAGTTTCTTGTAACTCCAATTCTCACCCATTCCTGCCTCATCCAGAGCAGCAATATGAAATCGAGTTGCTTGCTTGAAAAAGATGGGTGTTGTTGCATTTGGGTCGAATGATAGCACAGCTAGTATTAAAGTCCCAGTCCTTTCTGGAAACTGCATGTTACTTATGAGTAACTGTAAGTCCTCAGTCCTTCTAGAGAGGTCACCCCCCTGCAGTTTGATGGCACATTTTGGTTTCACTCTCTGATTCATGTCCACTAAACTATTTTCACAAGAGGATAATTTCTTCACTGAAAAGGCGTCCAAGCATTGGAATAGGCTGCCCAGGGAAGTGGTGCAATCACCATCCCTGGAAATGTTAAAAAAGCATACCAATGGAGCACTTGGAGACATGGTTTAACAATGGACTATCTAGTGTGAATTAATTATGGGAAGCAATGATCTTACAGGTCTTTTTAGTCCTTAATAATTCCATTATTCTATGATTTACACATCAGCAGTGGAGAGAAAATAATCTCAGAAACCCTGTAAAAATTCTGCTGAGAAACCCTTGTTGACATGGTCTCCATTCCAGTTTACCACACAGATTCCAGAAAAAAGGCTTGTGCCTTTTCACAAGCACCTTCTCCTTCACAAAGATGACACCACCTTCCACTTTAATAAGTTCCAGAAACTCTGGAGAAAACCACTTGAATGCTTATAAAAAAAATGCCCCCAAGAAAATCCCCTTCAGTCCATTTGATGTAAGTCTGCGTATTTACAAAGTTTTCAATAAATATAAGAGTCACCAAAATTACTTTGCTAAATTTTACTGTGAATACTAGCACAAGTCAGCCGTTCCATCTGCTGCCTCCTCGCTCCCCAAACACCTGCACTCAACCTGTTCATCTTTGGCTCAAAATCTGCATGACCCACGCTGGACCTCGGAGGGCAGGTCTGTGCCCTTAATCACAGCATCATCCACTCCACAGTTAACACTTGCCTGTTGCGTTGGAAGATTATTTTGTCTTGCTGGAAATCAGAGCTCTTGTACAGTGTGCAACTACCGCAGGCAGGTGTAAAGTTTCAGGTTTTTTATTCATGGTAAAGTTGCATTTCTTAGTTCTTTGCTCTCCCGAAATTCCCTGTCCATCCAGTCAGATATTTACAAAGGCAAGAGGAGGGTAGTTGACCTTCTCAAATGATGTAGTTTTGGAGGTGTGCATATGAGAGTAGAAATAATTATAAAAATTATATATACTGAGAATAAAGTATTGCAGATGCAGTTTAGAATACCTTAGAAGAAACACCGGTGAGCAAGAAACACACCACAATTACTGATTTTATTTTATTGGGTAAAGAAAAATGATGAATTTTCCTCTTCTAGCAGGTGGCAATAGCTTGTTGAATACTGAAATGGATTGAATTTCAAGATATGGCTGCACATTATTATCCTTTATCACTGTCATATTCAAGCCTGGAAGATTTCATTCACTAAATGAAAACCACATTGGAAGATGCCATTTTATTTGGGAATAGGTTTATACATTCAAAATTATCCTTGGCACTCCAGTGTTAATACCCCTCCAGTGATAATTTTAAACATTATCGGTGAAAGATGGAGGGATTAAAACTTCCGAGGATGTCAATCATTTCAGCCAGCCTCTCCCCTGCTTGTGTCATCCACTGTAGGAGCAGGGGCTGCAGATTTTGTGGTTTATGACATACATCTGGAATGGTACACTCCTTAGTATATTAATTATGCATCTCGATATTTTTCTTGTAAGATTATTTTTTCCCTCAGCTAAAAATAATTTAATCACACATTAAAGTCATGAAAATTCCATCTCTTTTGCAGACTAGATTCTCCAGATTTATAACCTACTTACTTCACTTCAGTTTGTTTTGAGATTTTGAGATTGGCCTTATTTATTATACAGTCTATAAAGTAGAATTATTCTAAATCACTCCTGTGGAACCATGAAAATGAAACTTTGGATAGGCAAGAGGATTTTTATATCTTTTAATTAGAGCTTATGTTGAAACTTCAAATGCTATGGCAAAATGTTCATTGAACAGCCTTTACTCAAGCTGCCTACAAACGACAGAAGCTCAGCTGTGTAGAGATGAGATGTCACAGCTTTTGAACAGCTTTGAATGACAGTATCAATATTCAAAATCTTTAGCTCTTACTTAGTCAGGAGTTTTATACAGGAATTCTGTTGCTTTATCCCCATTTTCCAGCCTGGAAAGTTGAAGGGAGCTGAGTGTTGGGGTTGCTGTACTTGCTCCCTTTCTACAGTTGCTTGGTGGCAACACAGCCATGAATTTGTCCAGGATTTATTTACAGGCCGTCCATCTAAAGTCAGGCAATGATTAGAACTGGGCAAAATTAATCCACATGCATCCCGCTAGTCCACCATGACTCAGAAAGTTTGGTCCTCACGCACAATCCACTCATACTATTTATAGTTCTTTTTCTTCTTTTCTGAAGCATCAGATAATCCATTCTCTATGTTTGCAGCCACCTGGACAGAGCTGTTGCCTGTCTTCCCTCCTGTTCTCCCTCTGCAGCACAGGATTCCGTCTTCTGAAGACTGGAGAGCTTCCATTTAAATGCAGTCTTTGAGCTTAAAATGTTTCATGCATGTGAAATATAATGGGTTATGATGTGCAAGCGGCCAGGCTAGATGATCTAAAGGTACCTTCTGGCCATAAGCTCTATCAAAATATTAAAACTATGAAACAGCAGAACATAAAATACAGGATAATATAAAGTCAACGGGAGTGATGGAAATTAGGCGTCATCTCTATTAGACCTCAATACTTGGTTTCGTTAAAGTCCAAGCACCAGAATTTCTCCCAGGCAATCCCATTTCATAGGATAATAAAAGAAAGAAGAAGCTTTAGGGCCACTTGACCAGTGTCTCCCCATATTTGCTAAGTGCACACACTAAAACTAATTTTCAAGGAATTTAATGCCTGAGAGTCAATCCAGCAAACGAAGTAAATCCTGTCTGACAGAACACCTGCAAGTCACTGGGTAAGAAATATTCTCAGGACTGCTTCAATAAGCTTATGTATGCAAATTTAACTCCAAGTACAGACAGGTATTGTGACTCTGTCTCAGCTGCTGGTGGCCACAGGTTTTTTGGCAGAATGGGGGAAAAAATTGCTTTTTAAATTTGGAAAGTTTCAATATTTAGAGCAAGAAGCTAATATAGTTTGAACCAAATCCTTTTAAGTATATTTCTCAGTTACTTCATCCAACAGTTATCTTAGTTTTGTATACCTATACACATAACATTTATTTATAGATTTATATATTTATTATTATTTTAAGGCAGTTTTTTATATTTTCTCACATCTCCCAGGGAAGTATCATGTGCAGTAGAAAACTAAAGTTAAACAGATTATGATTGTCATCAATTTTTGCGCTGATCAGACTTGTTTTAAACTATTCTCAGTCTTTACTCTCTTCCTTCTCTGATAAATTTTCATATGTGCTGGTCCTTATGCAGAGAACAAGTTGAAGCTCTTCAATACACGAGGTAACTTGCCACTTTTATTTTTATATCTATGTATTTATAAAATCCAGAACACAACATGTAGAGATATTGTTTTATTAATCCTTGACTTTCAGTAACCAAATGTCTCCTGGAGAAGAGGTAGTTTATGATAGATGCCACACTTGTGGCCGTTGATCTAGGTGATATGTGGAATATCACAGGTCTTTTCTAGGTTGGCTGTACAAGATGGTTTTTTTCCCACACAAGCAGGTGATGACATGTTCTATACAGGGTTTCCATCCCTGCATGCAAAATAAATGCACAACTGGACCTCAGGATTGACAGACCTGGAAAAAACAGTATGAAGGCCTGCACTGAGACTGAGGACACGTGTACAAAGCCAGGGAAAGTCCTTACTCCAGAAAGCCTTTGCAAGAAACAGCTACTGGGACTTGAAACCTCTTCCCAGGGCTGCAGAGATACGTGGCAAAACAAAATCTGATCTCTGGATTTCTAAGTCATTACTCTCCTGCATATGCTTATTTTGATGAAAGTTTTCTTCTACTGCAGCATCTGGCTTGGTCATCATAAATAGGAACTCAGGGGATGAGGTTATCTGTGCATGGGTCTGCATCCCTGAAAATTTGCACATTCAGTGTTTTGATGTTGATAAGATCAAAGGCAGTTTCTCTCTGAAAACCCATAGCTAATGAAAGGAAATATACACCTGAAATCTAAAACCCTTACAGGTGAAGTTTCTGGGACTGTAGTTCAAAGGGATTTTGACTGAAAGGCTATTAGAAATATGCTGAAAATAATTTTCAAATATTAGCTCCATATGATGTTCCAAAAAGAGTTGTCTCTCTTCCCTGACTGAACATATAAGCATAATTAAAGATGATTTACATTTAGTAAGTGTTGTGGTTTAAGCTGGCAGGGAGCTAAACACCACACAGCCTCTTGCTCACTTCCCACACTGCAGTGGGATGGGGGAGAGAATGGGGCAAAAGGAAGTAAAATTTGTGTGTTGACATAAAACCAGTAAAACAAAATATAAGAGGAAGTGAATTATTAATAATAATAATAATAATAATAGAACTTGAATATACAAAATGAGTGAAGCACAATGTAATTGCTTGTCACTCAGATTTCCCCCTAGTTTATATATGGTTATACATATATATATAAAAGCATGACCTCATAGGGTATGGTGTAGCCCTTTGGCCAGTTTGGGTCATTAGCCATGGAAGTATTCCCAGCTGCTTGTGCATCCCCCGATCAGGACTGTAAGGCATCTGCTTAGTGAAAATTTGTAATATGATTGCTTTTCATGTGGAAAAAACTCCCAACTTCCCAAATTCTTCATCATTTAAATTCTTTTTTTTTTTTTCACAGTGTCTTTTCTGCCTTCTCCATGTAACAATCAGTAACTTACATAACTTAGGTAAAATAATCTTACTGCATTACTTCAGAAATGCTTTTTGATTTTGTGGTGACTCCCTTTCCTGACTGTCCATTTGAAATGCTGAGGAAGGAAGAGCCTGGAGAGGGAAGAAGGGCTGGACTCTGGAACAGCCTGAAGTCAGACCATGAGGGCATTTCAGAATAAAACAATGTGCCTTGTTTAATTTTTAAGCCACAAAATCAGACTTAATATTCTATTTTAATTTTGTCTTTTGCTATACAACCTTGAGAAAAACAGCTAAGACTCAATCTCCCATTCCCTGTCTCTAAAGAGAATAATAATAGTTATAATAGTAGTGAAATCTTTGCTTTGGAGGAAGTTGTGTAACAAGATGGAGGTATCTGGGTAGTATGATAATGCAGGTTACAAAAATAGCTTGGACCAATAATGTACTCAAATGCAATTTGCTGGAAGCCTTAGCCCATGGGTTTGCCTTTTAAGATCAGAAATGGTTGATCTTTCCACTACTGTTATTATTGCCTTTAATAACCTTAGATCCCTCTTTTTGTTCCAGCAACTTGCATGCATGTGAACATTTTAACTATAGGCGTGATATTTTAGTTTGAAGTTGTATGTGTGACAGTGCCTCTTTATACCAACAGACCTGAACTATTTCTATCAGAGCTTTATTTAAGTTTATTTGTTTTTCTGATAAGAACTCTGGAATTGTATTTGCAAAGACTGGCCTGTGGGTATCAAGGATATCATTAATAAAAAAACACCTTGAAACAGGTGCCCCTTTCCACGGCAAGCTTCATTTCCACCTAATGCTTATTCTACAGACAGATGCTAATAAAGGACTTATCCTGATAGGTGCTCTGTATCTAATTGTCTTTAAGGGGGTTAACAGGACTTCTGGTGAAGTTTGATGACTTCTTACATCCACAACATTTTTCTTCCTCTTTGTGCAAGTCATTCTCCTTCAATGAGAGTTTGTATCTTCCCATTAACTCGTTAACTACACTTGTAAACTGTCACCGAAGCAAGCAGATCTTGCCGGAATCTGGACACAATGTTGGCTTTTATTGGTAAAACACAATTACAAAGGTAATTGGCTCCTATATATTTGTGTGACACTTTCTTGGCACGAGCTTCTCCCGTTCCTGGATTGCCTTCCCCTCTTCCACTCCTCCTCAATATGTTTTAGTATTGGAGCCAATAGCCTGGTGACCACTGCGAGGTTATACTTGGCAGGTTTAGAACACAGATGCTGGATTGCAACGTCCAAGGGCTTGCAAGAGTTTTAATACCAAGGTTCTGTGAGTGGCTCAGTCTCCTGGACCATGCAGCAATTACAAAATTGCCTTTAAATGTGGTGAGTTAACCTGTTAACTGAGTGAGTTAAGTCCATTTTACAGACCTCCAGTTTCTCCTGCTTTATTTTTATCTGGAGAGAATTAGGTTCTCTCACCTTCAGAATCATGTTTTGCAAGCATTCTTACCAAGATGAGTTGATGATGGACTATTTTATGTAACTTTTTTAAGATGATAGAGTGTCTTGAAGACCACCCACCTAAGCCCCTCTGCAGTCATTGAGACAGATTACCATTTCTGCATCCTACTACAAATAATCCAAAGTGTAAAAGAAAAAAAAAACATGCCAGGTGGCTGAAGTGGGAAGTGGGGCTAACAGAATGGTGTAA
Source organism: Machaerirhynchus nigripectus (assembly GCA_013397975.1). NCBI lineage: Eukaryota > Metazoa > Chordata > Aves > Passeriformes > Dicruridae > Machaerirhynchus > Machaerirhynchus nigripectus. The sequence goes on along the minus strand of VZRQ01018914.1, from coordinate 2,081,538 downwards.
AGCTGTCAATTTTTCCACCAGTCAAAGGCAGTAATCACAGCCCACAAAATGCAAACAAATATAGTCATAGTCTCCTCTATGATACTTTCTGAGAGCTCCCTTGAACAAGATCCTCTATAAATGAGTCATTCCAGGGTAAGAGCAAACTGGATATTGCTCATGTCCTTTGCGGAAAAAAACCCAAAACTAAACAAAAAAACAACAACAAACAAACAAACCACAAAAACCCCCAAAAAACCCCAACCAACCAAAAAAAACCAAAAAAACCAAAACAAAAAACCAAACAAAACAAAAATTAAAAAAAAAAATACACAAAAACCAACCAACCAACCAAAAAAAAACCCACCCCAAACCGTGATTGTTCCTTGAAAGAGTCAGATTGTTCCTTGAAAGGACTGTCAGAGTCCCTGGTGAACATTCTCCTTCAGGTCATGGGCTGGGGAGTAAAGGGGTTTTACCATGAAAGATATGACAGCTCAGTGTTGATATTAAATTCAGTGAGATAAGGTTTTAAAAATAATATCTCAACGAAAAACGAAAGTGAATTCATCAGCCTCTAAAAGAGCTGAGGCCCTGCAAGATGATATCTGGTTTAGAAGTTGTGCATTGCTTGAGCTCATCCAAAAGAAAAAAATGAGAAAAAACATAGTTGGAGAATGCAGGAACTTCTTTTCCAGTCACTTGAATTTTTTCTTTGCCATTCATTCTTCTTTCCCTCTTTTTGACAGGTGAATATCTATAAGGTTTTTCAACAGGGAAAAAACTATGAAAAAAACCAAGACTTTTTGGGGGCCAGGAGTTTTGCTTTATTACTGGCAGAACTAATTGTCATTTCCATTTTGACTCTGCAGAGCCACAGAGATGAAATTTTCAGCTCTGAATCCAGTGAACTCAGAGCAATTTAGGGATGTCTACCAGTTCTAAAACATTTGCCTTCAGCTCTAAATGAATTTATGCAGGAACTGGAATAATGTTTAATTTTTTGCCAGAATACAAAACAAGCCAGTCTCAATATTCTTTGGTTTTTGTAGGTTGGCTAAAGAGAATAATGTCAGAATTCTTCCATTTCTGCTCAGGGAATTTTAAGGCAGGTGTGGAACGCTCTATATTTTTGGAAGGTCTATATGCAATGAACACAAGTAGGTGTTCAATAATCAATAAGCACATCTGAAAGTTTAATCTGGATGATTATTTGGAGTTGTGTTACAATCTGTGCATGAAGCAATCTCTTTGTTTTCTGCTCTACTGACCAGAAATTTCTCAGCTTGTTAAGGACTGAAGAAATGCAGTGTCAAAGAGCAAGTCCAAAATACAGATAAAGCTGTAACCAGAATGAATAAGAGAATTCAGTCAATGCTGTGCAAAGTCAACAAATGTTAGTCTGACTAAGGACTTTTTTAGGGATGAATTTTAGTATGAAGAAAGATCTTACAAGTAATAAAGGCAGATTCATATTTAGCATAGGAGACAGATCAAAAACGTGTGTGCATTTGCGTACATGTATGTATGTCTTTTCCCACTACAGAAGATTTATTTCTCGTGGAAACAAAAATAGCTGTGTGATTTAGCTCTCTTACTTTGCTTTGCAATTGGGTGTTTATGAATAGAATAACTGCAGCAGCAAATATGTCATGAGCAATCAATAGGTTGTCATCTATTTCTATAAAATATTCATCGGATAACTCGAAACTAAACAAATTCATAAAGCATGTTGGATCAACTTTGCTTACACCAAGCACTGCTGGAAGTATTAGTTCCACTGGCATCCTTAGGAATTTTCACATTTGAGCAAAGACTCACAGTCTGGCCTGGGAGGATTTTGTTCCTTTTTAAGAGTAGGCAATGACATAAATGAATACAGTAGAAATTTCCTTTTGATAATAATACATCTTTAACTGCCAGAAAAAATTACCTAGGAAAGCAATGGATTTTCCACCACTGAGAGGTATTAAATCACGGTTTTATATATTGTAAAAGAGATGTTTGATGCAAAAATGACTGAGCAAGAAGGTCTCTTTGATTCCCTCTGCTTATGAAAGAAGTTAGACTGTAATTTTCCTTTCTAGTCCTAGAATTTATGAATCTCTGATACTTAGAGTATATTTGCAGATGATTTCTAAAAATGAAGTGAAAATAGATCAATAATATTCATTGTTAGCTGAATGCAATTTGTTTGCCTAACTGTATATTCTCTATGTGCAGCTACAGAACCATCATGCACAAAAGTTATGGAATATTTAAATGCAAGTCTAATTTAAGTGAACATAACCTTTTGATCTAAAAAATAAACAATCTAACAATAGGAAAAATTGCAATCTGTCGAGACATATTTGAGTTATTTTGCAGTAATTGGCTTGGCAGCAGCTTCAGTCACAGATTTCGGTTTCACAGATTGTCCCCAAATGAATAAAAGGTTTGCTTTGAAATGTAATTAATACTGCATTCTGCTGCAAGACTTTTTCAGGTTGTCAAAGGAATTTGAGGAAGGAAGAGGAGAGGAGAGGAGAGGAGAGGAGAGGAGAGGAGAGGAAGGAAAAAAAAGAG
>VZRQ01018914.1:2022262-2078710 GCA_013397975.1 Machaerirhynchus nigripectus | reverse complement strand
ATATCAAATCAATGGTCAACACATAGTTCAATAATGTTCCATGAACTATACAGACACTTTTCCATTGTCAGTTAAGGTAACATATGATGATGAAATATTTGGTCTTACAATGTGTGTACATTACAAGGCAGAAGAGACAAGAAAACCCTGGTTTTTTCGATGCTGGAGTGGTAAATATCTGCTTCACATACAAATGCATTCATTTGCACTTTAAAGTTATGTGCAAGTGTTTAGAGTTCAGAAAGATTGCTTGGGGAAGCTGCTGACTCAGAGTGCAAGGTGCAGCAGAAATGGAAAAGTGGGTGCAATTCTGCTCCTCTTCACAAGTAAGGGGTTATTCAACCCCGAGCCCTCAGCCCCTCTGTACTCCACTTTTCCCCCCACACTTTCTGCAGCATGAGACTTGGGACTTGTACTCAAGGCAGGGAATACAAATCCTTGCTGGAAGTGAATTGAAACCAGGAATTTGGTGCATGGGGTAGGACTGTGTTATACAACCACAGTGCTGGGGCAGGGCCTGATGGTCACAGGATATAAACAGGGGTGCTGAGGGCTTTTATTGCCTTCAAAATCCTGACAGAACCCATTTTTCCTCTAAAGACCACCTGTGTGATTACTGAGAGAAGGTGGATCCTGACATTTTAGGTGCCAAAATCCCATGGCCAAATGAGCACCGATCTACACAGAAATGTTCGCAAAATTTCCTTGATACTTACCTGCATCTTATGCATCAACAGTTTAAAATGTATTGTTAAGGGCTTTGCAGTGCACTTCTCCTATTCAAAAATTAACAGCATTCCCAAGTAGACAGCAGCGAGTGTGCACAGCTCAAATCAACACAATCCATATAAAGTCCAGTGGAAATTGAAATGGAACTTTGCCTCCTAGGATATTCTTGTGTTGCAGCAAAAACGTTGTTTCCTGCTGAGGTTTCCTAGCTGGCTTTAGAAGGCAGCTCTGGTTGGTATTGCTGCTTGCCCTGGTTTAGTTTTTATTAGAGACATCCACATCTGAATTAGTCATGCTGCATTCCCATCACTGTCAGTGAGGAAAATTCAGGGTCCAGCTTATCCTATGACCACATGAGCTTTTAATGAACAAAAATAGATGGCCACTTCAGACTTTCTGGGATTTAAGGTTGAATGAGAAGCAGAATGCTTTCCAATGTGATTAAAACTTTATTTATGAATAAAATAAGCAATTGCAAGAGTTGATGCCAGAATAAGTTTTCCGAGATGAACAGTAGATATTCCTAAATGTTCTAGTTATCTAAAATGAGTTCACTTTTCTCCAGAACCCAGAAAGCCAAAATCCTCTTTGCTTTGCCTGGACTTCAGCTGGGTAAATTAAGCACTGAAACATCTACAAGAACTGGCTCATTGCTTCAGCCTGTGTGTAGCATGTTATCTCTGCACTTACAGTTCACCAGGAGCTTCACATTGTCAGAGATGATTTACAGTGTATTAATTCCACATATTAACCAGATTCCTTTTCTGTTCAGGTAATTACCAGTGAATTAGCTGAATCACTTGCATGTGTTGCTGGTCCAAGAGAGTTTAGGGAGGAAAGGGTGTAGCTGTAGCTTGTGTGCTCTGAGGTAGCTGCACAGAATGGCAAGGATTAGCAAAAATCTGGTACCGAGACAGGTTGATGTACAAAATGAAGCTGTTTGCAAAGGATATTGTGAAAGAGTAAAGAGAAGGGGGAGACTGAAGATGTGGCTTAGTGTATATCCTAAATCTGGCTGGAAGATGGGCTTTGAACAAGCTGTTATTTTCCACATGGGAGTAGCATTGCTACAGTGAAATGCCAGATTTCATCCATCATAATGTCATGGCTCATATTAAAATGTCTTGAGGGACCTGAGGGAGGGATGGGCAAAAGACATCAAATCAATTTTCAGGCAATTGCTACGGTTTTCAGAACCTAAGCCCTGTGTGATGGCGTTATGGTTGCACAAAGGGAGGCGGTAAATAAGGTCCATATATCAAGAGAGGAAGTAATTTAGAAAAAGGCAGTGGATTTGACTTTTGCATGAGGCTGAACATACAGTGAAGTACAACCAGGTTATCATTCTATATATTCTTTATGGAGATAAGCACCAAATCCACACTTATGAGAAATTAGCACATCAGTGTAGTCCTAAAAATGTCAGCTCTGGAGGAGAGTAGCTCTTGTACATTTAAAAAAAAAATAAATAAAAGCCTGTCTATGGTTATTTCACATTTCTTTAAATTAGCATTTAGTTATGAGATATGCAAGTCAAACACCATTATATAGCTAGTTGCTTCTGGAAGCTTGAGCATTAAGCTTTTGCAGGGGAAAAAAGGACATTTTTACAAGGTGCTTTTAAACAGAGAGAATGGGAAATTAGCCCCAGGATAGTCCTGCACTAGAAACAAGTAGACTTTGAAAGTTTTATAGTCTACATAAACAAGGATAAATAGTGTTGTGATGAGTTTTTCAAGACAACAAATGGTCTGTGTACCACCGTGTGCAGGGGGCAATGTTTGTACAAGATCCCCAAGCAGGTGGCTGAGAAGGAAATTGATCTACCTAATGGCTTAATATTTCTGGATGCTGCATCCACTTAGGAACTCTTCTGTTTCCAGGTCTTTCTGTTGGCAAAGGACCAGCATATATGAAAATCTATTCAAAGCATCTGAGTGCCTTCATATTCCATCTGGAAACAGAACCCAGGGAGTTGCTTGTGAAGAGCCTAAGAAAAAACACTTGTTTCTCGGGTATGTGCCTGTGGGTATTTACCTCCTCCATGAGCCACGTAGAAGGAAGCGAAAAGAAAAACATCCAAGAAAGCAGGTCAGGAAAAGTGGTTTCATCTGAAACGGTCATTGCCATAGACAGGGTTGACCTGCAACAATCACTAAAGAAAGAATTTTCCTTGTAAATGTGTAGTTTTAATCTTAGGCGAGGAAACATGAAGATTTTCTACCCAGCATCTGTTTATATCTTGTATAAAATTAGCAGCTGGCCTCAATCTTAGCCAAAGTGGACATATGGCTGAATAAAAAAAAACTACAATACTTAACACTAATCGACATACTTGTTGGCACCAGAGCTGGGTGAATAATTCAGTTTCTTTTCTGTTTGGTAGCCAAACCACACAAAAAAAGGTGGGGAAATTAGCTAGAGCAAAATGTTTCAGCAAAACCAAAAAAAAAATTGCACAATTATGTCTGCTCAAGTGTTTCATCAATACAAACACATAAATTTACTTATTTTCTTTCTAAGGTTATTTGATGTCATTACTTGATCTTTTTTTCTGTCAGTGGCTATGATTTGCTTAAGTATAAGATATTCTTCCAAAACATGAAGTCAGTTAGTTCTGGTGAAAGTAAAACTATGCATTTTAAAATAGTGAAATAAAATAATATGACATTCTTAGAGGGTCCCTCTTCTTCTTCATTGTCTTCATGGCTGAAAATATTTACTGATTTTGCCTCTGTTTCCAGAGATTTTTTATTTCTTCTTTAAAGCTTTATGTTTCAGTAAATCAGCAAATTCACTGTTCATTAGGAAAAAAGGGAAACAAACAGACTGGACAGTACTCATTTTTAATTCCATCATGGGCCAATGTACATGGCAACCAAAATAAATATATGTTGAATCTCTTTGTGTGGGCCAGCTAGTCTGGTGTCCATTGGATACTGATAATTTCCTCCTTTGGCTTTATTTGCCGTACTAACAACTTCAGTGTGGAAATTAGTTTGATGGTTTGTTCTTTCTTTCAGCCCAGACCTCATAATGATATTTATTAATGGTTCCAGTATGAAGTATCTGTCCTTTGTGCACTGTCCATTGTGAAGCTGAGCTTGCTGAGGTCAATAAGAGCTTCTTTATAATGAACAAAGGAGATGCATGGCACTTAAAAAGTCTCTTGGAGCATAGATTATTTCTGATAAATCAAGATTTCTGGGTTCGAGTGAGGAGATCTGTTTCTTTGGGTGAGCTGTAAAAAATAGTGAAAAACTCCTTCAATCATTTCTACAATATCTATGTTTATTTCCCCAGAAACTTTCGTCTAATGAAAACCTAGCTTAGCTTACAAAGAGCAGAAGAGGTGGATTGTGCTTTGTGAACTCTGGTTTGTGTATTTTCCACTCCTAGAGCCCTTCTCTGATTTTGCACCACTGGTGGAAGTAATGCTATTGATTGCTCAGGTCTGATTTAACACGGTGCATTAATGAATGCTTCTGTGCAAGCCTGTTAATATGGCATTAAATTCAACTCTTTACCTGAACTTGTATGCTGGCCTCCAGTTCTCATTCCTAAAGGTCACAGGTCTCCCTCAGGTTCTGCATCACATTTACCAGGTCTGTACAGCTGTCGTGCATAGCCCCCGGCACCTGAAATGGCACCAGATGTCTGTTCATAGGTGAGTGGCTGCATCTCTGAGGGCTGGATGCAGTTCCAGCTTCAGATGAGGTGTCTGGGATGTATGCTCACAACTGAATAGGTTCATTTTTGTCTACAGAGCCTTTGAAGTTCTTCAGCTTGTCAAATGAGGGACCAGCTGAGTAACTCTCATCTCCACTGAGCTCAATTTCGTTGACCACACAGTCATTTAGTACCATTTGAGATGCTCGAGTGTCTTTAAGATGTTCTCATGGTGCTTACAAAAATGACACATGACATACAGGGACCTTTGCCTCCTGGAGGAGCAGCTCCAAGTGGGATGCCCAGTAGTCTCCCAACTGGCAATACATGGCAAAATAAGGACAAACTGCTTCAAACCCTTCTGACTGTACTGGGAAATAACTTCCTAGAATTGTTGAATTAGGTATCTACCAACACTTAACACAACAACCCCTTGAGATCTGTAGGGCTGGCAGATGTGACACAGACCCCAAGTAGACTCAGGCCCCTCTTTAGCAGGAATTAGATGTCAAGATGACCTGAGTTACCTGCAGTGCTATTAGATGTGTGTTAGGCAGCTGAATGAGCCCTGTGTCTGTGCTGGATGGTGCAACAGCAGTAAATCCTTCTTCCTCTCACAGAAGCCCCTGCAGAATCAAAACTAATTGTCAAAATCTGAAGCTGAATCCCATCCAGAACAGGGTGTTCACCTAAACTGGGCACACACAGAACCAATAAAGCAGTTAAGAATGCCAGTCAGAGAATAAAAATAGCCTTTTAGTCAAGTGTTAATATGCACATGCTTAAAATGCAGTGTGTGCTTAAGTGATTTGCTGATTCAGACCTTGAAGTGCTTGGCCAGTCTTTCCCTCTGCAAAGCTCAGATTAGAAAAGCGTGTGATTTTCCTTTTTTTTCTTTTTTTTCCCCTTTTTCCCAAGGCAGGAAATAATTTCTCACCTTTTTAAGTGCCACTTGTCTGTGGGTACTGTATAAATTGTTACATCTTGTGGAAGTGCCAATTAGAGACAATAATTACTTGACTTGTCTGCTTTAGCATTAAAAATGCCTAAAACTCTCTGTCCTTGGCAGCTGGAATTCTTACTTCTGTGCTTTTCTGACTTAGGAAAAACACTGTTTCTTTATGGAACTTGCTACAATGATCAACAAGACAGTCATCTAAATTGTAAAACTTCACTATCCTAAATTAATATTCCTAGTATCTTTATTTCATTTATTAATTTTAGAAAACCTTTCCAGTGTAGTTCATATAATCACTTGGGTGATATAATATAATATAATATAATATAATATAATATAATATAATATAATATAATATATAATTTAAAATAGTTTAAAAGAATTCATAGGAACTGTAGCTTTAACATACATTTTATGTAGAAAATACTTCTAGATGAAGCTTTCTAAAATTATATTGGATTTTCCCACCCAAAGTAGTATTTTCAAGGAAGATAAAACCAGTTTGTACTAATGAAAACCTAATTTACTTGAAATCTATGTGTATAAATGAAATGGAGTGAAATGCAGAATTGTATTCTTTTATGTAATTCTGACTAAGTTTTCTGGGATGACAAAGTGGAAAAACTCCAAACTAGCTAAAGCATTTTGACGTATTTCTGCATTTTAGCACATCCCCTACAGTCTTAAAAATCCTACAGGTATTTTTTCTAGAATGCTTTTATGAGCTTTTAATAAATCTCATGTGTAAAATAAAAGTTCTGTTTTAGCTGCATGTTAGGTACTTTCACTGGGAACTGCTTCCAACCAAATTTGAGCAGGGGGGGGGTTGGGGATTTTTTTAAGTATTACAGAATATTTTCAGAACTATTCAACACCACTTCTGTCTAAAAATGTGTATGCATAGGTGGGAGTTGATTAATGGTGCTAAAAACACTTTGTGTAGGATCTTATGCTAATTATCCTTTATACCCTAACCTGTGTCAGTTTTAACAATCTAAATTAGCATTTTCTCTTAGGACTAGAGGAATGTGAGAATTGTGAAATTGGCTCAGTAAGCTGAATTAACAGTGCGAAAATTGAGATGTTCTGTCTTTCCATATTAACATCTGCTTCTTGTACTAAATGTGATGTTCTAATCTAAGTGATGGAGACAAAAAAAAAAAAGACAAAAAAGAAAGAGGAAGAAAAGATGGGGTGAGGGAAGAGAAATTAAAATCTTGCTACATTGTAAAAAAGTGTAATTGGTGACAATTGTTATCGGCAGTTCCAGGTAATCATGTCTGGAATAATGGATTTTTGACATGCAAGTCTTGAAAATTGGTTGCATTATTGTTGATGCAAATAGTTTATTTTCTTTCCTATTACTGCTGCAATATAATGGAACACAGTCTTATAGGCAGTGGGTGATACAGACAGAACACTGCTCAGATAAAATCCTGATTACAAATGGTTCCATTCGGTTTATTTTATATTCTAATAAGAACATAAGTCTATCTGGGCTCATTACATTATTAAAATAAAACCCCACAATTGTGAACAAAAAAGAAAGCTTTTATTATTGTTTCCTCTTCTAAAATTGTGTGAGGATTATTCAGATTTTAGGTCTTACTGAGTTGATAAACAGCAGTAATCAATGGCAGTGAGAAGAAATTTGCGTTTTCAAAATATAATGATCATTGCCAGTCCAGTGAACTGCCCATTGTTGCTCCTTATTATCACAACCAATACTGCCTAAAACGTTTCTGGGCTGCCAGGATGGCATCTGTGCAAGGAGCAGCTCCCAAGCAGCAGCGACTCGCTCCAGATGAGTGCAAAGTCAAACTGCAACTTCCTACAGGCTCTGCTTACCATTCCTGGGAGCACGAGGCTGCAATGAAAAATGCCTAAATGCAGTCAACGCTGGAAGTTGCAAGTTTTTTCACAGAATTCAGGCACACAGAAATTTAAAAGTAAATAAAGAAATAAATAAATAAGAACAAAGACATCGGCAACTCAGCGACAGCTACTGGAAAGGTGTTGGGGCAAAGAGAGAGTTTCAAGCCACACCAGGTGGCTGATGTCACATTAACCCAGTCTGAATGGAATCAAGGATGGTGATGGCTCTCTGGGAAAAGCTGCTTCCACAGGGCTCCAAGCCCTCTGTGCTCTGGCTGGGCAGGAGGATATGGGAGCACCAGGTTTTAGTTCCAGAGTTGCTTCCAGTTCACAGATTTTCATAATGTTGATGGCCTGAGCTCTTGGAGCGAACTCAGAGGTTGGAGAGAGCTGGTTCAAGGCTCAGTTCTGATCCTTCTCTACTTGGCAGGAAGAAAAAAGGGGAAGGAGTTTCCCACTTCTATCTTCCTTACGGATTTCTCTCAGACTTGTAAGAAAGATAGAAATAATGAGATTGGCCCCCAGTCATCACTTCATTAAAATAAAAATCCTTCCTGACAGTCCAAATGTTATCTTTAAAATATTATTACTTGTCAGACCTACACTTTTTGTCCTATTCCTAGCTAAGAATATTTTAAACAATTTACTTTTTTTTCATCCCTGCAGCATTGCCATATACAGCTCCTCAGAAACATTGTATCACTTTTCAAGGATTCAGTTCAAATTGAATTTCGAGATCTTTAAGGGACTCCTGGAAAAAGAGATTACAAATACATAAACACAGAGGGCAGCATGGATATCCCAATTTTGGTATTTACATTCATGCTTCTTCATAAACTAGTACAATCCAAGAGATCAATAAAATAGTTTTGAAAGACCTGACTGAGTGAAATTGTAAATGATTTCCCATCCCATTGGCATTTTGAGGGTAAGCATCCACTCCCATTAAGCATCTGCCTAGGAAGCAGCACTCCCCAGTGCAGGAATCACTCCAGCCTGAGATTTACTTATCAGAACTGCTTTGGGCCTGGCTGAGCTGGAGTTCATTGCCCCACAGCTGCCCTCCCATTGCCGTGCTGTGCACTGGTGTCTAGAAAGGTGCTGAGAACTCCCCGGTGTTTGGGAACTGCCGGGCAGAGCTGGCACAGCACCAGCGCTGCCTCTGCGACATTCCCCCCTCACCAGCAGGCTGGAAATAGACCAGATCCTGGGAGGGGACACAGCCAGGACATGGGCCCAAAATGACCAAAGGGATGTTCTGTATGACATCTGCTTCAACATAAGAGCTAAGAAAGGGTGGGCCATTCATTATTTACAGTGTTTGTTTTCTGGAGCACCCTCTCCATGTGATGAAGCCTGCTTTGTCTTCATCAGCCTGATGTGGCTGAACATCACTTGCTGATGCTTTCCCCCCCCATCCCCCTTTTCTTGTGCCCACACAACCTTTTGCTTTTGGTTTAGTAAATTTATTTCAATTTTAGTAAACTTATCTCAACCTATGAGTTGTGTCCCATCTTATTTTCTCTACCCTGTCCAACTCAGAGGGGGGAGTGGAGTGATAGAGAGGCTTGGTGGGCACCTGGCATCCAGCAAAAGTCAACCCATCCCAGCGTCTTAAGTTTGTGTGAACTTCAAGCAGAGCCCAAAGTGTGAACCCGACTCTGTACTGGCTACCACAGAACATCAGGAAATACACAGTGTTCAAGGAAATCTCTACTTTCGTGGGTTTTTGATTAAGTTGCATAATGACCCAGGCAGGGCACCAGTCGCTGTAAAACAGTAGCAGACATTTCTGTCCCTGCTGCTAAGTTAGGGGTCTCTTTTATGGCTGGTCTCGATGATCTTATAGGTCCTTTCCAACCCAAATGATCCTACATTCTATGCTTTATCCTGCTGCCCAGCTCACACCAAACTTTTGCCAGCTGAGCAAACAGGCTTATGCACCATTATTTGCTAGTTTCTTGTCTAACTCTATAGGCTGGGTGTTCAATAAGCATGATATTTACATTTTCATTTAGCATTGCTTGAACACCTGCAATAAGAATGTTGCTATAACCTGACAATCACATTCTGGTAGACATAAAATCAATTCTTAAGCACCTGTGAATTTTCCCTGGTTTCTTCCACTTTATCCTAAAGAACAGTAAAAGTGACAAATTGCAGCTCATTTTCTCACCTGAAGCAATTTCTTCCCAAACACCCAGAAATGCTCAACAGGATCATGCACCATTCCCACTCCATGATCAAAGACAAATCTTTTCCTGTGCTAACAGGCAAGTCACTCCTTTGAAACCTCTTTTTTAATCCTGGATATCACAATCCCTACTGGCTACTCATTGCACCTGTCCATCAGCTGGCAGATTGACACGGATAGGGTAACATCAGCACTGCTGGTTCATCTGCTTTCTCCTTACAAAGTTCCCACAGTTCCACCCTGGGCAATCACTTGCCCCTAAAACTGTGACCAGAATCTCTTAGGACTGGGATATTTATGTCCAGAGCTGTGAGAAGATGGTTCTGGCACTGTCATATTGCATGTACTCCAGTGCTGAACCGTTTTGGGAAACTTTATTTTTATTGAATGTATCTGTTTTGTGTTCTACAGTCTCTTGGGGGTGCAAAAGCAAATTAATTTAACAATAGATTGAGTTTCTACCAACATCTGTTTGCAATCTGGCCAGGCTGTTATAAATATCACTTCCCTGTGTATCAAAATGAAGTCCTGTGTTACTTACACTGAGTTCTAGTAAACATTCCAGAGGTCTTTTGCTTTGGAAGGATTTTTATTTTATTTTGTAATTTTATTTTCTAAAACTGACTAATAACACTTTTGGACATTATAAAGCAGTGATTTACCATTCCCTACACGGTAACATATACAATAGGTATTACGTTGTTGCAAAAGCCTGAAGAAAATAGGAAAGACAGATGCCAAGCCAAAATTATACTTTTTTCTTTCCCTTCTTTTGGGAAACAAATGGAAACCAAGCAGTCTAATAGCCAATTGCTTTTTTTTTTTTTCCTTTTTCTTTTTTCTTCTTTGGTTCTTTGAATCCTGATGATGTTAAGGGAGAGCCACTATTGGTAAAAAGGAGTCCAAGTAGCAGAATTAGTTCAAAGAGAAAGGCCCAAGAGACAACCAGCTGGGTACTTTCAGGTGTTGGGCACCACCACTCAGCAAATCACATCAACTCGTGGCCTTCTGAAATGCTGATGAAGAACTTGTGCTCCAAAACTTTACCATGTCAGGGGCACAGACCTCAGCCCTTAGCCTTTCATGTGAAAGAGGACTGTTATTGTAATGAAACTTTTATGGTGATTAATATTGTTATTATTATTAATAAATTATTATTTAAGTTTGGTTTTCCTATTTTGCAATTATGTAGGGAAAGTCTAATTCTGAATTGCCGGCACAAGGTAAGCATCCTGCTGTTTCCTTCCTGGCCAGTCATTGCCCAGGGCTTGACTGCACGTTTCAGGTACCTCTCACCTCACAGACTGGGAGAAAGTGAGGTCATGAGCATCTCAAGCTACAAGATCCTGGCTGTAAGGAAAGAATGTTAATTGCCCCATTGCTGAGAGGTGTTTGCTTGACAAGTGTTATCCTGAGTTTCTTTGACAAATGATGGTGGATAAAGAGTCAGAAATACAGGGATCTCCACAAACCCACCTACCACCTGCAGCCCATCTGCTTAGGAACAGTGGGCACAAGGAACTAAATATTTAAAGCTGTATTTAACATATAACTGAAAAAAAGAAAATTCCTAGTCCTAACACACTAGCTCCAAAACCTCCACATTTTTTTAGGGTTGACCTCACATCCTTGAAGGATGGAGCTCCCTATGTGCCCCTGCCCATGGCAATGAAGCGTGATACTGATGAGCAGCACAGCAGCAGAACTGTGCTAAATATATGGAAGTTTAGGATTTTCTAGTCTTTAAGAGATGGATTCTTTCTTTCCTGTGGAATAATAAGACAACAGTGTACTTGTTTGGGCTGGACACTGCCATAGTTGAATACTTCCCTGATTTTGTTTTTCTTCCATATTTTTTTCCAGCCCTTGCAAGTCACAGTTCCATAAGGTGTCACTTCACCATTAGAAGCCATTTGGAAGAATGTGACCTGAGAGTGCAAACACTCTGAAGTAAATGGAGATTAATTATATGGGATTATGAAGAGGCAGATGAAAATCTAATGGAAAGTCAACAGACCTGGGTTTGACCTGTGATCTGAAAAGAAAAACTAACCAAAAAAAATAAATAAATAAAACACCACCAACAAACCAAACCAAACAAAAACCAAAACAAACAAAAAACCAAAACAAACAAACAAAAACAAACCCCAAAAAACCCCAAACAAAAAACCCAACCTTATTGTATGATCTTGGACAAATCTATTTAAGCCTTTTTTTCTTCCTTTGCTGGCTTTGTCGGCTTTGTCCTTTCAAATACAATGCTCTCTGGGACAAGGACTGTTTTGTCCTTTGTCTGTACAGTGTCTAAAACAAGACACTTCAGCCTTGGTGGAAATCTTGGAGTGGAATTGCAAGGATAGTAATTATGGAGTCTTTGTATCCAGTGTCACAAGTGCTTAATGAGTTAATAGAGAAGTGTCAGTATTAATATTGAAGGAAGGACAACAGATACAGCCAAGAGGGGAAAAAATAACCTTCAGTGTTTGAAAAATCCATAACAGAGGAAGTGTTTCTTGTGGAGTCTGTTTTATTTAGACAATAAGACATTTGTTCAAATTACAATAGACATTCAAACACCTCTTATTAGAAACTTTAAAAACCTGAAGGAAGCTTTCTTTCTTTTTTTTCCATTGAAGTCTACAAGAAAGAGAGAAAAGCTCTTGCTTTCTTCTTTCCTTGAGAGAGAATTTTCTACCAGCAAGTGAAACATTTGCTAAATATAATGGTTTATTTTTTTATATCAAAGGGGTTTGACCATACCCATTCTTTATAAACATTTTCCAGCTTCTTCTGTGTCCCTTTCTTTTTCTAAAGAGCCTCAGCTCAGTGTGTAAGGTGACAATGAGGCTCAGAGCAGTTCAGTGTACCAAAGGCATTGTACTGAATATCTGTGTGTATTTGAGAATGATGAAAATGAGAGAACCTAAGTTTGCACTGCTGGAAAGGAAAGCATACAATTGTGCAATTCTATTGATATAGAAATGTTCTCTGGGTTCACAGGCTAAGCCTGTTGATGGGGAATGAAAGTGTTTACATATCTTAATGTCTTTGAGGCAGAATATTTACCATTTTAGCTCCTCACTGTGAATAGAGAACAGGGCTTACGTGGTCACTGAAAGCAACAAAGGATTTCAATGAGTTTGTAGCATAATTTCCTCAAGCTTTCAGGACAGTGCAGCAGTAGGAAAATAGCACATCTAATAAGCTGCTTTTTGTGAGAAAGCTGGAGTTAGGAGAATGTGGGCTAAGAGAAGGATCCTGCAAATACTTGTAAGTAGTTCTTATACTCCTAACATATAAGCATGAGGTGGTTGGAAAGTCCAATTCACTTCAGCTGGACCACTTATGTGTTTAAATTGGACACATGCTTGGTGTTTTGCTGGGCTGGCATGTCCAGCCTGATGCTTACAGTGGAAATGAGGAATGCATTTGATTATCATGAAGAGAAGCAATTCCCAGGACAAAGGGATTAGACTGCAGGAAATTCCTACTCTTGTGGGGAAAAACTAAATTGCAACATTTATCCTTAAAAACATCCTTTCAAAACATGCAGTATTTTCAGCAGAAAATTATGTGAGCATCAGTTTATTATCATTTAAAAATGCCGGAAAAGATTTGGGCAGTTCCCTCTTCCCTGAGTGATCCCATTGATGGTGAGAAAATCCCATGAGGTCAGTGGTAATAGGACAGGCCAGAAGCTGCAGACTTGAGCCTTCCCCAGTAGTATACGGAAAAACAAAGGTTATTTGTCTTCTCTCACTTCCCCATATCTACATGGTTTTGGCTTCAAAGCATCCCTGTCACATCTGTGCAAGATAGATTCACCCTGTTCTTAAGATTCATGGTTTCAGGATAATCTTGTAGTGATATTTTCCAGAGAAAAAGAGCACACACTCCTGAAATGTCAGTCCTGCTTGGTACAGTTAAGGATCCTACGTCAGTGCCAGTGGCTAGAGCCACTATAATATAACACAATGTTAGATTACACGTTTGGTCCTGTTCCCTTATTCTGCTTCTTAAAACTGGAGGAGGACAAGGTCTGGTGGTGGTTTGCTTTGTTTTTTTGGAAGATATTTTAGTAATCTGTCTGCACTGCTTTTGGAAATGCAATTAACTTCATATATTTGGACTGCTGTGGAGGCATCAGGTGCTAAGGAAAAAGTGCTAAGAAATTTCACAAAAGCTTTTGGCTCTCTTGCATAGCAGCTGGCTAAACAGATAGAGGGTTGGGATTTCTTTTTGGAAGTGGACAGGCCTTTGAAGTCAGCAAAATAACTCTCCTGGTTTTGATTCAATTTTCAGTCAATTGCTGGTCAGATTAGCTGTAGGACTGCAAGTGTCTTACTGGTGATGAGCTAAAGCAATTAGATGCCTAAAGCTTGTCATCTCCTTGTTAACAGGCTCCTGGATATGCCTGCAGCCCCCTTATTTGCAGAAGACTGTAATTCAAATGACATCTGTGAGTTATTTATAGGAAACCAGTGCTGGAGCTGCAACCCATATAAAATCAGCCACTATTTTAGTTCCCTGGCTGAGACACAGTCTCAAAGTCTCCTGTGATCAGGATGCTCTTGACATCAAATGTAAGGTCAAGACTAACCTGTGTTTTTTGATTTTGTCTTTTGTCCAGCTGTATTCAGAAATCTTTCTACTGCTCTGGGTTTAAAACTGTTGGAGGCTCAGTCCTGGGAATGCCGGGTATAATAAATTGAAAAGGGTGCAGAAATAAGAGGGGTCAGGGGCAGCCTCAGGACCCTCTGTCACCAGAGAGCCACCAGCCAGCCTTGCAGAGCCAGTGTTTGTCAGAGGATACTCACACACACAGCTCGTAGGGAAAGCACTCAGGCACCGGGCAGGAGACTCAGTCACATCTCTGCTCAGTCAGCTGCAGAGACGGAAATGCTGGGTAACAGCAACATTAACTGTGAGAAAGGAGCTGTGTCTGCCCCGTCACTCACAAGCAGACACATTTTCTCTGCTTGTTGAATTCCTCCGCTGATGTCATTCCTCTGTGGCTGGTGCTGCTCCTTCTATCTGCACAGCGGCACCAGATCAAACCTTCTTCCTTTCCTCCTGCAACACACAGGAATAAATCACACCAGTTCAGCTTGTCTAGTCCAGCATGACACCTCCTGGGTTAAGCCTAAAGAAAAAACACGGCAAATCTTGTTACTTTTAATCATCAGATTCCCTTTTCATAACTTCCCCTTCATTCCCATTCCAACTCCTTCCCCCTTAAAAACTACCTGGAAAGAAATAATCTTCTAGTCAGACACAGATGTTTAAGTTTGAGCTGAACAAATTTAATTAGTGCATAGAACGAAAAACTAGAATTGTGTCAGCCCCTTGGTCTTAATATGTATTAAAAGTGTTATTTAGGAACAGGTGTAATTCACTTCATAGCATAAAATTGATCAGATCAGTGCATATCAAAATGATGCACGAATGATGAGATTATGGTAATTAATTAATCACCTAAATATATATTTGAAGTGATGCTTGACAGAGAAGAGCCAAGAATTTCAAAATTAATCATTAATCCACACAAAATTGCATATATCTGAACACCATTTCTGCAGATCTTTCATAATTCTTTACAAATACTAATAAAACAAATATGTTTTGCCTCTGGAAAATAACCTCAAAAGCATGTTGGGATCCATTTTTATTACCACTGAGTTATCTCTCGGATAAATGTGTTTGTGTTATGCACAGGAGATGCCAGATTGACACATCCATTCAGGAGTGCCAAACTGTGTTCACCCTGACTGCTGAATTGCTTCCAGTGAGAGGTTCTGTCACCGGATCTTAATTAAGCCTACTGTTGATAAAGCTCAAACCAGACTGAACACAACACATTCTCCATTGCTAGAGTCGTTCCTTAGTGACATCAGGAACCAGAAGGGAAACCAGTTGTTACTTATAAGTACAAACTACTTGTGCCTTGATATTGCAAAGGATTTAGGCTGTTGTGATCACCACCGAAAACCTCAATTAACCGTTGTTATCAGTTTATCATTTCTCATTTTTATTTTATGTGTTCCTATATTGATACATCTATGTATTTGCTATGAGTCCCACGTCCTACTCCAACAGAGGTCTACCCAATACATTGGATGAAGTCTAGAAATTGACTTAACATCTAGAACTCAGCTTCACCCCTGATCATCTGCTTCCAACCCCCTGCCATGCACAGAGACACCTTCCACTAGGCCAGGGTGCTCAGAGCCCTATCCAGCCCAGTCCTGAGCACTTCCAGGGATGGAACATCCACAAGGTCTCTGGGCAACATGTTTCAGTGCTTTATCATCCTCACAATTTTTTTTTCCCCAATTACATGGTAATCTCAGGAGCAATTTCTTGTCTTTCATAAATCCTTAGTTTCTTGAATCTGAATTTAACTTCTGTTCCTATAATTCTTTACTGTGCTTGAAGGATGAGAAGCCTGAAAACACAAAAAATTCATTTCTGAGCATGGACAACAGAATAAATTAAAGAATTTAGGTATTTCCAGGAAAAAGGATAGAAAAACCTCAAACAAACAAACAAACAAAACAAACAACAACAACAAAACCCCAAACCAAACAAACCAACCAAACAAAAAAAACCATCCAAACAAACAAAACCATCTAAACCAAAAAACAGACCCAAAAACCAAAACCAACAAAAAAACCCAACAAAAAGCCCACATAAACAAAACCAACAAGATCAACAACAACAATGAAAACCCAAACAATACAAAACCCCAGATCCAGCAAGTTTGAAAGCAAAATATCTAATTAGGAACTTCTTAACAGCTGGACTGGCAGAATAGATAGTTATTTGGGTTTTTTGATAAACAACTTTACTCTCTTTCCATCTACTCATGCAACATCTATGGAGAAAAACTGGTGAAGGAGCTGCGGGGATCGGGCAGACACAGATTTTTACCTCTGGCACAAAAATTCCAGTCCATTAATTTCTCTGAAAACTCCTATGTCACTATGTGTGCACTGCAGCCAACAAATGGCAGTGGTACATGACTCGTACAGTAATAATATTAATATTTATGTTCTGGATGACAGGACAGTGGTTTGGGAATTTAGGAGCATTGGAACTGACTTCCAAGGTCTCCTGCCAGATAACTGTGAACCCTTCAAAGGTTGTTCCAGCTGTATTCCTAGGTCAAAAAAAATTTTCTCCTTTTCTTTTTTGATTGGAAGTCTTGTCTCCTTAATTTGTAAATTCTCCAGGGTGGAGAGTGTCTTGTTATGCACAGAAAGGGGTCTTGATCTCAAAAGAACTTCATGATTTGCCTTAATTCAAAAATTCAAATAACATTAATCTCATAAATCTTTGTCCCTGTTTAACCTGGTTTTGTGTATGGGCAAAGCATCTCATTTGGTGAGCACATTTTGAAAATAAGAGCTGTCTTATGAATTGCTTTCAGCTGCTGATTTCAATCCATTTTATGGTCACCAAATGATAAAAAGTGAGCTTCATTTATAGAACAAAATTGTTTCGAAGTTGGACTAATGCATCCGGTGGTAATTTCCAAAATATTTATCGTGGGCTTCAGTGGAACAGCCTGGTGTGGCCAATGTAGTCTGGATCAACATTTGTCCATAGAACTGTAAAAATTCAAGAGATCCATAAGAAGATTTGACATAGTAATACTGGCAACACACCCAACTATACCTTTTCAAAAGGCATTTCTAGTGTTTAAGGTACACAGTCTTGGTAAACTGATGAAAAGTTAAATGTTTGATTTTACTGTAATGGTTTTGTTTGAGCTATTTGGCTCTGCATATTAGCAAGATCTCACAAATCGCTTGGATAGAACTCAAAAATTTCCAAGCAAAGACAAATGGTGTATAAAAACACTTCAATGTGTCATGCAGAAAACAACTCCAGGCTTTCTCTGGCAACTTCTTTCCCTCATCTCATGTTAAGCCTTTGTGCAGTGAGCACCAAAACACCAGCTCTCATTGACTTGCCTCTGCTTTTAGCATCAGATCTCACTTCTGCAGCCAGCACTGCTCACAACAGCCCAGACAGAGTCAAAATTTAGGCTTCCTCTTCCAGATGAAGAAACACATCCAAGTGATGAGCTTGGCACTGGTGGTGGAGAAAAGCAGCAGTTACTGCACAGAGTGTGAACAGAGATGTGAGTGGAAGGTGCATTTGGGGTCCAAATGCTGGAGCCTATGATCAGAAGACAAGGATCCAAGGATGAGATCTCCATAGCAGAGGGACTAAAGCTGGCCAGAGGTAAGAAAAGAAGCTGTAAATTCTCACGCTTCTGCTTTTCTTGTGGGTCCATGCACTTGCACATGCAACAGAGCACAATATCTCCTCTGGAATAATCTTTGTCATTTGGGTTAAGTTGTTTATTAAAACCAACCAAAAAACATCATGCAAAAGCAAGGAGCTTGAAAGCCTCATTCAGGTACCATAGGGCCTAGACAATGCATAAATTCTCTGCTCATTATTTCTGAAAAATTTGCAGCTGCCCTATTACCAGATTTTGCTGATTGTCTTCCAAAATGAGAAATATCCCTGACTGTTCAGCATAGAAAGGAAAAGAGAGCATTAAAGCCTAAGTGATGAAATAGCAGACAAAGTTGATGCCATGGGCAGGCTGGTGTAAGTCTCCCCTATAATTATGAAATTATACAAAAGATAACTTCCTAATTTGGCACTGATTACTTTTTGACTTCATATAACTACAGGGATAATTCATTCATTGCCCTTTTCTGCTTTTTTTAATTAGGTATTCTCAAGAAATCCCTTCTTCACTATCAAAGTTGTTGTGAAGCAGGAGTAAGACAAGCTTTTTTTCTTCTCTTAATTATTTTAGATAATGATGGCAGGATATTGAAAATTTTTCCTTGATGGGGAAAAACTTTCTGCAACTTCAGGGTACCCCAATTTATATAAAAGAGCTGCATGAATGTAAAACAAAGTTAAAGCAAATGAAAGTCCCATCCACAGATGCAAGAGCAAAACATGACATGATAATCCTAGGTTATCCGAGTGCCTTCAGCACAGAGGTGTCCTACAGCATCTCTGGCAGGTACCAGTCTCTACACTCTCCTGACCAGGGACAGGACATGAGGGAATGGCCTGAAGCTGAATCAGGGGAGATTTACGTGGACTATCAAGAAAAGATTTTGGTTTGGCACTGAAACAGCTCCCCAGGGAAGTGGTCATGGCACCAAGCCCTACAGAGCTCAAGGAGCATTTAGACAATAGCTTCAGGCACATGTGTGACCCTTGGGGTGTCCTGCGCAGGGCCAGGAGTTGGAGTTGGTGATCCTGATGGGCCCCTTCCAAGTGAGCATATTCTGTGATTCCGGGATTCTATGATTCTGTAATTTCCCCATCTACTCATTTTACAGTGAATGCTGGATTAATTGCATTAACAGCCCCTGAAGCAGAAACAGAGGGATCCCGACTCCAGGATGGTACCCCAAGAGATTCTGACTCACTCCAGCCTTCTGCTTTCGAAAGTTTTTCACATCTTTCTGCACCCTCTATAAATGTAGGTGTCACCTCCTCCTCCTCCTCCTCTTCTGCCTCCTCCTGCTCCTCTTCTTCCTCCTCCTTCTCCTTCTTCTGATATTTTGCAGGAAAGTGCCTATCGTCAACTCTGCTTTACACTGAAATAAATCAGTGTTCTCATTCTGAGTGTGTTCATCACATTGCCCCCCAAGAGATGCACGATGGAGGAAAGCTTTGCTGATGTGTCCTGGGCAGACCTGGCAGTCAAACATTGAGCCCTGCCAAAGTGGTGGCAGCTTTGGAGACAGCTCAGAGACTTCCAGGCATGTTGGGAATTATTTAGTGGAGACACAGGCGCCAGCAGATTTTCAAAAAATCTAAATATTTATAGACTTGCTTATTCCGTGCAGGTGACCTGAGAACAAAGTGATCCAGTGAATGACTGAAAACTAATGACCTGGAGTCACACCTGGGTATTCTGAGCATCCAATTTAGTGTTTAATCACAAGTACTTTCACAGACCAAGTGGGACTTCAGGCTTGCACTTGCACTGCCAAATTGCAAGTCTCCACTCTTTTAACTTGACACATGTCTAATAAAAAGTTGCATGTGAGGAATCAGACTGATGTTCATGTTGAGTGTGTTCTTTTCACTGATGTTAATTTTCAGTTTCATTCTAATTTGTTTCATTGGATGCTGGGAATAAAAATGTTTCTGAGGCACTGGTTATAGTCATCCCTCTATTGTCACACACAGTGTCAGGAGGGAGAGTACAGCTGAAAGCAGGGAGGAACATTTGGGGTCCCCAGGTAAAGGGAAATCAGTTAAAACTCTAAAAAATTATCAAAGGGACCAAATATCTCCATCTTTAACAAACAAATGAAAAATAATTTCATGAAATGATAAAAAAATAATATATTTATCTGTTTACTTTTTAACATCCTTAGGGTTTAAAGGAAATATTTTAAATGTTGAAATTGACACTGAAAGAGGGACAATGAGAGGAAGAGCAGTTCTGATATTAGCTTCCTTTTTTTAAATACAATCATTTAAATGGAAAAATGTCTTCTTATGTGTTCTCCCTCTTCCTGTTTGAGATATTAAAACTAGAGAATTTGTCAAAAACCAGTGTCAGAAATGTGTCCAAACTAAGTCATTATAGTTCCCCTCATTTTCAGCTGTTTGTCATTAAAAGGATGAATTCCAAAACGCTTTCACATTTTTAATGTATGTTCTATGTATAAAGACTGCATGGGAGAGAGTAAAAGAATCCCAAAGTAACTCTAAATCTCAAACAAAGTATACACAAATTAAAGCTCTATTATTCCACTGATTGGTTTGTTCTACAGAATTGCATGGACTTCATTACAAGGTAGTCAAGAGTCATAATTAGAACCTACTGAATAAGAAAAATGCATAAAAAAATTAATGTCCTTTTCCTTATGATCCCAAAGAAGCTCAGACTCAAATATTAGTTATTCTGCTGCAAATTAGAAGCACTTCAAGCACATGAGTGGAAATGAAAATAAAATTGGTCCTACATGTTAGTCCACTGCTAATAACCCCTGGCTACAAAGCCCAAGATCTTTTCCTAATAACTCTGGATGTAAAACCTGCTGTTCTCTGGAAAAGGGGACTAATGAGAGCTGCTTCCCTGCAATTTGAGGTCCTGCCTCCCTCCACTTCTCCACTTCAAAATATGGTGTGGAGCCATTGCACTATAACTTCATTCTTGCAGTACCAGCAAAGTCCCCATGGACCCCACATCCTCCACCACCCCTCCAAACAAGGACCACTCATGCTGCTGCCCCTGGGTGCTACTGTCCCATCCCTCATTATTCACTCAACCATTCATTCACTGAGAATCACAAAAACCGTTTGAAATTTAGAAAAATTGAGTTTGAAAAGAATCTCTGTGCAGCTATTAAGAAGTTCTAAGGTTTTTCTGAGAAAAAATTGTAATTATTGAGTATTACATTTTCTCTTACTAAAAACCACTATAGAAATTATTTTAGCATTTTTTTCTAGTAGTAATTTTAACAAGACTTCCAATGTGTTAAAATTTTTCTTTAGTATTGTGTTAACCTAGAATAAGGAATCTCTGCAAAACAACTCCTTGATTTGTATAACAAACAACCTGACCTTTACAAATCTACAAAATATAAATTAGCCTTGTTTTTTCAAAGCTAGAATAGTAACACTTCTATAAGGTTGGTATCTTCTGTCTAATTCCAGGACATATCTCCTAACTTAGTAATTTCAGGGTATCCACTGGCTGCATAAGTGTTTATTGAAGACACACGTTTCCCTATTTTACTTTTTTCTGCCTCTGAGAGTAAAAATTTGTCCAGAGTCTCATTGCATTTTAGGACATTATTCTCTTTAATTTCATTTGATGTCTTTAGAATAATTTCTCCCCTGTTATCTAAATGAATATAACACCAAAAAAGACTGATGGCTTTTAGTGAATCTTTTTAGTTATTTTGATTCTGAGAAACCAAGAGCAATTTTCAAATCCATCTCTGTTCCATTTACGAAGATATATAGCTACAATAAGAGGACATTAGGAGTTTTTGGTTGGTTTTTTAATCAAACTTTGGCCGCGAGGGCGGAATTCATTGCACTAAATTTTAAGCATTTAAAAATTAGACACTGACTTCTGAACTACTCAGTGTAGGCAGGATGTTCATTCGTAGTCAATTAAAGAAAAAGATGCTTCCAAGGGTGATTCATCTGACCTGAGTTACCTGGTTTAGGTTGAAATGTCTCTTGAATGCCTGTTTCTCTCCACTGACTCAAGGAGAACTCATTCTTTTAAACACTAGCTTACTCCTATGTCTCATCTCCTAGGTATGTATTTAAAAAATTACCTCCCTGGCCCAGCTTCTCCAGCCTTCAGTGGGGGAATTTTGAAATTTCTGGCTGACTTCACAGTGATGGAGGTAGAAAATCTCCTGCTAATTTCAGACAAGAAACGTCTGAACAAGATTATTTTTGAAACCAAACAATTTATGCAATTGTGTGTACACAACTGATGTGGGGTTTTTCTTACTATTTAATTTGGAACAATTTGTGAAGACTAATTGAGTTACTTAAAGCATAAAAGCATTGTAAAACTCACTGTTGATATTTTGATTCAATTTTTCATCCCATCTCCTACAGATGAAAACAAGCCTGAGCAAGAGCTTAGGTTTTATCAGAAACTCGGTGAACACTTACCTGGCTCGATCCTCCATTTCTCAGTGAACTGAGCTGCCATTTTTGTAACTGAGCCCACAAATAAAATGCTCTCAAGGAGAATGACTGCATTAAAGTGAAAGAAGGTTGATTTAAATGGAATACAAAGAGAGAATACTTCAAAATAAGGGTAACAAAACAATAGAACAGGTTGCTCAGTTGTGTATTATTCCTCATTGGTCAAGGTCCAACTGGATGGGACTTTGAGCAACCTGATCTAATGAAAGTAGAAAGGTGTCCCTGCTTGTGGCAGGGGGGTTGGAGTAGATGATCTTTTTATTGTCCTTTCTAAATTAAACCATTTTGTAATTCTGTAACTCTATGAAGTCTTTTGACATTTGTCAGATGATGATGTTCCACCCTAAATATTTTGGGAAATCCACAGCCTCTAAAGGTAGTGGCACTGCACTTGCCTCACTTTATCCAACCCTTCCAGCACCAAAAGTCAAGCTGCATTTTCAGGTGAGGTCCCACAAGGCCACATTTGAACACCATAGAATCATCTGTGAAGATATCCTACTGTAAGTAGGTGGGTATTTTCCTTTCTTAAGAGTTGGATTTAAGAGCCACAGAGATTACAAGGGTCTTCGAAGAGATGTAGTGAACTGTGTCCATCCAACTCACTGAAACATATAGGTGTCAACATCGGCTTAAAGACATTCCACCTTGTTCCAGGGATTTTTGTATAACTTAAAAGATATTAAGAAAGAGGTGGAACTCATGCTGCACTCAAATAATTTCTTAAAATTTGCACATGAAGAGGTCTTCAGCGTGGTTAGTGAGGAAAGAGAGAAACCATACAGTCCTGCATCCCATTTTTTCAGTCTCTGTTTGCATTCTCCTCACCTCAGCATGGGTAACAATTTGAGGCATCAAACATGTCTTTACCTCTTGTCACCACACTGATCACTCAATTTTCTCCAAATATTCACTTGAGTCTCCTTCAGTTCATTTCCCCAAACTGCATTTGTGTAATGCCTGAGTAATAAAAGTCAGCAGAATGACTAGATGGAATTTCACCCTTTTGCATTATCATTGAAAAAGATATTACTAATCCCTTATCAAAAATATCCATCAGCCTAATTACATCCCTTTTCTTCACAAGGTTTTAAAATAGGATACCTAAGTATGATAGGCAATGCAGAGTTATTATTTAATGATCATAGGGGAGATACATTTTGATTCATTTTCTTACGTGTTAAAAATTTATGACAAACATAAAACCCTGTTAGAGAAGCTGGATCATTTGTAATGGTCATAATTTTATTTAAATCATATATAGATAAAACATTATGTACATTTTAAAGCATTATGCCATTCTGAACACTTGGGGAGACAGTCTTGTAGGATGGAAATAAAGCAAGCAGTAAGAATAATCTTAGCTGAAAAATATATGAATTCTGAAACTTGGCACCTAAAACTTTAATATCTATTTTAGCCTTTTTTAATGCAAATTTTTCACCAGTTTTAATCATCTCTTTGATATTATCTACTTTATTCCAGTTTAGTCTAAAAGTTTTGATACTGATTTTGTCATTGGCATTGTAATAAGACCTGGCTCTTTCTGAGCCTTTCCCCACCAGTTTTATTTGTCTCACAATTTAAAACTGAAGAAGAAAACAAAGCCAATAAGAAATATGAAGGGGGGGAAGACAAGGAAAGATTTTTAGATGGGATAGATCATCTGAGAGCAAGACATCTAATTCAGTCCAGACCAGGGAAAAGTTTTTACATTAAGATGGAATTGCAATTCCTATCCATTTTATGGGCATCCTAACAAATTTTAAGCCATACCCAGATGGTTTCTGTTCCAGTGGAAATTAAGTGAATAAATTCCCCTCTCTTGCAAAAGTTGGTCCAGGATAGTAAAATTATGAAAAATACAGAAATTATTTTGAAGTGTAAAAGACATTCATCCTGGAATTTTCCTATAAATAAGGATGGTGGATTTGCTTCCTTCCTTACAAAATCTAGTTTAATAGCTCAGTGATGGTTAAATCATTGATAATGTCTGCTCTTTTCCTAGACAATTGCAGCTCCAAATATTTTTATTTTTTTCACTTAGTGTTTATTCAAAAGGAAAGTACAGCAAAAAATGCAGAGATATTTGCAAATTTTCTTTTCAAAGTACTTAAATTTCCATTTTAAAATAACCAGTTGCCACTGTATTTGAAAAGAGAAACTGTCTTATAAGCAGCTTTCAGGATTTATAGGGAAGTTATTTCCCCATAAAAATTGATTCCTCTGTTTCAACAAGGTAGGCCAGGGACCTCTATGGTTAAAAAGATCTTCCTCTCCCAAAGCCTCTTGCAAAAGCTCGGGTTTAGTTTCTGAGCCTTGACTGATATAAAATGGTGGAACAAGCTGTATTTTCATGTAGCCATGAACACCATCAGCTGTGAATCAAAACCATTTTAAAAAATATTTTTAAATATACTCTGACATTTTTGACAATGTTTTCCTATGGGAAACAGATGCCTAAGACCTAAAAGACCTAAAAGAAGCTCTTAGAGGGAAAGGAATAGCAGTTGTATTAAGGACAGGAACTAATGGATCCAAATGAAAAGTAGTTTCAGTGGGTTACAAACTGACAATTTCTATATTTTTATGAATACACACGAGTGTCGGCAAGTTAGAATTTGGGCTGTCTAAGTCTGACTTTGAGAAAGTCAGTCTTCTAGCTTGTATTGGGCAATTTTGTAGTGCCATGGAAATGCATAGTGAGCCTACTGAAAAAAAAAATTCTTTGTCTCTAAATCATGGACTTTTCTATCATATTTTCAATCAGGAAACTGCAAATTTGCTTTAAAATTATGAGAGAAATGATAAAATTTTAAATTAATCCTAAAAAGTTTCTCTTTTTTGTGAGGGACAAAAGCTTTTTTTGTAAGGTACAGATGATCTATGATTCTATGGCATAAAACTAAATTATGACCAAAGTCTTCTCCCAACTTCCTTTATTTTTTAGAGTACTACAAAAACATAACCATCACTCGCTCTGTTTTCCTGCTAGATAACATTTTGCAGGTGAAGGACTTTTTTTCTTTGGGGATTGCCCCAAAATGAATGTTTGGGATATTTTTCTTTTTTTATATTTTATTATTCTATCATAAGTTTCCTTAGGGAACCCTGAAACTCTAATAGCTAGATGTTTTGTCTAAGACAGATGACAGGGTTACTTCTCTGTGACTCATGAAAGGTTTTTGTGCTATGGCTGAAATTCATTTTGAGGATTATTTTTATATTTCAGGGTAAATTATATGGAATTACCTGAAATAACTTTGACAAGTATGAGCTTGTATAACTAACAATAACAAGAAAAAATTACCAGGAAGTTACTTACATTTGCAATACTTTTCTGCAATATATATGAGTCAAGTACCTATATTGCTTGTTTCAATGCCATCAATATTAATTACAGCAATAAAAATGACTCCCTTATTGCTGTCCTGAAAAGATGTTAATGATGTGGTCATCACTGAAATAGCTAAATTGGCTACTGTGATGGCACAATAAATTCAGACTATAATTGGGCTGATTCTCTTTTCTCTGACATCTGTGTAAATTAGCAGCTCCCAAAGCATAAAACTCACACAAATGAGCAAAGATCCAGATCTTTGTTTTATAGCTGTGGAGACCAGTTTGTAACAGTTAGGTAATTTTAGTTAGTCACTCTGCACTTTTGAGCTGCATTAGCTGACATTTATATTCCATAGACATAGCCACCTGCATCTCAGCCTCTTCAGTGCCTAAATTACTAATGTATTAATAGTCTTGCATCAGTTACATTTTCCAGCAATTCACCAGAAAGTATTTCATGATGAATAAATATAATCATAGGAAAAATACATTTATATATTGCATATATTGAATAGTTGTAAAAAAAATTCTTTTAACTAAATTCACACTTAAAAAGCCAGTTCTTTAAACCTTAGGAAGAAAACCTCAAAACATATACTTGCCCCTCCTGTCTCTTATTTTAACTACATGACTGTTTTTCTACAAGGTCCCAGATTTGTTTAGAGAACAGAATGCAAAGTCAGTTACTGATGAACAGCAAGACAATATTTTGGGTTTTTGATTTCATTCAATTTTCTCAAGCTTTGTTCACTGTACAATATTCAGACTTTGCTCCGAAGACAGAATGATTGATTTCTTCCCAGCATTTCCACGTTGCTTCTTCTTTGTAACATCCATGGGTTTCACAATGACTATTGAATTTTTGTGCATAGCATTTCTGTTAGACAAAGAGATTATAATATTTAAAGGAGGAGAAGGGGAGGCAATGGTTGACATGGTTTTACCTCACTTATTTTAGTTGCATAACTCTGGTACGTAAGTCAACATTTTAATAATTTCAGATTTGATCTATTGTTAGTTAAAAGAAGATCCTTGCAGAACAGCACAGATTTTAACTTGGTGTCTCTGTTTCAGCTATTAAAAGAGCATAACAGAACTATGATTCTAACTCTCATAGTGTCCGAAAAATTCACTGTAGATGGGGGTAGATTGAAACTCCCATTTACCAGCGAGTTATGCAAGGCTTAATTTTTCCTGGGAATAAAAAAGGAGGCCACTTATAAAGTGCATCTGTTTCCACAACTTTATAGTTTTCTAGGAGGAATGGTTCTGATAATCAACCTTGCTTGTGAGGTCATTGATGTCTTCAAAGCAGAGGACCTGCAGATCCTATGCCAAGCACCCACAAAGTGTGAAACACACATTTAACAGCCAACAGTAGGGATTTTTGTTTAAACAATGTGCCTAGGAATATAAAAGGAATTCTGCAGGAGTAGGACTGGGTTTGTGTCCCCCGCAGATACATTTTGACTTCTTCTGTCAGTTGAAGTCTACTCTCTAATGTGTTATACATATTCCAATTTCTGTTAAAAACATTTTAAAAATCTAACAGCTCATTAAACTGAACAACCTTCACTTATCCCCAGAGCCTGGCCCATTTCTGGACCCTGGCACATAAGAAATTGAAATGGAGAATTCAGCTGCTAACATGCAGTAGCTGAAATACTTTGGCACTTTGCAGTTTTTCACTACTTGACGCCCCTTGTCAAAACATTAAGGGGGATGTAGAGCAGCAGCATGTCATTATGTAACATTTTTACACATCATATTTATAAAGAGTCAAACACATTTTATTCTTGATCTAGAACTCTGCTAATTAGATGCCACTGACAGTTTGACTGCAGACTTTGAGTCTGAGCACTGTCATGCTGTTCCTGGTTGGCATTTATAGTTGGCTACTCCGTAGAAGCTTGGGCCATTCTGCTCAGGTTTTCAAGGCAAGACAGAAGCATTGAAACTTTTCACCACTTGTTCATCATCTCTCGCTTGTTAATTAACGTCTGCACAGTGCTTTGAGTATGTGCTGTCAGAATTCTGTCTTTTATTTCCCTGGTGAAAAAGCCTAGAAAACACAATCATGGATGGCCTACAAACCGTCCTAGGTGGGAAAAATAAAAGCCAGAGATCAAATCACCTGAGACTACAACCTTTTAAAAAGTGCATTTATCATAATATTATCATACCAATCCAGGTTATTGCTCTTGTGATTTTAGGTTAAAAAGATTTTTGTCATTTATCAGCTCAGGTTCAGCAAAAGTGCAAAAATACAGGGCTCAGCAGCCAGTGTAAAGCCAACCCCAAAGCATGGGAAGGTAATGATCAAGTTATTGAACTTTTGAGCTAAACGTACATACCTGAAAGATCTTACTTTCCCTCCTAGAAATTGTAACTGTGCCTGGATCAAATCCCAGAACATCCTACTGGTAGCTGGAGTTTGTGATATACTTCTCTCAGCTCTGACCATGCTGCTAAATGGCCCCTGTCCTGACCATCTTCATGAGCTCTGAATGAGTCACCCACACACTGGGGGTTCACCAGGACCATTACAACTGTTGTTAAAGGTCTCCACTGTACTTGCATTCTCCAAAGTCTTAATCTTTGTAAAATACTAGTTTTTCATACAGACTAAATGGCACCTTTACATTAAAGCATCAAGTCCCATTTAATGATATTATTTACCTGCCTGTAACCCAAATTTATCATAGCTCCTTTGCAGAACTGCATGCCTCTAAATTCAATATGCATTTTCTACTGAAATCTTTCTGGATGCCAAAAATCAGGCACAGTAATGTAGAGAAAAAGGTGTTTTCCAACTAAAATACCACTGCAATGCAGATTAGGAGAGGCAACAAAGCTAGGAGGGATCATAACAGAGAAAGTCTCTATGAGAAATGACATTAATTCCTGGCTTTCCTGTTTGTTGTCTAGTCACAATGATCCCTGTATCGATTGCATTTCCTAAGTTATGTGGTCATCTGAGGGTGGTAAAAGCTCTTGCAACTGTTTAGTTCATCAGTTATCTAAAACTCTTTGTGTCAAGGCTCAGTGAAAATGAAGGCAAAATAATTTATCCTTTTCTGCTGATTTCAAAGTAACAAATAGTGTTTCATGCTTCTTCCTACCAGCCAGGGTACTCATGCAACTTCTGAGATGGCCTATCATTTATTTAATGCCTAAACACACACTTATTTGATAAACTTGGAGGCAAATATACAGAAGTGTGGTTAGAATTTGTTATTTAGAGAAACTCTTCCAATATATGGAAATACATTTACAATAAAACATCTTAAAGGTGGGGGGGTTCATTTGTTTTTCAGTATGAATTACTTCGTGTCCCCAGACCTTAGGATTATGTTGAGAGCTCGAGTTTATCTAATATTTATAAAGAACTGGATGCTTCTTTAGAAGAGTAAAATCATGGCTTTATAAAAAGGCAAACTTTACCTTTATCAGCTCAGCAGTCTTAATCTTGATCTCCTCATTTGAAGAGCTGTGGAAAAGTGTGTGTGTGGGGAAAATGTGAGCATAATTAGACAGGAAAATGTTCGTCTCTTGATTTTATTCTCCTTGGTCTTCGGAAACAAAAATTACCTCATATTTACTCACCATAAAGCAAGATCTTGCTCAGCTGTGAAATTCTCCCCACAGAAATCTTCCATAGCTGTAGTAAATAATGCAGCACAAGGTAATGACAGTGACACATTAGAGCTCAGTTCAAATGCACGCTATGCTTTGTGTGTGATGCAGAATTCAATGGACAGCAATTCGAAGGGGGGAGGAGGCTTGTTGGTGTTCACATTACATAATCCACTCATCTTTGTTGTTTCTGTCCTAGGCATTTTGTCCAAAGATGTTCTACTTCTCATAAAGTGCATTCAGCCTTATCTGGAGCTCAGGAGCCTAAGGCTTTGTTACAATAGTTATTTATAACTTAACTGTAAAAAAATGATAGCTGAACAGGAAAACACTTCTTCAGTCATAAATAAATAGCTCATTTGTACCTAGGGAGGAGAAGAATAGCTTTCAAAGAGCTTTCACTTCAATTGTGGAATCATGACTTCTAGGTAGAAGCAATTGGAAGAAAGCTCTCTAAACCAAGATTCGTGCCATTTTTTGTTGAAAGCATGTTGCTAAGATTTCAAAAATTGCTCTGGGATTTGAATACCTTTGTGGGTTTTTAGGCATCCCACTTGGAATTATTCTGAAAGGAGCCCTTATAATACTAAGCATTTCCAGCTCCCTGAAAACCAGACATCCCTGTCAACCATCTAGAAATGGAAGAGCACAAAATTCTTGCTTAAGAGAAAATGAGTGGCAGCTGCAGATGGAGAAGCATATTCATGTGGGATAATTTAAGCCTTTGAAATACAATGGAGTTAAAGAAAAGAAATCTTGATAAGTATCTTTTGAACTACCTAAGTGACAATTTTTGACCTATTGTCACTATTGATTTTGTGCTCAGAAGCTGATTTCAGATAAGGGCCTAACTACTGAAACAAGGAAATCAGAAACTATGCCATGTTGAAGATGATACAGTTATGACTGTGTTTGATATCAGTTATATTGGTATGAAACTAAAACACTGATACATCTTTTTTCAGATATATGAATAAGCTATACCCTCATAACTGCATAGCATCATAGGGTTTGGGTTGGAAGGGACTTGAAACCCTCTGCCATGGGCAGGGACATCCTCCATCAGATCAGGTTATGCCAAGCTCCATCCAACCTGGCCTTGAACACTTCTGGGGATGGGGCAGCCACACATCCCATGACTGTAACCCCTTCAGTTATGATGTTCAGTGATATAGCAACATCATAGTTGAAACGGTGAAGTCTTGTGTGTTTACAAGACTTCACATATTGGCTCCAGACAGAGAGAAAAACCATTCAAAAGGGTTTAACTTTCAAAAACCAGGAGAAACCCTCAATTAAGTTCTCCCCAATGTGTGCAGGATTTGCAAAGACATATTTCCATTTAATTTCAGCAGACTTTTTTGGTGTTTAGGGGGAGAAAAAGGAAGAGAAGGATAATCATTCCTAAAGTAGAATTGAATTAGAACCACACATTAACAAGTTTTATTTTACTAAATTTATTTGAGGCTGGTTTTGTGCTAAATGACCTGCTTTGCTGATCTGTCAGATCATCATCCATGTTACATTTGAACATTTCCAAACATCTTGAATAAACAGAGATATTTTTCCCCAGTTTTTGTTATTAATCTTGAAGAACACTATCAATTTCCCCAGCAGACAAGACTTATAGGCAGCAGCAGAGAAACTGCCTGAAATCTCTGAAGCTCATACTGAAATGCAGCATTTCTTTACTCTTGAATTCTTTTCAGTAGGTGTTGAAATCTTTTATAGTAAATTGCATTTTACATGTTCGAAACTTCAAAAGAAGGTGTTAATATAATTGAGACATGATAAGTTTGACAGTTGGTGTCATTATATGAGTTTCACTCAGCAGCCTTCTGAAGCAAAAATAATTAAAAAATCTGTTTTCCTAAGGAAAGGAAGCTCATGGTTTTAATGATGAAATAACTTCTTAATAACCTGCTCTAATCCATAAAGTCCTAGTTCATGTCCCAAGATTCAACATTTTAAAGGGGATTGCATGTAACCATTCTGACTCTTACATTTCTGATATTATTTTTAAAATTGATCTTTTGTAGCAATAGGATTGTGTTCTGTGGTTATATACTCTCCCTTATATTTGTATTTAATTATAGATAGGGAAATATCTTACAACTTACTTGACACTTTAAATCTCGTTGCCTCTCAGTGGGTATTAGTAGGATGGGGTCCTGTCCCAAATTACCACTTTTACAAAGTTTTTTTGAGGATCAAGCCAAATAACAGAGAAACACCTGGGGACAGCTGTGAACAAACCTTGGAGCAATTTTTGGAGAGTCTGGGAACAGGAGGTACTCTGAGTATCAATTAGATGTTTCATTTCCTGCTGAAATTTCAGTCACCAATATGAGATTTAGTTGATCTGCAAATGTTAGGATTCAAACTCTTAAAAAGGGTAGGAAGATTGTTTGTTAGTTAGTTAATTTGTTTGTTTGTTTGTTTTTTGGGGGGTCTGCATGAGACCTATGAGGAGAAGCCAAGAAAATAATAACTGATCAACAAACCCAAATGATACTAGATGTGTAAATACAAAAAGAACTATCATTTAGAGTCATATATGCTAATACAGAATCAAATAGAGGACAAATCTGACCACCAAATCCTTGGGAATATTCTTGGAATGTGTCATGTGAAACCGATTCAGAGTTCCTTTCACCATGTCTCCATATTCCTTGCTGAAACATGAATAGTGCTGCCTAATTTGCCTCCCTCTTCCTTCCAGCCTTCCTTTTTATAGACCATCCTTCTGAAAACAGCAGAAAGTTTTATATATTCTAAATCTAGAGAAGGCCTTTTATGCAGTCACCCTGTTAGACAGGTAACACTGACTTTGCACCAAGATCCATCCGAAGATCAAACATGACAGAGTTATGGAGAAATCAGGAATGGACACAGCATTAGACTTTCTCCATCAGCATTTCATGGTATAAACATTCTACAGCTACAAAAAATTTCAGACTTTTTCGGGCATAACCCCAGACTTCACACAAACCTGCTCTTCACCTAAACTTATCTCAATGTCACTTAGCTGTTACTCTCACCTTGGAGATCTTATTCCTTGTTGGTATGAATGAATCAGAATTTAAACCCAAATGCTTGTATAAACAGACCTCCAATTAAGTGTTGCAGGTGCATTTTAATCTTAAAATCAATGATTTGTGTCCCACAGCCATCCCTGGCACCAGCAAGGGTGGTATCTGTATTACAAAGTTCTTCTTTCAACAGTTCTGAGTCATGAAAAGAGGAGGATGTTCTTGTGCACAAGTGAAATTCAGGAGGAATGGAGACTTCCAGGCCCAGTATATCCCATGAAATTTGGCATTTCTGCACTATTTACCACGTCATCCATTTTACAACTCTGCTTATCTTTCCATATGCTTGAAGACAAATGATCCAGGAAGAGTAAAACTTACATTCTGTAAAGACCAGTTCTCTACCCAGTCTGCCGTGCAGCCCATGAGCCTTAGGTTAGGTACTTCTACCTCACTTGGCCAGGAAATTCTGCTCCTGTAGGAACTCTCAAACCACGTCAGACCTCCCTGAGTAACTCAAAATAGAGATTTGTGAACTTACAGCTTAAGAGAAATAAAAGTAGTGACTTTACACATTCTCAGTTTTGCAGTAGACAGCAAAAGGAGGAGAGAGAGGAAAGACAGATTTGGATGCCAGTGTCTTAATTCACGTCAGGCACCAGGTTGAAGGCAAGCTTGGGACAAGCAAGAAGGGCTATGTGCAATAAGAGGTAGGTGGAAGAAAGCAAGAACAGGATTCTAGTCAGGCAGGGAGAGCTGAGTGATCAGAGCTAGGACTGGTTTATAGAGGAACAGAGCTGTTTTGTGCAACATGCTGGAAAAATGGCTTTGTTGGGTTGCAACAACATTTGATGGGTTAGTAACATGAGTTAATTATTATTATGGCTTAAACAGTGGGGGTTTTGAGCTTTACTGCCTTGATGCCAACATTGTTAGTCACTAATAAATTTTCTCTAAAAATGTCCATCTCAGGTATTTCAGATCCATGACAACTTCACTGCCTCCTCTCATTTGTAATGGTGCCTGCATTCACATGACAGATCTTTCCAAATTCCATGAGGAACAGTGTACTAATGACAGTGCCGAGGGTTTGTGGGTTTGAGGGAGGTTCAGTAAGATCTTCACCATAGCCAGCATGTCAGTGCAGGACTCCACACAAAGGATGTGTCTCTGGTAGCTCACAGACACCATCCCCAGGTTCCAAGCTTGTCCCCAAGATCCATGACACCGAATATGTTGCCCAGAGAAACTGTGGGTGCTCCCCTCCTGGAACTGCTCAAGTCCAGCTTGCAGAGGGCTCTGAGCAACCTGGTCTAGTGGAAGGTTTCCAATGGGAGGGGGTTGGAACCAGGTGATCTTTAAGGTTCCTTCCAACCCAAATCATCCTATGATTCTATGACTTGCTACATGCTTGTCATTGCATCAGTCACCTTTCACAGAGACAACTTTTCAGTAACTATTCTCATGGCACTTTCAGCAACAGCTTTCCTGAGAGAACATTTTATGTTGATCCCCATGAAACAGTTTCACATATGCCACCATCAGTGGCTCAGCCCTCTTGAAGCAACATTCTCTTAATTCTCTGAGCTGCATGATGTACTCTGATTGCACAGCCTCAAAACCTTTCCTTGGTTTTTTGCGTTTAAAGCTACCTTTTCCAGACTCCCCATTTTTCAGCCAGAGCTGAAGAGAAAGGAAAACCAGAGCACCACTGGGAGAACTTGCTCTGTCATTGTGAAAATATGACAGATCCTCAAATTACAGTGGGGATAGTTGAAGCACGGTGGGGGAAGGCCCATGTTACAACACTAGTAAATTAAATTTACTTTTGTAGCTTTTGTATCTTACACAACCCAGCAGGAATGACATGAGGAAAGATGACAGGCGAGTACATGCCTCAGCTAAGGAGAGGGGAAAGAAGGTGAGGAAGCAGGAGGTGGTGATAGAGCATGAATAGCTTCACAAGGCATCCCCAGACAATCAAGTTGACAGAAGGAGTGGGAGTTTGCAGGCAAACTTTCTGCAGTCTCATTAGGTTGGGAGCAGGCTGATGAGAGCTCTAAATAACAGGTGCTTTATTTAACAAGGGAGAGAGAACATGAAAATGAAATGAAAAAATTTATTAGGGTTAAAGTTTTACCAGAAGTGCCAGAGGCTGAGGCTATGACAGGGAGGAATGGTGCTCTCCCTCTTTTTGTCCATTTGGATGTCTGTAGGCTCATGGGCAGGAGGTCAGAAGGTGTCCTGTGAACACCAGCCTCCTCCACCCTGCAGAGTTCTGCCCATCCTTGCAAGGAACTAAGTTTTCCACGACTGTAGAGTTTTTGTGACTCTTCTGAGGAATTCTTGATATTTCTTCTTCACCTTCCAAAAACATCCACAAAACTCATTCATCAAAACAACTAATTATACCACTCCCAGGAACAGAACACAATCTACCAGAAAACTCAATTTCAAAAATTTGTTTTTTCAAATGTAGGAACCTGCCTATGAGGATTTTAGTTCTATGTAATTAACCAAGAAATTATCCAGTTTACAATGGGATTGTTTACAGACACAGCATAGCACAGGTATCCAGCAATTTCACAAGATGTCCATCCATCACCAGTTTCTTTACTTTTCTCACGGCATCTTAATAAATGAGTGACAGTCTTCTTTTCTTTTTCTTTTTTTTCTGTTTCTTTTACCTTATATTTCCTTTCAATACAATAGTAGTAAAGAAATGCTAATGTTGTCCTGTCTTCACCAGCCAGAATGAGATGGATACATCACAACCTTAAATTTGCCAATGGCTTTTTATTACTTTTAAGCTAAATATGAAAGAATTTGAAAGTTTTTCCACTTGTTTTTTAACACTGCATGGTGATTGCCTTGCCAAGAAGTGGGAATTCACTTTTGCAGGAGACACTTTGCTCAGTAACAACTGGGAGACTTGCAGTTAGTTATATCTGGCCTTGTTATTTCGTCATAGTACCTGGTTCTCCTGAAATTCTTGAAGGCAAAGGAATGAAACTGGATGCTGCTTCCCATCTCAGAGGCAGGATAGGATTGCAAAGTTGCCAAATATTATTTAGTCTTGTCCATATCAGCATTAATCTCCCACATATACCAGGACTCTGAAGAAACCAAGACTTGCTACTTCATTCTGCAGCAAGTTACCACTTTGTGCCTGGATTTTTGTTTTATTTTGTGGAGGGAAGAAAAAATTAGAGACAATTTTTCACTCAGTGGGTGTTTCTTATACATACATATAATCCTATCGACCCATTTCAAAGTTCACCACAGGGAAGTGCCTTAATATCCTGAAATTATTTAACTTTTTTTTTTTTATGTTACCCTTTTACACCCTTGCCTGAGGGCAGCACAATTTCACTTGCCTTTTGCAGTCTGGTTATGTCTATGCACCACAAGATACACAGGAATGTGGTGATTCATCTCCTCTGACTTTGGACCCTATTGCTCAGTTGCTTTGCCTACCTGTGGCTCTCTTTGTAATCACGTCAGAGACCAGAGGGCTTTAAGGCACAATTCATTTGACCTGTTTTAGACACTGGTTTTAGCATGAAATAAATTGCACTCCAGAAGTTCTCATTTCTCTCCAAAGTGAGCCTCAGGTGACCAGCACAACCCCAGATGCCTGTGGTGTGGCTGTCTACAGCTGTGTTAAATCAGTCCCACCCATGAATTTCACTCAGGGCCACTGAAATCCATGGTGAAACTCCCTAGGCTTTGGGTACAGTTCTGCCCTATTTCATCTTTGAGAAGAAATGGATGTGGGTGCAGATGTTTTAAACACATGGCGGGCTTTTACTTTCCCAGGATTTAGGACAGCACCTTAAAGACTCATTAAATATCTGTACTGAGTTGCTCCTGTTCACTGACCTGTTTGAAATGAAAATTAAGTTAGTGTGATAGGGCTGAAGATGTAACATTCTTCTACAGGTTTGAAATTGTAGAAGTAATTGTTTTATTAAAATATTTGCTCTTTTGCTCCCTGCAAGGTTTTTGATGGCCTGGAATTCTGTGTAGAGCATCATGCTAGCCGTTAGTGCTTTGATTTTCACAATGCCTTTCCTTATTTAATAGGCCTGAAATATTGATTAGCATTTACAGATTCAATTCCAAGCACTTTCCAGGGGTTACAGAGAGCCAGAGAGAGCTGGTTGTGCCAGTCAAATTCTGAGGTGTAATGAAATCCCCTACTGTGCCTGTCAACTTATCCAGTGTACAGGTCATTTCCCACAAGGTCTGCCGTGTTGAAAGAAGCAGTTTTCAGATGAAACATTTCACAGGCAAAGGGAAAATATGTCTCCAGCATTGTATGCTTTATCCCTTTGTCTAATGTTGAATGGCCTCATTGCTTCACACAATTTTTGCCCCCAAAGCTTTCTAAGTCAATAGAAGAAGAATGTTTCAGGTGGGCAAAAGTCAAGACTCTCAGTGTAAATGCTTTATTACTGTTGTCAAGGAATTTCACAGTAACTAAGGCTAGAGATAGACAAGCCCCAAAAGGACTGGAATCTCAATCCATTTTAGTTAAGTATTGAATGATTCTTTTATTCTTCCAAATATTACAAAGCTCCCTTTGAAAGATACTTTCTTCCAATAATGTTCTCTTTCTTAATTTGTTCCAAGACCTCAACTTTCCTTCAAATTCAAACTCTCTTACTTATTTCAATCCAAGTCCAAACAGAATATATTCTATTCTATCCAAGTCTACATCTGATTTTCTTTTTTTTTTCAGGATCAGGGTCCTTTTGTCTTCTTATCTCCTACAGAGAAAAGAAAGAATATGCAGAAAAATGTTTCATTTTTTTAAGGTTCCAGTTTTGCTCCTGCTATTAAATGTTAAATATCTGATTTCAAAAGGGTTCTTTTAAAGAAAGATGTCTTGTTCTTTGAGTGACCAGGATCTAATTTTAGATAGACTATAACAATAATCTTTAAATCAAAAAGACCAGTATAAAGTTGCTGGCCCCAATCTTTCATGTGCAATTGTCTCAAGTTTTAAATTTCCTAATGAGGAGTACAGTTGTTTGCCCTTAGTTCTCTAACAAGGAGGGAGACACAGGTATCTGAGCTGGTGAATGCTTCCAGTGCCATGACCTGACCTGACCTCAAAATGATGGCTTTGATTTACAGTTTTAGAGTAGACTTTCGCTGGTTTCTTCACCAGCTCAAATTGTAGTGGGACGTTTGACACTGATGGATGGCTGGATAGAACCACCGACGGACTCAAAACCATTTTCTTGAGTTTTTGCTGGGTATATTGAAAGAGGGAAA
The DNA here is from genome assembly GCA_013397975.1 of Machaerirhynchus nigripectus. Lineage (NCBI taxonomy): Eukaryota > Metazoa > Chordata > Aves > Passeriformes > Dicruridae > Machaerirhynchus > Machaerirhynchus nigripectus. Next base: position 2,041,254 of record VZRQ01018914.1, on the reverse strand, counting down.
ACATCCACCTAAGAATGATGCATTGGATATTTTAGATGTCAGTGGTACTGGCTCAGGAGGGATCAAGTCTCCTGGTTTAATGGAACATTTCTAACAATCTAAATGTCCTGGAAACTGAAAAAGGCAAAGGGGTTTCCCATCAAAAATGGATGATGAGCAAAATCCCACCATTTGACATTCCACAGAAAATGCACACTTTCTCCTTCAAGTATGTTTTAATTTATTTATATGCTATTTACATGAAGCTTTGCACTAAGTGGCAAACATGCAGTCCTGATAAACAGTTTGCAACCAAAGTTTGGTTCCCCATCTCCAGGAATGAGCTTCAACAAAACTTCATCTACAAGTTTCTCTTGGTCTCTGATATACACCCAGTTCTGTTGCTAAGAATTTAATTATGGTCTGTATAAACCTTTTATTCTAGTCATTATACTTGAATTTCTTCATTCTTCACTGAGAACAAGATGTCTCCAACAAGAGCTTTGCTGGAAACAGGAATGAGAGGGATTTTTTTATGGTAGCCAGCCGCTCGAGATTAACTTATAAAATTCTAATGATCCATGAGTGATTCCTAGGGTGGGATCCCATTTAAGATTAAATAACATATATTTAAGTATCCATATATGAGCTGAGTATTTAATCTCCTGATAGGTACAGCTGACAATCATTGTATCCAGAAAACTATTTAGCTGACCAGCCACGAAGAGTAGAATTCAACCATTTAAACTTTCTGAAACTTAAATATCTGTGGCCTTTTGAAATGCCTAAGGCATTCCTACTGGACTGACAGATATAACATAGGATTTATGGAAGGTGACATCACTGTGAAGCAGAAGCTAGAGGCCAAGCAAGATATTTCTCGGAATCTAAAATTATGCAAGACTGTATTTAGGCAAATAGATGCTGTCCTAGATAACAACCTCAGGGTGATCTGATAATCTGAGCACCACAAATATCACTGATTCCAGTCATGGAGACATCCTAGAGGAGTTGAAACTTGTACGTAGCTTGGACAAACATGTCCTTGTAGGAGACATAAGCCCTACTGAAAATGCAGGTGAAAGCCAAGTGGGGTCCACAAAGGAACCTCAAATGGCAATTGACACTTTCATTTAGGCAAATTAACTAAGTTCTAGAACACACTGAATTTTCACTACATGTTTTATGACTATACCAGGAGCTCAGATATGTAGACACCTGCAGGAGAACTATTTTAAGACTTCCATGTTTCATCATATGAATATCTGAGATTGCTCAGAACACCCCATCCGATGTACCTTAGGATCAGATTGGCAATAAGAAGCAGTTTTATCACACAGAATCAATTAGGTTGGAAAAGACCTCTGAGGTCGTCGAGTCCAACCTACGACTTATCAACCAGACCATGTCACTGAGTGCCACGTCCAGGCTTTCCTTAAACACCCCCAGGGATGTTGACTCCACCACCTCCCTGGGCTGCCCATTCTAATGTCTAATCACCCTTTCAGTGAGGAAATTCTTCCTAATGTGCAATGTAAACATTTCCTGGTGCAACTTCATGACCCACAAGTTATGGATCCACAAGACTGTACTGGCCTTCACATCAAGTTCTCCACAACTCAGATGATTTTCTACTCTCTTCTGAGGTGGCTAAGACTCTGTCTTTCATTTGTACTTCCTAACTCTCTGCTCCCCTCTAAATCTCAAAATTAGTTACTGTAGGAAATTGCACAATTCAGGGTGGAGTCTCACCTCATCTTCATGGAAGACGTTGACCCTGAGGATCAGTGACTCTGAAATCCTCCTCAGATTAATAGGATTTCTTGAAATGACCACTTACTTCAACCACAGGGGTTGACATTTCAATACTGATATTGATTATCTCTGTACAAAGTCGTTAAACATGAATTAGTATGAGACGTGTGACATAGATTTGACTTCCTCTTTGACAGTCCAGTCAGCAGCATGATGGAAGTCCCAGTTTTTTTCTGTAGCCCATTGAAAATGCCATTCATGCAAGTGAAGGAAAGCAAAAAGCACTTGAGGTGTTTTCAGCACACTCAGCCGCATGGATGGACCTGCCCCTAACTGCGTGGACAGGATGATTCAGGTCAGGGAAGAAAAGTCAATATTAGCATCTAATGCCTTTGCTTGCACCTGAAAGACAAGACTCAAATACTCTCGCATTTCTGCCTCAGGACTTCATTTTAAAAGGAAAATGCTGTGGTTTTAGATGAGGCAAACCTTTGGTTTGACTTTTAACAAGGAAAAAAGTATCTCAGTTCAGATCAACTCAAACATTGTGGGTTTTCCTGAAAAGAGGTAAACAAAAAAAGCAATAACTAGCGGACCCCTAATGAAAAGAAGGTAAACTTAGATTAAATTGAATTTCAGCAGAATATCTGTGCCTAATTCCTTTCTCGTTGTAACAGTCTGGGTCCCAGCTATCTACAGTCTCCTGGCATTACCATGCATTGGTTTCTAGTGGTGTCTTTCCACTGTGTCTTTGTCACCATTCCATACCCAATTCCATTCCTCAGAGGAGCTTTTCAGCTAATTTTAGGCTTTCCCAGCTCCAGTTACATTACAAATCTTTACTTTTAAAATTATTGTCATAATTTCTGCTTTCTTACATTTTCCTTTGCTTAGGAAAGTAAGATCTATTGACTCTAATTCAACTTGACTGGGCTCCAGAGCTTGGAATTTAATTTTTATTCTTGTTTTCTTTAAGAAAATGCAGTGTTTGCTCTCTACGTTGCATTTCTTGATTCTTAACCATTTTATCACTCTACTGCCAACATGAAGGTAACACCCTCCGGTTAAATCATTGTCTTTTTAGAGCAACTTTGTAGTATTAAGGACAAATCTGTAACACTTTCATCATGTTGACATAATAGCAACCAAGATATCCCTGACTGCAGAAATGCTGGGGGCATGAATTCTAACATTTTGCTGTAGGCTGAATTGTAAAAAAAGGCTTCAGCAGCTGTGATTGACCCTATCTTGTATAAATCAACTATGATATATTTAAATTAATGTCTTTTAATTAGACGTGCACAGGACTGGGGACAACACTGAACATGATCAGGTGAAATCTCTGCTGCAACCCAGAAATGAAGTTATCACTTACATTTCCTGATCTCTAATTGCGACACCTTTCAGGAAGGTCTCCAGTTTCTCTTTTCCTTATTCTGGTCACACTTTAAGTTCCCTTTGTCCCACTACTCCTTTAGCAAAATAGTGCACTAACTTCTTGCTGAAGACACTAAATCTTATCTTTTTCTGTGTTTTTACCATAATCTTTTTAGCAGCCTCCTTATTCTCTGCATTTTCTGCATCTAATCATAACCTTTCTTTGATTAACTGTAAGTAAAACTTACAGGTGTTTTGGGGGATTGGTTTTGACAGAGATTTTTTTAAGTTTTAGTGTAATGTAGCCAGAGATTTAGAAACCCAGATCCCACCAGCTTCTGTGCTGGTGTTCTGCTCCTACATATAGTAAAGGTGCATTTGAAAATCTCTCTCTTGGTGCCTCAAATAGCTCTTACACCATCGAAACTTAAATGGAAGTGAAATTGTAAAACAAATGCTGAGCACCCACGGGTTCCTTTGGGTTTTGTGCTTATTGCAGGTGCTTTATCACTTCTAAAATTCGCACACTTTTACTCAATTTAGAAAGGCCAGCACATTTGCAAAAGTGCACTCTCCCCCCTGAAGAGTTTTGTGTTTCAATAAAGGTGTTACCGAGGGAAAAAGAAGATGCAGACCTCAAGATTGTTGTTTAATTTCTCCCTTTTATCACAGGAGCCCTTCCTCTAATGCTTCATGATAAATTCAATCACTGACCAGTTCCTACAGCAGAAGCAGGGAATCTCTGTCTTCAGGAGAAGGCACAGCTTGACATTTCTTTTTACATGACTCATGGCCACTTTACAGTGTGTGAGTGTGACCCAATCAAGGTGCTTGACAAGTCTCGCGCCCTTTGAGCAGGGTAAAGGTTGGCTTGGCTTAAAAAGCCCTCTTATGGCTTTTCCACTGGCTTCCATCCAATTGCATCAAACAGTGAATCCTGGCAGGGATTTTAAAAACCAGAATAAGCTGCTGTGGGTTTGAGTTCACAAAAACATCGAGGCATTGACATCTAATTAAGAGCTGATTCTTTAGAAACTCGATATAAATGAATTGTCAGTTAGTGATCTAGTTTCCCACACAACCAGGAAGCTAACCTTAGATCCAAACATTTCCATGAGTTATTTCCACAGATCAACCCTCTTTCTTTTTTTTTTTTTTTTCCATTTTCCCTGACAATCCACATCTAAAAGCATATAGCTTTTTGGACATACATCTTTTCAAAGCCAAGCAAAAAATCTGAAAGCAATTTGCAGGGTTAAAATGAATAGGAATGAATAGGAAATGAATAGGTAAATCCCCAAAGGGTTCTTTCCAAGTGGTAAATCTGGGCCTATTTTATAGTTAAGAAAATCCTTCCTTGAAAAGACATTTCCTAATTGAACACGAGCTAAGCAGATCTTTGGGCTAGTTCTTTATTTTTCTTGTCTTATCTTAACAGAAGATTATTCATATTATCAAAATTCTATTAAAGGGTTTTTATTGAAGAAAAATGTTGGGCTTATTGATATTAATAACGTAACCTCCTTGAGCACCTGTTCAGAACTAAAGGAAGGTCAGAAGTTCGGGATCACTGAAAGATTGCCTAAAGATTAAAAGTAACTTAAACATAATTTGTGTGGGAAATTTAACTTATCTTTTAGCTTGTTGAGACTCCAATAACTCATATTTTCCAAGAGGAAGTTGTATTCCAAAGGGCCAAGCAACTAAGTTTTCTCGAAATGAAAACTGAGGACCAGAAGCTTATGTAAAAACAACCCAAAGCAAAACAGACACATATTATGGTACTGAGGATGAAATCTTGAGATATGACAATATTGTGATCTGGACCTTTGTGATTACACCTGCAGAGGAATGGTCTCATCTCCTTTGTCTCAGAACAAGGACTGAAGATCCCTGGGAGAAGATAATGTCACAAAAAACCTGAAAGAAGCTTACAAATATGATTCTTTCGCCTCACTGAAACTTCTGCACACCTTGAAAGGCGACATTTGTGCTGTTCCTTCAAAACTATATCTTAAAAAAAATACTGCAGTGAAGGAGATTCTGAAAATGTGCATTTTTAACAAAAACAAGTGATTTCTTCAGAACTAAATAAAAGGTTGAAAAGGCCCCAAATGACTTCCTCAATACTAGGCAATATATGAATGAAAATTCAAGTTTTTAGATCTTCATATCTGTTACATACTTGTTTTACTCAGATATTCTAGTTATCTGAAACCCATGAGTGTGAAAGGAAGCTGAAATTTCTTTACCAAGTGATATTTTGTAGTCAAGAATTTACATTTTTCAAGGATAGTTAATTTTTACTTGTTGCTAAGAAATGTTCCTTTTGCTGAGAATTTAGGAAAAATTATAGAACTTCTGAGAAAAGTGAACTTTTTTTAAATCCAGATTTTTTCCTAATTTTAAACTAGAGAACTGAAGAAACATAAAAGAGAAAGAACAAAGGATTGGAAGTGGGGGAGGAATTAGAAAACGGTGCTTAAAATTTCATAATTTCTATACTGAATCCATTTAATTCTATCTTTGTCCTCCCCTTTTCAAACTTTTTTTCCTTCTACTCATAGCTGGAAAGTAGCGTGGCCCAAATTATAGATCATTTATATTGTATTAATATTCACCATTCCTTATTTTGACAAAACACTGATAAAAGTTGTTTGCTGAAGAAATACATTAATATTAATAAGTGAATAATGAGTTCACTTAAGACTTTCATTATCTGTACATTCATAAGTTTGAAAGATGAATATGATAGCTGAGCAAAAAATGTTGCTAATTATGGTCTCAGCTCGATCACCAGAACAGCACAGCTTTTCCTAGAGATGCACTAAAACCAGAAATTAAAATATCAGCCTTGGACTTAAGAGTGGAGCTGAAAACCCACCTCAGATTCAGTTCTTAGTTCTAGCTTTACTTCTTATCATGCTGTAACTTTGTAAATATTTGTTGAAAGAGCTCTTGGGAGCGCTCATGTTTGTTACAAAAGACTGGCCGTATTTATTCCAGTAAGGGAAAACGTTGCCCTCACTGTAAACAAGAAGCAGCTGGACTGTGCTGATGAGCTCCAGTGAGAGCAGAGTTTATGAACATTTTTTTTGTAAGTAGACATTTGTGTATTGTCTGCTTCTCCAGCAGAGTTCTGTTTTGTCTTAGAGCTGATACTCCACACCAAGAAACATGTAAACAGACTTCCCATGAGCTCTTGCAAAAAAAAGTGATTGTAGCACATATCAAAACAGTCACAAAATTACTAAGCTGCCCTAAAATTGGTCTGAGAACTAGTTGAGGACCAAGGAACAGCTGGAGTGGGCAAGTAGTGGCCACCGAGGGCTGAGAGAACTCCCTTTCTGGAGCCTGGGATTGTTTGTTTCCAGGAGACACAGGAGAGCGAAGTCCACCGAAGGAATATTTTCTTAGCATCTCGTTCATGCTCTGAAAATTGAATCACACAATGTTTTTTACAGGAGGAAAGAAATAAAGCCAAAAAAAAACCTTCTACAAAAGAATTTTAGTGTACATTTGAGGACAAAATTAATGAGACCAACTCAGTCTTCAGTGCCCAGCGAGGAAGAAAATTTTCTTCAAGGTTTTGACGGAGTCTATTAGGACCTCTTCATTATAAAACTTCCAGTGTTGTTCACAGTGGTAAACGTGATTCCAAAGTAACTTGTATGTCAGATTTGTTCTGGTTTAGCAACAGGAAGATTGAATCTTTAAATTAATGTAGGAAGTAGAACAGTGGGAATGACTGAAAGATGCTTTGCTTATTACAAGTTAATGCTTGTGAAATGTAAATCTTGATGGATTTTTGCTTTATTTGGACATACATAATTGCTGGATCAGCTGGAAACTTGAGTTAGCCCAGCTCAGGTCTGACTTGCTCTCTAAGAATCTCTATCCATCATCTGTAAGAAGGAGATTTGTACAACTACTGCCCTAACTTTTATGTCTTAGTTAAGTGCCAAGAGATCTGTGTCCATCTAATATTCTAAATACTGTTCTGAAATGATTAAGATAGATATATATCCAAATAAGTAATTTTAATTTCCTGGATGTGATATAGGCAGATTTTTCCCAGTGGGCCACATGACTATCCCAGAGGGCAAGTTCAGTCACCAAATAGGACACTGACCATATGGACATTTATGGTCTGGTTTCCAGCCTGGGTGAAATGTTCTAATTAAACCACTGTGAATACCTTCCTGTTAGGTAGAACATGCAGATTTAAGGTATTTTGTTTTAAAGGATATTTTTTACCTTTTCTTTTCTGAGCTGAAGATAATATGACGGTATTTCAAGATGAAGGCATTTATATTCCAAGGAACAAAACAAAGAGATACTGTAATGGCATATGTGAGCTACATTTACCCTGAGGCATTTACCATAAAGTTCAGGGTGTTTTTTTATTGCATCATTCTGACAGCTGTGAATAGGAAAGTGAACATATTGGTATTGTCACAGGGAACTACCATTTACATCTTTGGATACATGCGGGAGAGGGAAAGGTACCAGCATCTGTGTGCACACACAGAGGACATCCATCCAGAGAGCTCCCTTGGATCCATTGCTTTTGGAATTCAAGAGGGACAAAACGGTTAAAACAACTGCTGATTTTTTTTTTTTTAATAGGGAAAAAAAGGAGGGAATGAAGCTGGGAGAAGAAAAGTAAGGAGGAATTCATGGGGAGAGAGAGAGGGAGGAAGGGAAAGAAATAGACAAGCTAGCAGGTGAGTATGCAGAAAGGAGAGACAAATAAGTAAAACAGTATAAAAAGAAAAATAAAGAAAATGAAAAAAAGAGTGAAAGAAAAATGAAACAGAAAAGGAAATAAACATAGAAACAAGTGGGAATGGGGAAGGAAAGGAAGGAAAGGAAGGAAAGGAAGGATGGAAGGAAGGAAGCAAGGAAGGAAGGAAGGAAGGAAGGAAGGAAGGAAGGAAGGAAGGAAGGAAGGAAGGAAAGAAGGAAGGAAGGAAGGAAGGAAGGAAAAGAAATGACAAAAAGAAAGAAAAAGAGCAAGCTAAGGAGACAAAGGCTGACTTCTTCCTACATATTTGTCTGGAGAGGTACACACAGGTATGTTTGATGTGCAGACACAATTTAAAATGACCTTCTACAAATGTCCTAGTGAACAAAACAAGAAAAATCCATCTCTCTAAATGTCTGAAAAAGTTCATTATGTTTTCTCTAGTCTCTCTGGAGCATCTTTAAGCAAAAGGATGGTAAATATTATATCAATTTTCTATCGCCACCTATGAGTGAAAATGGAGAACTGCAAATTATTCTTCTGTGCATAATAGAAAAAAGAGATGTGATTGTTGTCGTTCAAATATTTCCAGACATATATTTTATGTCTGAGGCAAAAACAACTACAATCATTTGTTTCTTGAGGAAATAAGACAATTTTCAGCATATTTAGGGTTTATTAATTTATTTAGTTTTTTTCACATCATACATTTTGGGACTTATTTCAGTAGTTCTACTGTCCTGTCCTAACCAAAGCCAGAATTTGGGTGTTCTGTGGTCCAAGATAAAGACCCTTCTGATTGGGATGGTGCATACCATATAGAAAAAGGGCTAGTCTCAACCTCCCATATCTACATAGTATTTCTAGATTATGAGCTCTGAGATATAGGTAGTGATTTAATGGCAACTGGTGTAAGAGGAAATAGGAGAGAAACATGGATAAGAATTTGCTTAAATCAGCAACAGAGTCAAAGCGGAATAGACCAGAAAATCAGAGTAAATGTAAACCAGTGAGATATAAAGTGGTTGAAAAATAGAGCTGAAAGAAGAGTCAGGATTAGGGAGGAAATGCTTATAACTGATCCCTAAGGTCACAGAGTAGGAAAGAAGAGGGAATTCTGTGAGATGGAAGCAGCAAGACTTGAGGAAGAGTAAAGCAAAGTGAAGACAACACAGAATTATTTGACATGCTCCTTCAGGATCCAGGAACTCCGGATATCATATTTAGCTGAACTACCATCTTCCTCTGTGATTGAAAAAAAAAGAAAAAAAAGGAAAATTGGATAACTCTGGGCCCAATTTATGGAGGGAGTCCTGGTGAGTTTCATTAAGTGAATGAAACAATGCAGCACAGAGATCTTTGAGCAAGTCTCCCCAGGCGCATGAATAGTCATCGAGGAAAAGCACATGTAGGCTGTGACTCATCTGTGTGCATTTGGCTGGATGAATTGCATTTAAAAAGGGCCTATTTTGCTCCATTGTCTTTGAAGGGAGTCAAGGGTGCCCAGCTCACATGGAGACTTCTGAAGCAGTCATCCAGCTGCCTCCTTTTGTGAATGGAGAGAAATGGGCATTTCCAGTATGTGATTCATTCCAGCTATTCCGAGCACTTGTCTAAATTGCCTTCTGGAATTGCCTTTTATTTCTTTATTTTAAGAAAAACTCAGCCTGTTATTCCTGAGTGACTAACAGGCTTTGATAACCCACACTTCCACGTCTAAAGTTAGGTGAGATGAATCCCACTCAGGAAGTATGAAATCCCAATGAATTCCTTCCTGCCAGACATTTTAGTTGACAATGGTCTAGAGACCAGCACGGCTGAAAATTTACATTACAACTGTCCTGTTTCTTTTTCTCCTACCTGCCTCAGGTAGATGAATAACATATTGATGCTATGTCTCTTGGACACACCCCTTGATGAACCACAGAGAGGTCCCTAAATGCTCATAATTCTGGCAGCTCAGGAGACATCATTGTTCCTCCAGCCCGCAGCTCCCTGTGCCCCAGTTCCTGAGGAAGGACTGTCTCATTTCACTGTAAGGATTAACATATGGAAGCTGCTCGCAGGGAGGTAAGAAGGTGCAAAGGCAGAGGTCGTAAATAAAATGACCCAGTGTAAAATGTTGAGGAGTTCATCGAAGGAGAAAATGAAGTTGAAGCAGCAGCATTAAAAAATTACGAGAATAAAGTGCAATTTAAGCATATGGTGAATTCTGAAACAGGTCTTTCTATGTTTGTGTTTGTTCTGCAATGAAATATTTGTGTGATCCTTGGCAGGACATAGAAAAACTCTTGAGAAAGTCAGTCACTCTTTGCTATAGAGCATTAGCCAGAATAGAGCCTTCATATAATGAAATTTTTATTTATTCCCTTTAACACCAAAGATACAGAGAAAGCTTGCAAAAGCCAAAAAGCATTGGTTTTGAACTGAAAGACAGTATGCTTAGATTGGATATCAGTGAGAAATTAGTAAGAAATCTTTACTGTGAGGGTGGTGAGGCCCTGGCACCCAGAGAGGCCCTCACCCAGAGGAGCTGTGGCTGCCCCATCCCTGGAAGTGTTTAAGGCCACGCTGGATGGGGTTTGGAGCAATCTGGCCTAGTGAGTGGCATCCCTGCCCACGGCAATTGTCTTGGAACTAGGTCATTTTTAGAGTCCCTTCCAACCCAAACCCTTCTGTAACTCTTCAGTTTTCTGATTCTGTGATTAAGTCTAAGATCAATGGACTCTTCTGATCATTTTGCTTTACTTAGCACTATTTAAAGGCAGGCATAAAATACGACTGCTTTATTATGATACCATACCAAAGGTCTCACAGAGCGGCTCCGTTTGGAAAGGACCTCGGGAGGACAAGTGGCCCAATCCCCTCCCCAAGCAGGGCCACCTAGAGCCAGTGGCCCAGGACCACGTCCAGATGACTTTTGAATATCTCCAGGGTAGGAGATGACCTCTCTGGGCAACCTCTGCCAGTGCTTGGTCACTCTCTCAGTTAAAAAGTATTTCCCTAATGTCCAGAGGGAACATCCTGTGTTTTGGTTTTGTACCAGTTGCCGCTGGTCCTGTCACTGGGCACCAAATGACAGACACAGTGCTGAAACAAATTCCCATCTTGAGATGGTTGTTTTCTTTACATGGGAAATATGTCAGTTATCGGGATAATTTTCTCTTTCTTATGTTAAGAATTTCATAGGAAATTAATATTTATCACAAACCTAATGAATATTCCCAGAATATTAAGGAAAAGAGCATTTTTGAAAGCCTGTGTGGAGCGCATGAAATATTTATAATTTCATATTGATTTTGGTAGCTTTGCTGGTAAATATTTTAATTAAAGAATTTCACAAAAGAGATGAGATAGAGAAGAACAGGGGGGGTTTCAGCTTTTTTAAAATCCCTTTTTTTGATATCTTTCCCTAGTACTTCTGATCAACAGTGAGAGACAAGCATCAGGTTATAAAAACTGAAAGATGTGAGCAATGAAAGAAAGTCTGGTGCATTCTCTGGACGCTCATTTTTAAATGCAGTAGTAGCACATTTAGGACCTAATTTAAACAAATAATTTAAACATCAGAGTTTTAATTTTCATCATCTGCTGCTCTGTCCAAATGTTTAGGAATTTGGGATATAAGTTTGAAATTATTTTCAGAGATCTAAGACTCATGCCTAGTGAGAAGAAAACTTTTAAATTTACCCTATTGGACAATCAAGAATTTATAATTCCAGAAGTTATTTTTACTACTAAAAAAAGAAAAAATCTGTTACTTAAACCATTTTTTGGCATTAGATACACTGTTAAAAATGTTCAATTAAAACTTGTGCAAGTCTCAGAGTATTTCTACTTCACTGAAGATATAATGGAATATATTTAATTTGAGTGAAAGGATGTTAAAGATATAATAAAAGACTTTGACAGGTTTCTCAGAGAGCAAATGAAATTTAAATATGCAGATCCTACAGGCAAAAAAAAATATTCTCGGAGATCTGATTAATACACTTCAGTTCAGCAAATATGGCTTTACCACTAATCCAGGTAAAATAAAAGCAATATATTAAATGATTAATCTACAGTCTAAGATGGTTGTCCTCAGATATTTGAGGATAAAAAAGAATATGAAAAAATTCACAAAAAACAGATGTAATGTTAATGAAGCCTAAAGTGAAGAATGGAAAATTCACATGACCCTACTACAAAAGGATAATTATTAGTCATTTGAATAGGTAAAATTGTTCTGACTACTCATACCAGGTTTTTCTTTTACTTCCTGTACACAATGTTAGATATGTGCTGTATGCAGTATTTGCTGTGAATTCTATTTAAATTTAATCCCTAATTTAATAAACCACCCATATAAAAAGACTGACTCCCAAGCTGAAAACAATTTAAAATTATAATTTTTTTTGTTTAGCTTGGTACCCAAAAACCTCAAAATTATACAGGGAAAAACAGGCTTGGAAAACAGATGCAAGTCACTCCAAAAATTGTTTTAACCAATTAAATTCTAGGTACTCAGTGGGTACTGACTGGCAGGACTGACTCTCCAGGATAAGGGTTCACTTGCAGTCTTTGGAACTGACTAGAATTAAATATAAAATTACCATCAAGCTGAGAATCCAAAGTTTGAAGGATAAATCATCAAAACCATTAAACTTCCATTTTAAAAATGACACAAGGTCTGGTTTTCAGAGATGGTTACATGGCTACAGCAGTATATTACTGTTAGCTAAAATCTTTAAAAACCCCACAGCTCATATCGCCTATGAAATTACTTGTGTCCCTAATTTTCTCCTAGACACAAATGATACATAAACATCTAATTGTTTTCATTAATAGAACTTGATCTCTTAGAAGCTTTTGGTTCCTTTGAAATATTACTTCAAACTCTCATCTGCCATGAATTTAATGATATGATGCTACTGTTGTTCATGAGGCTCAAAATTTGCTTTTCTTTTTATTCCAACACGCCTAGCTCCAGGAGTCCTGTTATGTAAGAATCAATTTTTATTTAGTGAAAGATTTGCTTCTGCTTCTTGCCATCCACAAAAAAATTACGAAAATGCAAAACAACACTTAAAGCAAGATGGAAAACAAATCCACTTAGTTCTGTAGTTCTGAAAATCTGATTTTTTTTTTACACTGGACCTTCTCTTTCAAGAAGAGGAGAGACTCATCAGTTGTCAGAGGCTGAAGTTATTGATACTGAGCTCCCCAATGTTCAAAGAGAAACCCATAGGTTATTATTACATTGAATACCAAGGAGATCAGCATTATTGTGTCAATAAGGAATACAGAGTGAATCAAACAGAATGCCTGCATGCTATAAATACCTTGAAATCAGTAGAAATGTCATTCCAAAAAAGGGAGACCCAGTTTTGCAGAAGTGAAATAAACAATTTTGCATGAATAGCCGGAAGGGAGGTATGGGTTACAAAACCATCTTTCTCTGCTGTTTTCTCCTGGCTTTTCAGCTGGCCGGTGTTTTCTCTCTCTGCTTTTCTCTCTCAGCTCTGACTCAGTCAAGCAACTCACTTATTAAGTAAACAGCCTTCAGAGCAGCTTGTCTGAGGAATGCAGTTCCATTAAGTAAAAATACGGAGCAAGAAGCTCTTGAGAAGCAATGATCAGAGATCTAAGAATACAAATGAACAAATGCACTTTCTGATTTAAATATGTTATTGTTATTAGCACCATTATTCATCTTCCAGTAGCTTCAGAACGAGCGTCTCGCTGCACTAAACTTTCACAGGCATAAACATCTATTCTGCCCTAAGTAACTTCCAGCGTAATTGAATGCTAGTAACATAAAACACTTATCAGGAAACGAGGCTGACTCATAGAGTGAACTCACTGTGTGACAGGTGGGTTCCAACCTATTTTTTCAATTGAAAAAAAAATGTTCTTTGTGTTGACCTTGGGGGTCTCTCAAAGGCTGGTTGTTTTTTAACACACCCTCCTGCAGTGATGGCTGCTAAAATACTCGTAATTCTCCATTCAGCACTCAGCTTAATGATCCTGTTTCCTAAGGGTCTTTGAAGTGTTTTTGCACAAGAGAAGGGAGGGTCTACAAACCCCTGTGACTTCCCCTGCAAAGGCCCACGGTGCTGCACAAAATGTGAGATGGGAACAGCAATGGGGCTGAAATGGCTTTAAAATGCCAGAGGGCAGGGTTAGATTAGGTATTAGCAAGAAATTCTTTGTGGTGAGGGTGATGAAGTACTGGAACAGTTTGTCCAGAGAAGCTGTGGCTGCCCCATCCCTGGAAGTGTCCAAGACCAGGTTGGATGGGGCTTGGAGCATCCTGGGATAATGGAAGAGGTCCCTGCCCATGGCAGGAGTGGAATGAGATGATCTCTAAGGTCTCTTTTAATCCAAACCACTCTTTAATCCTTTGATTCCATGTCAGTGGTCCCCTGCAGCAGCCAAAAGAAGCTTTCCCAGGTCCCACTCAGCCCTTGACTCACAGCCCAGTTCAGAAATCTGTTGTCTTTCCACTCAAAGTTAACACATTCTTCTTATTGTCCAAGACCAACAAAGCACTTTGGAAACTGAAAGCGTTTCAAAACATGCCTGGAGCATCACTTTAGAAACAAGCAGATGAACAATATCCCTGTGAGGCAGAACAATGCTATTATACTAATTTCACAGATGGATAAACTTGAAAGCAGTAAGGTAAGGCCTAGATCCTGTTGGGTGCTGTGCTTTGATATTTCAGGGGATTAAGCAGCACAGAGAGCCTTTTTTTCCCTGGCAGGAAAGCTGAAAGACAATCCATACAAGGCAATAGAATAGCAGTGCAACTGCAAATGCATTTACACACACAACAGGCCCATGGAAGAATGTGGCTCACCAGCTGCAGGGCTCCTCTTCTCTGCTGAGCTGCACAGGTAACAAGGATACCAATGAATATTTTCCCAACAAACTGCTTACTTTTTTTTTAAACAGCAGTAAAATGAGTCCCATCTGCCTCAAAACGCTTCCATGTTCTCCAAGCTGGCGTGCGTTCAAGGCAGATGTTGCCTCTGCTCCACCCCTTTCACCCTCACCTCACCAGCAGGGCAGGGTTTGCCCAGAATAACCTTCCTCAAGCCCGTGGAGAGCACCCAGGTGTCCTCACTGCCATGCCCAGTCTCTACCCAGACCCTCCTCTGAATGTTAATGCTAATATTCTTGCATGTCCCCTGGAAGAGGCTTCACTTAGGCAGGGTGACACATCTTTCTGCGTCTGCTGGGCAACAGAGTTGCTGAGTTTGATCTCACTTTTTCACTTTGCACTACATGAAATTTTTAATTGACTGCTTGAGAGAGGATGGCAGCTGACAATTGCTTTGTTCAGACTCACAGAGCTGATAATGCTCAGTTCATGAAACTGGGGCTGTTAATGATTCGTAAGCTGATACTTCCTCACACTTGATTGTGCACAGTAGACTTCATAATTTGAGCTTGTCATTTTCATTTTTCAGGGGGGAAAAACTAAAACAAAACCTCTCCCTTTTTCATGGTAGACTTCTCTATAAGTGTGTAATTACATCCTAATGTTGTTCTCTGTGATTTGTACCTTGTTCAGCCCATTGAAAGTCAATCTTAATACATTTCCATAAAATTTTTATTTTGTTAGGAAAATTTACCTTTTTTTTCCCTTGTGACACTGTGAGGGTACTGTTTTCTTATATATTAGTACTTTAAATATATAAAAGATGCTCAAACAGCATCAGAGGGAAGCTGTAACCTTTCCTATCCTGATTATTACTTCAAGAAGAAGGGACTTGTCATTTCTGCAAGTGACTGTCTGTGGAAGCATCTCCATATCCATCCCAGGTCCTCAGTGCAGAGACGGTAGAAGTCCCCTACAAGGATCCTTCCACATCTTGCAAAGCTTTAATAATCAGACCTTCAATGTCAACGTAAGGGCTGCTTGCAGAATCATGGGGAAATAAACTATTCCAAACCTTGCATCAGCCGACTGCTGTGGCTTCGGCTACATCAAT
Source organism: Machaerirhynchus nigripectus (assembly GCA_013397975.1). NCBI lineage: Eukaryota > Metazoa > Chordata > Aves > Passeriformes > Dicruridae > Machaerirhynchus > Machaerirhynchus nigripectus. Next base: position 2,025,414 of record VZRQ01018914.1, on the reverse strand, counting down.
TAAGTGGCTGAAAATAAAGTATTCTGAGTATCTTAGTATCTTATTCTTTTCTTTTAGAACACATTATTGTTCATAAAGGTATTTTTCTTGGTAATGCAAGCCTAAATATTAAAAGCAGACTGTTGATTTTAGGTGTCTACATTTTTTAGATGGCCATGAAGTCCTATGCTCTGAAAAGAAGGCTATGTTCAAGCGTTTTTGTTTAGAGAACGTAAATTGACAATAATTTCAAAAAATCTCCTCTATAATTGCATAATAGACAACTGCAACCAGAACCACCTTAGAGACCTATTTTCTAAACAATTCATGAGACAGTTCCTGTTAGAATACCTAGACCCAAATGACCAGATTAACACTTTTATTCCATGACTGCAGAATATAGACAAGGGAAGGTTCACAGTCTGCCTTGGGTTTGCAGCTGGCATCATCGGGGAACCAGACACCAAAGGTGATTTCAGGTGACAAAGTAGAGAATATCAAAAGCTATGTAGTTAAATAAATAAATAATATAAGGATGTTTCATATGTAGCTGTATTTATGTGTGAATAAAATTGTAGTTAGTACAGTCATCCAGGATGTCCTGATGCAATAAATACAGAAAATTTGCTGTCTATAAGGAGCCAGATAAGCCTAGCAAAAAGGCTGTTTGCACTCACTTAATAGCATATTTACCTGATTTCCCATTCCTTTCTGGAGTTTAGGCACTTGGCAAAATAGAAGGGGAGAGAATTTTTCTCAGTGGCCTTAAACATACGCAACCCCACCCGTTACCTGCCAAAATTGGGAGTTTCAATTCTCTTAAACTTAGAAAATCTCCTACACATATTTTCCATTTCCTAAGGCACTTTTCCAACCACAAGGCCATAAATTTGGGATACAGCTGACCAAAGAAACAAGAGTCACGAAGTCAGTACATAGTGTGGATCCTGATTTTTTTTAACATGGTTGTTAAGAAAACTCTTCTGGGGGAGAGGGAACAGAATTGTACCCCCTGATAATGAAATAATTTCTGTGTTCTAACCAAGAATCTTCTCATGTGGAAGGCTTTCACAGAAGACTGGGGTTAAAATGTTTTTGCACCTCTGAGGTTTAGGTTCCTTATGTAGAGAACGATTGTAAACCAGATGTAAGTGTAAGCATTTTCCTCCTGTTTTAAGAACTAAACAGGCAACTTCCTAGGTCTCGCTCAAAATTTCTTGCCAGAAGTCATCCAAACCCTGAGAGAACTTTCTTTCTCTCTTACAAAATATTCATATATTTGCTGAGCCTCAGTGATGTTCTCCATCTTCATGCCCTGAAAAAGAAACATTTAAAGGAAAAAAAACCAACCAAAAAACAATCAGTATGGTGAGATCATGAACAATCTCTGTGGTACATAATCTGAAAGTCGTGTGACCATCATTATCATTAGCAAATCTGTATTAAATGCACAACTCATGCTCCCTTCTCTGTCAATTTAATGCTTTTAGAAATCAGTCATTCAAATACCATTCAGATGATTTGATTTAGCAAATCTGATCTGCCCTGTTCTAGAGGTAAGCTGAAGAGTGATTTAAAAATCATAAGGACTGTAACCCCCATTTCTAACTGAATGCATTTCATTATACAGATGTAGTCAAATACTTTGGGATGTTTAATTCTTCCTAAACTTATCTCAGTTATTAAAAGCACTGCAATATTCCAGAGCAATTTTCCAAAGTTCTACAGCTAAACTGTTGTTTGCTGTGGCTGTTACACAGTAAGGAAACACACAGAATATTATGTCAGTTTAAGAAAGTCAGATTTATCTCATCTAGTTTTATCCACCTGAAAGTTAGACATCTGCCCTGGTTATCTGGGGTCTCTCAGCAACCAAAGGAGAGAGACACATCACGGGAGCATGATTCATCCCTCCTATCTTAAACACCTATCTCACTCTGGAAGCTGATGCAATTTTTCCTAACTGTTAAAAATGGATGTCTTATTTCCAATCTGAATCTGTCTAGTTTCAGCTCCCAGCTACTGGATCCTGGCATGCTAGGTTATTGAGTTATTTACTGTAAAAAAAATCTTCTCTCTGTGCATGAAGAGTGCAAATAATCTGCTCTTTGAAGAACTGAATAGATGGAGATTCCTAGTTTCCCACTATATGACATTGTGGTTGCTCTTCAAATAAGTCTTGAGAGATAATATTTCTTATCACCCCAACTGACACAGCTGGAAAAAAATAGACAGGTTTCTGGGCACATAAGCTCTTCTTTAGGTCTCACTGAGTTCAAAGCTTCTCTATGAAAAGCAAATTTATTTTCATTTTTGAAAAACCATTTAACTTGACAAATTAAAGCTTTGCAAGGGAAGAAGCACTTCTTACACGTAATTGGCACTCTAAGGTTTTAATTCTACAAAAAGCACCACAATAGTGAGCCAATTTGTCTTCTATTACCAGGAGTCTCTTTCCAGTGTGTACTCAGCAAATTCCGTACATAAATGTGATGATTTAAGATCACACTCCTGAAGTTGGCGGGAATCAATGGGATTGTTTCCACTAAATGACTTTCATTTAGGCCTTTTGGTTCAATTCTCTGTACTCACACAGGATGAAAACTTGTATGGGCATTGAGCAGCAGTCATTAGGAAGCTGTGGTGTGCTTGCAGGAATAAAGTTCACATAAATGGTGAGAGAAAGCACACTGTTAATTTGCATTTTACTTTAAAACTCAAAGTGTATTCTAGAAACCCATGACCCTATTATAAAAGGCTAGAAGAAGATAATGAGATTCTAAATAAGGCTCTGAATAAATGAAGGTTTTCTCTCAATTATGAATGGATACATGCTTACTATTATAGAGGTGTTCTCATGTCACTTTTCTGAGGTCTTTGTCAAAACTTTCACTTTGTCAGATGAAGGTCAAGGGGACATTTTTATTTTCAAAATTACAAGCTCACTGTGAATAAAGGGTCCCTAATAAAAAATCCAATCCCTAAACAAAGATATTCCAGCAACTAGAGGAGACAACTTTAGAACATTTGACATTTTCACCCTCTTGGAAATATGGAACCATTATTCCATTCTTAGTTTCCTAACAGATCTTAAATAAATAGATGAAGTTAATAGGGATACCCCAGGAGACAAGAAATTAATGGGAAAACAAAAAAAATGAAGCTGCAGCTGT
>VZRQ01018914.1:2011577-2022220 GCA_013397975.1 Machaerirhynchus nigripectus | reverse complement strand
AAAAAAAAAAAAAAAAAAAGCCAGCTTTTTTGTTTTCAATTGCAGATACAAAATTAATGTAATTTTCTGAAAAATTCTTCTCACTGCTTTTCCTTTCTATTTTATTCCCTAGATTTCCCAACTTCATTTTAAAACAAAAAATACCTATTTCAGTAAACCACAGAGTGGAACAACATTTCAGTGGTAGCAAACTTTCTGATATGAGATTTAGGAGATATTCCAAAGGCCTTCCCCAAGGCCATTTAAATCTGATATATCCATTATATCTGAGATATAATGATAGACAAAAGCAATATGTTATTGTTAATTTAATTACAGTAATTAATACTCTAAGATACACTGTTGATAGGATAAATGGGTCAAGTGATGCAGGCTATCAGTTTAGGTCTGCTGGACAATAAGCAATATCTGATGCTTCACAAAATGCCAACTGTCATCAATAACACTTCTGTCCAAATATCCAGGTAGCAAAAACAAATTGGATATAAAGCAGGAATATCATTCTGTCCCTGTACTACGTAAAAGCATGAGACCTCTTTCCCCTTTTGTGGTGGCATAAATTATATAATTGGCACTGCTTTGTTATCTCTTGAATCTACCTCGGGTTTTCCCTGGGGCTCAGCAGCCGAGACACGCTTGATTCTCTTTACGTGCCCTGCAACTTGCCAGCAAGCTGATGCAATTAGAACTTTTCCTTCCTGGTGGTCCGTGTGTGTGCCCTGAGTGATTAGTTTCATTTAAAGATGGACCAGATCTAACATTCCTGCTGGTGACGAGTTCCACAAACTGCAGGTCAGTTCAAATCAGAGCCCAGCCACAATTAGTTTGCTGTTTTTAGGGTTTGGTTTTTTTTTAACCAGCTCTCGAGTGAAATTCTTGCGTTGTTTTGCAAACAGTTGAGAATGGAAATTGGCTGGTGGATTAAAATAGAAATTCATAAGCTTCTTATGAAGTATGCCTGCTATGAATAAGGGTTGTGCTGAAAAATCAAACTATTCCTATTATACACAGTAGACAGCTTTCCACCTGAACGCTCTTATCTTTTTTTGATCATATAAGGCAAACAAGAAAGATTGTCTGGGTTTAGAAACAAGACTAACCCCTTCAAATCCACCAATTTGAAGAGAGAAAGAACGAGTCATTCATTTTCTATCCATTTTTTATTTAAAACTGTAACATTTATATCTCTAGTGAAATATGCAGATTTGTTTCATTGGCAGTTACAAAGCCCTTTTGTGCTGTTATCTTATTCTTTATATTCATGTATCTTTCTTTTAGAAAGCTAACAAATTACAGATTTTTAAACTGTCTCAAATCCTTTAGAACTCCTACACTTTCAAGAACTTTACTCACTTAAAGCTGTAAAAATCGGGAATTGTGATAGATATATTAAGTGTACTCTTGCAACTTGAATTTCTGATTTTCAATAAAAATCCTTATTCTCAGATGAAAATGCCTTTGGCTGCATACAGTTTATTGTAGTCAGAAATCTATCTCAGTAGTTTCACAAAGTTTAGATGAGATTACTTAAGCAGATTTTTAATTTTGATACATGAAAAAAAATCAAAACGAAAGCTAGGCCTCAGTTATTCACATTAATTATTGAAATTCAAACTCAGATTTTTATATAGTCATTATTAAACATGTATTTTATTTCTTAGTTTTACAGCTAAGGTCAACAACTTGTGGGCCCTTTCTCATGATGTTCGAATCCTGTCTGCCATACATTCAGTAGGAATTTTCCTTTTGACAACATTAGGCTGTGAGGGAACAAATAACGCAGTGTTTCAGTTTGCAACAGTCTGTGATCACCATTACTCACTCAAAGACAACCCCCCAGGTTATGTGATGTCTGAGGAAAATGTTTAGAAATCCCCAGAGTGTCATATTTTTATAATGGATATTCACACAATTATTCATGTTCTGTCAGATGTATTCTCACTCACGGTATTTTTGCCACTTGCAGTAATTTCTGTCTGCAGTACCTGCCTTGACTGACTGAGCCAAGACCCTGATTTTCCCAGGAATGCTCCAAACTGAGAGGCAGTTGCCAGTTCACCAAAATACGTTTGGTCAGCAGCCGAGCTGAGCACAGAGAGGTGAAGTGATTTTCCTGTGGGCACGGGGTTTGTGACTGCACCGTGTGAGGCGCAGAGCTGGGAGGGGACCCGTGATACCCCTTTTGGAGGACAGGGACAATGTGTGCTCCATTCACATCAGCTCTGTTGCTCAAAGGCAATAGAAGAGAGAACAAATACCTTTTAGATGTTGGGTGTCTTAACTATACAGTTTGAGGACACCAATAAGGGAATGCCCTCAAGATCATGAACATAGAAGGAGGGAGCAGTGCCCAGTGCAAAACGCTGACCATATCAAATGTAGCAAGAATCAGGGAATCACTGAGGTTATAAAAGGCCTCAAAGGTCATCGAGTCCAGCCATTAGCCCCACACTGCCAGATGAAAAGTTCAGGCAAAACTGACTCAGAAATATTTAACGCAGCCCAATAAATCTGATCTCTCCAAACCCAATAAAATGGTGAACCAATCTCATCTCACCATAAGAAAAAGTACATCTGAAAAGAAAATTATCGTTATCTTCCAGTGGGATGCTGATACAATATTTTGCAATATTAATTTCAAACAAATTAGATTTTTTAAAATCTACATGTGTAAGAAAATATTTTTTTTTATTTTTCTGAAATGAATTATTTACTGACTGTAGAACTTCTGTTTTTTCATTTGGAAAATATCTTCTTTAAATATTTAGAAAAAAATATCTATAAACAGCATGCAGTTTTAATTACAATTTATACGCTTGCATTTTAATTGGCTTTTAAACTAATTTAGCTTGTTCTTAAAGTTAATTAAACTCATTGGGGGGAAAATGTTCCTTAATTCAGTTGTGAAAATGGAGCAGATGTGGAAATGTATTTGTGATTGTGCCTATCATTCTGAACTTATAAGAATCCTTTTAATCTTAAACTCTTTAACAGACCTTAAAACAGAGTGTTTCCCATATGATCAAGGTGCCCCACGCATTTTCTGCTTTCAACATTAAAATTATACATGCACAGCACATTATTTTTTAATTAGTTTGTCCCTTCTAAAATTCATTGAAGCTGAATAGGACAGGATGCTCCTCTGACTGTATTGCTAGAACTTTGGGACTTGGGGACTATTCACTGTAAGTTTCCAAATATTTAAGGGATTCAAATTCAAAATCAGAGCTTGATTTGAACAAGTGTGACTTTTGCAATGAGCTTCTGGCAGGCCAGGGAGCATTTTGGCAGTGAGAAGAGAGAATGCACATTCTCAGGAGAGGAAAATATTAGAAATACATATCAGTTGAATTAGAGGTCACTGTGGCATTGCAGTTTAATCCTTGACATAGTTTTGAAGTGGCCAAACTGATGTTTACAGCAGTTCTGCTGTTGGAGAACTCATCATGGGCTGGCTGCAATTCCTTCAGACTCCAGAGCTCTCTTAGTCCCTGCTGAACGTGATATTAAACCAGTTTTCATTTACAGCTGGTGCAGGTGCCTTTACTCCAGTCATAATTACAGTTTTCCACCCTGAAAATTAAATTGTTTATTTAGAAAATGGTATGGGAAAAATCTAATTCCCAAATATCAACTTGTGAAGGAAAGTTCCTTCCAGCCGAATAACCCTTCCAGGTTCCCGCTTTGATTCCTACCTTGCTGTGGTAGTAGGATGTGCATAGTGGTAACCAGCAAAAAAGAAAACTGACATCCCATTTTCCCTAAAGTGACCTGTTCCTATTCCTTTTTTGAAAGAATTTGATCCCCTAATCAAAGTAAACTCTATCCTCACTCTCCAGGTTGTCCATGAAAATGGTCCCGTCAATATTTCTGGTTACAGTGATAATACCTGATACATATTAAACAACCAGGGTCTTGCAGACAATTGATCTTGTGGTAGACACAGAACATTAAAACCATAAAAAGAATCCAAGCCTTCAAAAGGCTTGATCATTAAAATGATCAGAAGTGACTACCCAACAATGCTCATTAGTCCAGATTTTGAATGGTGTTTAACCAACATAAGCAAACAAAAGAGGATTTATTCTGAAGGTTGAGGGAGAACAATAGCCAGCGTTTCAGTCGCCTCAGAACAGAGAGCAAGACACCTAGAAATTCAGAAAGAAAAAAAAAATAATTTAGATAAGGAAAACCAACCCTTTCATCCTCACTGTATCCAGCATCTGTGGGTCAGTGGTTCCGAGGTCACCGACACAGCCTTACAAGTTTTATAAAGAAAGCCTCGGTTAGCCTACGGTTCTGTTACTGCGGCAGAAACAAGCTCGCTGCTGGTTTGTTAACTTGTTTTGATTCTGCTCTACTCTTGTTTCATTGACGTTCACCAGGCTGACATCCAGAGACACTCTTCTTGGGCAGTCATGTGTATCGGGCCCGGTACGCTCGCTGTCAGCTTGATAGAACTGCTAAATGACTGTGCGCTGATCCAGAAGCAACCATTCCTCACACTGTGCAACTTGTTGGAGCTTTTATGCATACTATACAGCGTGTGACAGCTACTTTTGTGCATGTGTAGCTGCTCATTATATACACATTTAAATTCCTTTGCAGTAGTGCCTGCATGTATTTCACTTACAGATAAACTTTATGTTTTTCTCCTTTTGTCACGAGTCTTTATTTTTCATGCTCTCTGGATTTGAAAGGATTTTTTTTTTACAAGCTTTTTCTTTACTGACCATCCGTGTTTGCGAGAACTATTTCATTAACTGGTGCAGCATATAAACCTTGTGGAATTAATCCATTCTTTCATGCCCAAAAAGCAAATTGAAGTGACTGCAACACTTCCATAAACTGAGCTTGTACTTTTTAGATTACTGAGCACAGAGATGTGTACATGCCCTGTTGGAGGAGCTGTACATTTCCACAGGAAATATTCTTTTTTACCTCATTGTTGGCTCGTTAGTCTTCCTTCCCCAGTGTTGCAGCTCAAATCCATAGGGAGAACCTCAGTGGTATGTAGCTCTCTCTGAGGCAGCTAAACACAAGTGAGAGACTGATATAGAATCCATGGGATCCACTTAACCTAAAAGGAAGCAGGGACCACATACTCCCTTGCCTGACAAAAAACTGTCAGCTATCACGGATCACCCCAGTCACACCATGCACATGAATAAGGAATCACAGTTCCAAATTCTGACCTGTTGTAAAGATCTCTCTCTAGGTGTTTAGCTGCACTGAGAATATTCCCCAAATGGATTAGCACACCTGGTTCCCTGGTGGCTCCTAGAATGTAAACCTAAGGCTGTGTGTATGACTGTGAAGGTCAATACCCCAGTGTCAGAACATGAATTTCCAGTGTGTTGTGTCTACTTAGCAACTGTGGTCTCCAAGAACTACTGATGAAACCTCATATATCTTCATCAAAAACATGGGTGTTACTGAATTGTCAGATATATCCTTCTATGAGTTTGACATCATATTTAATTATCTAGGATCCTTCTACAGTCAATTAATCTATTAATCTAATCTAATTTGGGGGCTGTCCTGTGCAGGGCCAGGAGCTGGACTTTGATGATCCTTGTGGATCCCTTCCAATTCACTGTATTCCATGATTCTAATTTAAGCAAGTTCTTGAGTATGGGAAAATATTTTTTGTACCTCTAGAGGGATTTTCTCATGTCCGTTTACATTTCGTAGTAAACTTAACTCAGAATTGTAGATTGAATACTCCCTGTTCACATTTTAATCCAGTTCTCAAGCCTTCTCTCTTCTTTCCAAGATTTGTAGCTCCACCAGTCCGTCTAAGATCAGCACAATAAAGTCATTTCCTCAGGTCTCTAAACAGTGTTAATGGTCTGGAATATATTAGTCCAAGGTGCCTTCATTTTGTCATCATCTCAGACTTCTTTTGAATCTTCTGAGATTCCATGCTGCTGGCATCCACATTTACCCTTGGAAGAAAAGACTGTCTTAACCTTGCTAATACGCAAGTCCCAGAGCACGAGCTGTCATGACTATGCAAGCAGTGAAATAACAACAAGGTCTCTGTAGAGTTTTAGATTATTCCCTATTTGCACATAGGTTAACTGTGATATGAAAGAAGAGACGAAAAAATTATGCTGTACTGGTTCCTAAAAAAGAGCTGGTAAGAGTCAGCACGTAATGTCACTCTTTATTAAAAGGCAAGTAATATAATTTCTTTCTGTCATCCTTTACTGACTTCAGTGACGTTTTCATTTTCCCTTCTTTTCAACTGCTGGTCACACAAGTTATGAGCCAAGTCAGCAGTTCATGAAGTACAGTGGTCAGACCATTGCAAAGGGCAAATTTAAAGGGAGAGTTTAATCTCATCTGATTTCAGACACTTACATTGACCAGAGCTATATATTTATTCTCATTTCTAACAAGTGGGGAGAAACTGCTGGTTTTCAGAAGTTTATTTCAATCCTAAAACACGTTTTGTAATAAGCCATAGAAACATGCTCCAAAAATGCAGATTTGTGTGCGAATACTAAATCAAGTCTGGGTTTCTAGTTCAGTTGTAGGTATGAGGCATCTAAATTAGGGAAGATTAATTCATCTTAAATAACTTAGAAGCAAAACAGGAACAGCACAAATCAAGTCTTGTAAATCATTCAGAGAATAAACAGAAGGTTTTGCTACCTATCATCTCTGTTTGAATGGAAATAACCTAATGTCATTTGAAAAGGAAAATACCTGAACTAGCATTTTCAACAAGCTCATATTGCATAATGTATCCCGAGTCACATAGAAAATGTCAATATGTTTTCTCTCTCCATTAACTTTAGAAGGCAATTAGAGGACTAGTTTACCCTAGACAGATCACTTTTTGAAAGCTAAAAGTAAAAGAGATTAATTCCACCCTATCTGTTTGCTCTGTGGATTTATTTTTTCCCCAAATCAGGCTTGTGCTGTCAAGCAGTGTGTAGTCTGGCTAGATCTATACTGCTGACTGACACTTTTAAGAGCATGTGGACAGCAGAGTGTTCAAAAAGCCCAGGTTCCCCTGCAGATGCAAGTGACTGCATCATTAGAACAGCCCTAATTCTGCACATTGTCTTTGTCCTGACAGCTTGCCACAGAGCTGGGGATCAAAGCCACTTCAGTATCATCTGAGGGAGTGATCTGGAGACACCAGCACAGGGAGTTGTGCTCAGCAATACCATTTCTCAGCTTTGGCTTTTCATAAATTGAGCTGTGGATACTGCATTTTCACTTTTGCAACCATGTTTTTTGATTGATTCCGTGGTAGGATGAAAGCATTTTAATTTTAGAGAGTTTCAAATTAGCAAAAAGTAAACATCTAAGCACAAAAGATATCTTCTGCCTTTAATCTATTCGGGATAATCCATCTGCATTGCCACCATTTGATGTGTGAGAGCACAGCACCTTGAGCACTGTGTTGTACCTCAAACCCTGGGGTCAGTTTTGGGCCCCTCATGACAAGGAAGACATTGAGGGGCTGGAGCCTGTCCAGAGAAAGGCAACGGAGCTGGGGAAGTTCCTGAAACTGCTATTTATCTTGCCTCTTTTTTGTATGGATAAAAGGTAATCTTTGTTAGTAACAATTTTCCAGTAGATAAGTAGTGGAAGAGTCATATCCCATACTCCAGATCTAGTGGTTTTTATTAGTTTTACAGAGGAGAACCACCCACTTGTATTTTAGCCACAGTGGATGTCAGCATTTGTCAGTACATGTTCCAAAGCCCATATAGAGGACTTCCATATGGAATACTGCTAGGTTATTTTGTGTTATGCTGGAGATTAGCTGCAGTGTATCAATTTCAATCCCAAGTTAAACCAAATAACAGGAAAAATTATCTTAATCCAGTAAGGGAGAATGCATAAGGGCTAGAGAATAAAAAGGTTGGTTAATAACAAAAAATGAAATAAACCTACTTCCATCTAACAGGAACTTAGTTTTACTTTGGAACAGCCTGTTCATTTTAAGAAGTTGGTTCCAATGTTCCCATGCTGAATCAGACCACTTGTGATTTCTTCTGAATCCAGACAAAAGCAATTTTTTACAGTTTATCATCACAATATTGATTCTGTCATATTTTCTCTGATAGAAGATTGATGTGGATGTTGGAAACTGCTAAAGGGAATTCAAGATTATGTTATATTCCAGGGAGTGTTTTATAATATGTAGTGAAAATAACATTTTGTAGTGTAGTAAATTAAAAAAATTTCCTTGTCTTATAAAGAAGGAAGTGATCCATATATGTGTGTGTTTAAACAGAAACAGCTCCTTTAATTAATTTAAACAATGATAAATTAAATGACATGGCACAGACAGGGGAAAATATCAACAAAATACTCTCTACTGCTAGATGCAGATGAGTATCAAAAATTTTATAGAACCCTTAGGTCTGATCAACATGGTTTTCCAAGTTTTAGCTATGTAAAATTACTTAAAAGACTTAAATATTGTTTTCAAGCATTTTCTGTTTCTTTCAACTTTGTCTGCAATAATTGTGGCTATAAATGTCATCACTTTGACAAATTCTTACAGGACCTGTTGTACTCATAGTTCTAATACTGTCTATTAAGTTATCACATTTCATAAGCTTTGAATTAATACATTTATCATTAAGAAGGAACTACTTTAATATTTCTACTCTATAAAAATAAAACTGTCTTGTATCATCTTTAACTTCCTACAGTTCATCAGAGTTGTGCTAAAATTGTTTTAAAAAGAAAGTTTCCAAAAAAAACAAATAAAAATAAGCCGAAGTTAATCTTGTAAAAAGCATAGGTAATAAACTCTTCACAAGTCAGATTTTTTGGTAAGATAACAGCTAATGCAAAACTTAGGTGTATGAAAATGTTTCTTTCCATGGAAATACAAGTCAAATAAAATTCTTTATCTGGTTCCACTGAAAAATAAGATTTCTGGCAATGTTTAGAAACTTTCTCACTAGCTCCACAGCCATAGATGTCTTCCATCAGTGAAATTGTCTTTTCTGCCTATGGGTTTTGTCCTTCCCCAGACCCTTTTTGCTTGATTTGTTGGTAATGGTGCAGGTGATCCTTTTTTACTTATAGGCATTCTTATCCTAAAAGTGCATATTGCAAACACTTTGCTCCGTAGACATCCCGTGTGTTTTTCAGTCCTTAGCTAAGGCTTCAAGAGTGCAATCAGATTTATGGTTGGAGGAGAAAGATAACTAAGGATGTATGAGCTGCCCACAGGAACAACCTTAACTGATTACACTTCAAAATGGGGCATTTCAGTTCTATTTAAAATCAGATGAGAAAAAGGCAGGTGTTAGTGTGCTAAATACAGAAAGGAAGCAATGTTCTCAGGAAGCTGGGGCATGAAGCTCAAGATAAGCCTCTTCAATTCACAACTGTTGTACTGACCAGCCTTATCTGCTTCTGATTTGGAAAAACAAAACCATAGAATATCCTGAACTGGAAGGGACCCACAAGGATCATTGAGTCCAACTCTTGGCCCTGTGCAGTACACCCCAGGAGTCACACCATGTGCCTGAGAGTGTTGTCCAAATGCTTTTCGGACTCCGTCAGGCTTGGTGCCGTGACCACTTCCCTGGGGAGCCTGTTCAGTGCCCAACCATCCTCTGATTGAATAGTCTTTACCTAATATCTAATCTAACTCTCTTCTGACACAGCTTCATGCCATTACACAGCTCTATGCTGTTAATGCATTCATACAAATCAGGATCTTTATCTTAAAACTCTTAAATTTATTTAATTATATAAAAAACCTGAAGCCATATCTAAGAAAAAAACATTATTAGCATATATCTTATTTTAAACTTCAATTGTGTTGGAATCTTAACTAGGAATTTCTTGGTTTTTATACAGAAATGCAGGGTACATTAAAGGCATAAAACCTTCTTTCAGGAAGTTTACCAGGATTATATCAACGCAATGAATGATGAACACAAAACATTGTGCAAAAGGTCCCAGTCATCATCTGGCTCCAAGATCAAATCTCTCCAGCTAAAAAAGTAATGAATGAGAACGGTTTCTTGTCCACACACCCTCTCAGAAAACCGAGTGCATGCAGTGCCTTTAAACTGCACAATGCTGGTGGAGTGACAGATCTTGAAAGCCCATCTACCCCAGTATTTCAGCTCCTGACACTTTTGTTTTGTGGGAGTCTATTCATAAATTTTTATTTGCTGATGCTTTTCATCATAAATGTTTAAAAGTAAAAGTGCATAATCATTTTCTCCTAAAAAAAAAGCCCGATCAAAATCTAACTGAAGTCAATGGGAGCTTTTCTGCCTTTGACATCAATAGGCTTTGGATCAGATCCATACAATGCAATTTAGTACAGCAGTTAAACATGTGCAAAGGTTCCATGGACTACAGAGAGGCTTTAGACATACTCTCAACAAATGCCCTCAATATCCAGCTGTCATGGGAAGAGAGCATTTGTTTGGTGGTTTTGGGAAGGAAGGATGAAGGCAAGAAGTAGAGGATAATTGAAGTTGATACAGTATCATAAAAACTTTTAATTAAAAACTAGAGAGTTTCTTACAGTGTTCACAAAAACTGAGAAGGTCACAGATATAAGTGGGCCAGTAGGAAAGTTTCTAAACTGCAGAAACTTCTAATTTTTGCATAAGACCTGTTTCTCTTTTTAAAAAAAA
>VZRQ01018914.1:1986352-2011551 GCA_013397975.1 Machaerirhynchus nigripectus | reverse complement strand
AAAAAAAAAAAAAAAAAAAATAAGGCACATTGGGGTATTCTGGAACTGATATTTTGTTCTCTGCCCATATAACATGCCCAGGAATCTCAGAATGCAGAATTCAAACTGCCAGCCACAGTAAATCTTTGGAAATGGGCCCTACAGGCTAAATTTGTAATAGAACACTAGGAGCTGGATGCCCTTATGCACAATACAACCTAAGCAGACGTGTAAGACTGAAAATAAATAAAATTCCTTTAAGTGCATTACAAACCATCTAACTAGATGGTAAAGGTATAATCTTTAAAACCTCTTTTGTGGTGATCCAAGATGTCACAGGTTTTTTTTGCAGCCAGCACTTCCCTGGTCATGTAAGTCAGGAAATATGCATGAATAATTATTGCACAGTAGGTGTCAGGGCCAAAATTGTAGATCCTCAGGACTCACAGATGCAACATCAGAGTGGGAACTGGGTACACTCAGAGCCCGGACAATTTGGATGTCCATTCAGACTATCCAACACATCAGAAGTAGGTCCTCAGATGAGCTTCCCAGTAGAAAACACTGATGGTAAATTGAGTTTCTACTACACAACTTCTGCTGAAGAGAACTTTCAACCTTCCCTGGAACCAGTGCATACTGGAGATCCACATTTTCATCTTCGTATGATATTCCAGTTGTCACTTCTCTTATTCACTACAGGAATTTAAGTTCTTTGGGTTTTGAACCTTGCTTTTTTCACTGCTTGAGTTTATAATGTTGAGCAATCTCATTTAGCCAAAAGGTTATGTGCAAAGGGAAATTGCTGCTGTTTAGACACAGCTTCCCCATACAGTCATGCAGAAAAATAAAATCTTGAAATAGGCACTGCAGAGTGGTTGTTTTGAAGTACCTAATAAACTGGTGTTTATTAAAGTTAAAACTCAAGAAAACTAATTCTGTTTCTTTCCCTTAGTATTTTAATTAAAGAAATCTCAATCTGTCCCTGGAAATCCCAAGCAGGAAAAAAATCAACCTTTTCTACGAACAACTTTAAAGTAAACTGGGAAAAAAACACTAACCTGTTATAAAGTCTTAAAAAAGGGAAAGATTAAAAAATATGTGATCAATAACAAAAAGGGTCTTCTGCAAGTCTTGTATCACTTCTGTCTTTAACACAAAGGCACATTAATGAATACACAAGCATGAACAAAAATATTATGGGCTGCATTTGCCTTCTACTTAGGCCATGGAAAATTAAAGCAAAGCGTCTGACTACAAGTTAGTTCCTTCTAAACCTGAAAATAGAACTTCAAAAATGCTTCTGTCACCAGTACAGCCCCTCCTTTTTACTGGTATTTTTTTGACTTTCTTTCCTGCCAAATCATCAGATCTTACATTGAATGCAAGGAGAAAATCCAGACACAATAAGAAAAAACTGCTCTCCAGAAAGACTGAGTCACTGGAAGCTGGAAACCTAATTCCTACTGAAGGGGGAAAACAAAAAGCCCTTTTGATAGTTTATTAGTTACATGAAACGGTAACAAGGGTTACCAACTCTTCCTGTTCTACTAAAATATTTATAAGAGAGAGTTCTGGAGAGATGTGCTCATTTGATACCTTTTTGGATTATTCCTGAAGGTGCCTATGCCAAAGGACCTTTTTCCCCTGTTGTGGTTTAATCCCAGGCAGTTCAGCCCCACAAAGCTGCTCACTCAAGTCTGTCAACACTGAGGTGGGGGAGAGTATTTCAAGGGTAAAAGTGACAAAACCCATGGTTTGTGGTTTGACGGTTTAATAGGTAAAGCAAAACCTGTGCACAAGCAAAGCAAAACAAGGAATTCATTGCCCACTTCCCATGGGCAATGGGTGTTCAGCCATCACCAGAAAACAGGGCTCCATCAAATGTAACAGTGACTTGGGACAGCAAATGCCATCTATCCAAATGCCCCCCTGCCTCTCTTCCTCCTCCCCTTTCTTTCTTTTCTCCCCAGACTTATGAACTGCACATGACCCCATATGTTCTGGGATATCCCTGGGATCTGTTGGGGTCAGCTGTTCCAGCTGTGTCCCCCCCCAACTCCTAATGTACTCCCAAACCCCCTTGCTGGTGGAATGAGGGTGAGGAGCAGGAACGGCCTTGGCTTTGTGCAAGCTCTGCCCAGTAATAATGAAAATATCCCTGTATTATCAACACCATTTCAGCACAAACCCCAACCACAGCCCAGGACTGGATGCTGTGAAGAAAATTAGCTCTACATCAGCCAAAACCTGGGAATGTCACTTTCCCTTCCAGTGTCCTCAGTCTGTAATGGTCCAAATACAGAGTTGGGACCTTAGGGATTTTTCACCAGCTTTATCACAGGGTTTGGAAATGCTGTGCTTTCTCCCAACACTTTCCAAACAGAATGTGTATTGTCTGTGCAGCCTGAAATGAAAAGAAGAAATATTTCCTTCAGACCTTGATGAAGGCAGTTGATGGGGAGAAAAATGCAAGGATGAACCATTTATACAGAGCGCTATGGAGAACCCTGACACAATTTTCTTCTTCTTCTTCAAAAGTAATAAATATTCATTAACCATTAGTGAAATGCCTTCACAATCCAGTCGGCTTTTTTTTCTTCTTGCAAAGCTACAGTAAAAGGACTCAGAATGTAATTTAGCTTATTAATATTCTTTATTTGTATTACAGTAGTAATCAAGGCCCAGTAATCACCCCACTCTCACTGTGCTCTGAAAAATGACCTTTATTTGGCTGCCATTGCAAAATATATCTGTAACTGAGAGCAGCAGATGACCCAGTACAGCTTCAGAAGTACATGTGGGAGCTGCTGCAAACTCTTCCTTTCTCTGGAAGCAGAGCTCAGCACCGATGATGAAAATGGAAGACACCAATTTCATGTTATAGAAACCATTTTAAGTCCCCTGTCGCCTGCTTTTTTTTTTTCTTTTTGCTCTGCACTGTGATGAGAACCACATTTTTGCAGAAGATTATTCCTAAATACAAGTCTGTCTATCCCAAAAACAGAGGAGGTCAGATTCATGGATATTCACTTTGCCTGAAGAGTTTTTCACCTCAAGTTACTGCAAATTATACCAAGCAGTGACTTAACCTCTCCTCCCCAGAGCTTAGACCACTGCCTGAAACTCTCAGTTACTGTGTTTTTCCTTCCTTCACTTCTGCTTGGTCTTTTCTCATGTCTCATCTCCCACATCCTATTGAACAACAAAAAATTCTATGGAGATTAATTAAGTGATTTCTGTGCTTTTCTAATTGTTGTTATTGCTGAGAAACTGAGCAGAGGTCTGAGGAAGTACATGGGCTGGTGGCTGAGGCAGGAAAACGTTTCAAGGGACTCAGTTGAGTTTCTGGCTAACTGGAAATCTCCAAAGTGTCACTGCTCATTACTTGTTCTCTGTCTTTTTCTGCTCTCTGTAAAATGAAAACAGGGGAATGTCTTTCCTCACAGAAGTTTCTTTATTGATTTATGATGAGATTTGTTATCTTTTCAGTTGTGGACATTGTTTATTATCTCTCCTGGAATTATATAGGCAAATTAAAGTCCCCTGTAAAGGAAACAAAGTAGCTGGGGAATTTCATAATCTTAATCACGTGAATGTGCTTGTTTAACCAGAGGAAGCTTTGGGAACCTACTATGGCAAAATTTGTGTTAGATTATCCACGATTCTCAGCATTTAACAATTCTGATCTTGCTGATGTGTAACGTAAAATTGGATTAAGGCCAATGCCAAGTATGTGGGAAGGTTCCATACAAGTGAAAGAGGGAAAGACTGATTCCAGGAAACAAACCAACCAAAAAAGGGTGTTCAGCTCCCCTAATATGGAGTTTTGATCTCATTTAAAATGACCTAAGGTGATTCAGTTTAGTGTCCAGCTGTCACCTCCTAAACAGACTGTGCAGCTCAGTTCACCTAAAACTAGACACACAAAGGCAGGTCAGCTGAGTATTTAATTTTCTAGGCTGTCATATTGGTTTGATCTGCTCCAAAAATAATGCAAACAGACCCACCTTAGCAACGTTTAGAGAGCAACGTGTAGATGCTTGCATTTACATTTCTTAGCCTGGAGACGGATTGCACCCCAAATTTTGGAATAGATGTATTTTAAGTATGAAGGGCTAAAAAGTGGCTCTTGTCATAGAGAGGAGCTCAGCAGCAAGTTTGATTCTGCTCCAGCATGTCCTGTCCCTCCCAGTGACCTGAACCAAACTGAGTTTATAATGGCATCTGAAGCCAGGTGAGTTTCCAATAGCTCTAGGCTTCCACATGACATGCTGCTCTGCTAATTGCTTAAGCAGCTGTACTTTTATATCTTCCATCCTTTCTGAAAAGGTAATCCAATTGAACTGGGATTTTTACACAAAGAAACTAAAAAAACAATAAATTTCATTTTCAGAGAGGAGTAGACAGGTGCAGGAACAACAGACAACAGCAAACACATAAACAAAACTCCTTTCTACCATATTGGAATATAAAGAGAAACAAAAACCCCACTGATCCTGGCATAGGGAAGAAGGTTGTGATTAACCATTGAATTATTCATTGTTACTCTTGTTATGTCAGAGATTATGTGAAGGTCAAGTAAAAGTAGAAGAAATAAAAAGTAGAATAGAATCAATATAGAATATTTGATGGAGGAGAGTGATTAAATGTTGCTTTGGTAAGTAGTATTTATTGTTCATGGCAGGAGTCCTCAAATTTCAGTCCAAATTTAAGATTGTCTTTGAGTAATGAATTTACAGATAAAATTATATATACTTTCAAACCAATTTTTTTCCTCTAGCACCCAGAGCCCTTTAAACAAAAGAATATATCCAATGGAAATCAAAAAGATTCAGTATACTGTCTAAAGGAATCTCCCTGTTTCTGGATGTTTGTTACAGTCACTTACCAGCCTTGATGCATTGCTTTAATTGTATTTAAGCTACATAGCACCACTGATTTCAGTAGCTTTACTGCAGTATGTTTCTAGTGTAAAACGGCAAATCAATTTGCCTACAATTGCATGTTCTTCTTTACCCATTAAACTGGTTATATCTTCAATTATTACTCCCTGTTTAGAGTATTTTAGATAGCCAGTAACAATGCAACCATAATTCTAACAAAAAAATTTTAAAAAAAAAATAAATCCAAAGATGGGTCAGTTAGATTCTGCAACTTAGCACCTAAAATTTACCTTTTTCAGTGCTGTTTTCCAGGTCATCTGTACATCATGCCAGAATCCTAAAAAGACTCTAATATACCTAATATAAAACTCATTATCTCTTACTGGCTTTGGAAATAGGGGTCATTTTTAGGTGGGAGAGGTGGTTTTGTGGCTTTGGGGATCGGGTTTTTTTTGCATTTTATTATCTTGACTCATTACAAGTTGCAAGAGACAATGAGGGACGTGAGTTCAACAGTCAGAATCTGTTCAGATTGCACTTGGACAGTAAAGTACCTGTTCCTGCAAATTAGCTAGATTAAGGGCTCAATTTCCATTTTAACCAAGAACATGGAGTATTTATTTGTGGAAATACCCTCTGGCTTATCAGAAAGAAGGTTAACAGGTGGCTTGATCTGAGAGTACCTAAAGAGCAGCTAGAAGTGAGCTCTTTAATCAAGTGGCCAGACATGAGCCAAGATCCAACAGCTAGAAATTGAAGATAAAAGTAAATGGGAAATAAATGCCGATTTTTATTCTGCAGGGTAATTAGCTGTTATTTGCTGTTGGTTATTAGATTACAGGAAGAAGTGTTTGATGCAGGAATACAAGATTGCTGAAGTTGGAAAGGGCCTTTGGAGATCATCTTGCCCAACACTACTGCTCAAAGAAGAGTCTTCTGCAGCAGCTTGTTCAGGGCTGAATCCAGATGGGACTTGAATATCCCCAAGGACAGAGACTTGCAACATGGTCAGTCTGTTGGGTATTTGACCACCCATACAATAAACCTGATTTCCATAAATTTACATGGAATTTTCTGTATTCAAATTTGTGCTCTCTGCCTGTTGTCCTGTCACTGAGCACCAGTGGGAAAGGTCCAGCTCTGTCTTCCCTACTCCCACATCAGGTATTTCTACACACTGATAAGACACCTCTAAACCTTCTCCTTCCAGCTGAAGCCCTCTCACCCTCTCTTCATTTCCGTCACTTCAAATTTTCCCATCAGGAATGAAGGTGTCTCCACTAGTCTCTCCTTAGCACTAGGATGTGCTCTAGTTCAACCAAAAACATCAAGCTTAAATGCATGGGTTATAAAGGGATATTTGTCATCTAGGAAGTCAGATAACTAGAATAATACATTTTTCCATTAAAATCTTCAGACTAACACCTTTGCCTTTCAGAAAGAACAATCTTCATTGAAGGTACAGATGAGTTTTCTCTCTACCTCAGAGAACTGTAATTTTCAGTCATAGGAATAGAATTATAAAACCTGAACAATTTTCTGAGTAAAAAAAATCCCACACAATATTTTTTTTAGCAACTATTTAACGACTTGTTGGGCTGTGGTGTACCCACAGTGTTCTCCTGTACAGTCACTTGAGAATGTTGTTACAGGCACTTGGCTCCCGCCTAGAGACAATGGCATTTTGGATTTCGTGGATCAGCAAAAAGGCAGTGACATGCCAGGAAATCCTAGACAATTATTGCCTTTACCGCCCTTTAGCAATGTGGCTGCAGCAGGGCTGAACAGCTTGAGATGCTTTATCAAATTATTTTCAAACTGTGGGTATTTTTTTGACATGACTTATTTCTTTGCTTGAATAGACAATCAGCTTAGGATCTATCACTTTTCTTGGCACAGGGTTAATGTTGTTAGGTTTCTGATCCTCTGGAGGGAATTTTTGTTAGGTTTTTTTAAGCCTTTCATTGGAAATCAATTTCTAGATTTAGCTCATTAATACATTTTTGCTGAATTTGTTACCTATCCCTCACACATTGTATTCCTCTAAAAATGGCCTGGGGTTAATACAGGAACTGGATCACAGAGCTGCTTGCATGAATCTGCTTCAGATGGATAAAAATGGAGGCATTCAGTGGGAAGAACCCTTCGGATGGTGTTTAACTGGCAGCTCTCTGCAGGTGGGAAGGTGGACACCATTCTGAGGAACTCCATGCATGGATGAAGTCTGGCTCTTCCTCACCCAGCTAATTCACCAACTTTGGCCTTCTCAGCTTTTTTCCAAGGGAAGGTGAAACCAGCTCTGGGTTCTGGGTGCTCCAGGACTCTCCTAAATGGGGACCCAGCCCAGATACAAGAGTTCAAGGAGAAGTAGGATGTGCTTGTTCCCACAGTCCTTACGGTGTTCAGGCATCCTTTGTCCCTGGATGGTCTCTGGCTGCCTCCAGGCTCACACTGGTTGGCAGCTGGCTTTATTTCTCCCTGTAGCTTTGAGGTGTCTCAGTGTAAAGGGGTCTTGAGGGCCTTTGCCTTTGCACTGCTAGAAATTAACAGTTGGGAAATGAATTACACCCCCCGCCAGCTAAAGAAAAACACAGACTGATCTGAGAAAGTAATTTATTGATCTTTCTTCTGTTAAAGTAGATTTCAGGGTGCAAAATACTAACTCAGCTAAATCAATATCCCTTTCACTACCAAGCTGACTTTAAGATTGTGGGGATATTCTGAAGAGAGGAGTTTAATTTCAAGACATGTCCCTCAGACATCGCCTTAGTTAGAGCTACAGGACAAGTTTTGGGCAAACTGGGAGGGGGATTCTAACTGTGGTGTGTGCATCTTCCACAACCAATTCATTGGGATCTCAATGACGTGTGAAGGAGGAGCAAGGTATATTGCTGAAAGTTAAAATTGCTTCTAAGTACAAAGCAATTTTAAATCCCTTATTAAAGAGTATACTTGCAAATTCTGGTCTAATAACTTTTCCTTATCTGAGTCCTCAACTGCTGCCCATCAGCATAGCTTTACTGAATTTAGTGGTGTCTCATTGGAAATCCGGCCTTCTTTTTGATAACAAGGAAATAGTTCTAAACATGGCTATGCATAAAATGTCAGCTAGATATTAATTTATGCAAAGTTTGCACTTTAAAATACGGTTTTATAGGAATATTTTAAAAGTCCTTTAAAAATATTTTTAAAAGTATTATTTTAGCTATAGTAAGGGACTGTTGGGTATCAGCTATGATTCATATCTCGCAGTGATGAGCAAGACTGTGAAGTAATACTGCAGTATTCATCTGGAAAGCAGTCTAACTAGGAGTGAGGGCATTCAAGAAGTAAGTTGTTGCAGTGACTTTTCCCCAGCAAATTATCCTACTAAGCCTGAAAGAATTAAGAAGAGCAATCTAATCACCCTTTCTATGTTATTCTTGTTATTTTCTGCTTTTTCTGTTTTGTTTTTTTTTTTCCTTCTTCTTTCCTGCAAGGAAAATTTAATGAGGCATATTTGCTTGTTTCCATGGTATTTCAAAGAAAGATTACTAGCTGAAAGCAAAGAAATATATAGAATAAAGCAGGGAACGAATGTCTCATCTTTAGTAACACATATAAACCGTACTTTCAGAATTAATTATATAGAAATACTTTTTCTGTACTTGTAATAAGTGAATACATGTCAATCTTTTTTTTTTTACTTTGCTGTAAGGTTTGATGTCGTACAGAAAAATTATTTGCCAACCAATATCTCTCTATTCTTTGGTCAGATAGACATACACTTGTATGGGTTTAAAGAGCTTTTAAAAACAGCCTTTGATATTTGAAATATTTCATAACTAAGTGACAAACAGTATTCTGTTTGCACTATTCACACAGCACAGGGCTATATTATGTAGTTCATTCATTTATTGATAAAATCCAAATTTAATTCCGTGAATAACACCTGCCCAAGAAAGACAAGAGCATCCCAAGCAGACCCAAGTCCAGAATCGCTCGTGTACCCACTACATTCCCTGTGTCTGGTACGACAATGTTTGCACAACTGCAGACAGGAAAATGCAGTTATCATCAAATCCAGCTTTATTAAAATCTCTTGTTGATGGTCAGAAAAAATTATCCTCTGCTATTCTTATGCTGGTAATTATTTGTTTAATTTTTAAAGGGCTTGAAAGTTCAAAGGATGGGTAGGATTTCACCCTGTTGCCCTTGAAATCAATGCTGAAACACCTATTAATTTCAGAGGTCCAAATTCAAAGACATGTGAAATACTGAAATTAATACAGATGACACCAACAGAACTTGAAGCAAGAATTACATTTACTGCAACACTTAATGAAAAATATAGACAGGTGATGCATGAATAAAACAGAGGTTCTCCAAGAACCTATGACCTGCATAACCATGAGCAAACCCCTAAAGATTGCATCTGTCACTAAAAATGACATACATGAGGTAGGAGCTTCAGCTTTCTCTCTGGTCAACAGAAAGAGATCAGCAACTTCAGAGGACAATTTAATGCACCTGAGACACAAACCTGCCTCATGTTTTGTTGTTTAATTTAAGTGCCTAAAGCTAGATGGGACGAACCAGGAAGCGCAAATACACAAAATAAATAGTAGTAGCAGTTGGGACAAAACTGCTGAGGGCTTTGCAAATCCTCTGGAAATCTAATGTGCCTTATTTCTTACCTTCAAATCGAGCCAGATTTACTACAGTGTCCCCAGAGATTTGTTAATACAACGTGCTTTGTTAGCACAAAGCAAAGAAAACCCATCTATTCAAAGAAGGTGGTTCATTGGTTTGGGTTTTTTTTTATTTCATTGCAATGCTAGGAATAGTATTTTCCAAATCTCTGGTCTATTGTTTGAGGTTTTGTTAAACCTCTTCAAACTCTCTTTGAGCTACACGAAGTCGTCCTTGCGGGTCCTCTCTTTGTTGGGGTTTCAGTAGGGGGATCTGCCTGTCTTTGTGTAGATCCAAGCTTCAACCGTTAATTAACCAATTACAATAAAAAATGTTAATTCCACTCAGTCACTGTTGATCAAGTAGATCTGATCCTTAAAAATTTTAATAGAATCACTGTGAATCAGAAAAGAACACTTGCCTGCAAATTCAGTTTGAAGGTATGCTGATGCTAATAAAAAGCCATAGGTCATAATATTGCCAGCCAAAGTGTCTAATTTTACAGAGTATTGTTATTTCAATACCATCAAATGAAAAAATAAGGGCCATCTGCTCAGCATTTTAATGAAAACATACATGTATTTCTTCTTCCTTTGTTTAAAAAACAGTCACTTCTTCTGCCATTTACCCATTTTCACAATCTTATAAAAATAATTTTTTTTTCCCCCAATTCCAGTTTTGCCTAACAGACAAGCAGGAATTATTATCTTCTTTTTATAGGTGGAAGATTACTGCCCAGAAAAATTAATTTACAGAGGTTTTCCAGCACAGAAAACTGGTCACTCTTAAATTCCTCTCTGCTGCTTCACAGCTCAGGTCTAAATCTACTTCCGTAATCAAACTAATTAATCTAGAATTTAGAACTTGAGCATAAACAAACATTGTGAAGTAAAAGACAAATATGTCATTAATGCATTCTCCACATTTTCTGAGTAACATTTTCTTATTTTTTAAGGAAAAAAATCCCTCTTCAACTAAAGTGTTAAAATATTATCCTATGTATACTTCCAGCAAGCAACTTCTCGGCATGGGTTAAGCTCTACTTGGAAAACTATTGTCATCCAGGAGACAACCTGTAGTTTTAAATGACTAGGCTGTCAGTTCTTTAGCTCTCTGCACTTGCTTTTTCTGCTTTAGTGAATAGTAACAATTACACGACAAACAGCATGTTATTTCCAACTGTGGGTTTTTGACAGAAATCTTTGTGATACAAATATTGCAAACTTCCATTCATTTGCACGATTAAATTCTATGCAGATTTTTAAAGCCTTAAAAAGATTTTAATAAAGCCTGTAGTCCTTAGAATTTGGAAGAAAACAGGGGATTCTTTTGAAAAGTATTTTTATTAAAATGGAATGCCTTAAACTGTGCAGATTTGAGGTTTTTTGGGTTTTTTTACTAGTTTTGCTAGATTTGTGTTGAGATTTGCGTTGAGATTTGCAAACAGTATATTTCATTCCCTGGAAAGGATGTTGTCAGCCATAAGGATTAAATATTAAGCAATTCTGCCCCAGAAAACATTTATAAATCACATTTTTTTTCTGAATGTAACAATGAGCATGCAACATTATATCTAGTAAATAAACATGGAAATATTATAATTGCGTAAAGCTTGAATGTCATTTATGAAGGCTGCTAGAAGCCACAGACCCTACTCTGATTTGGCAGGAAGCACTTTAAAAAATTCACCATAAGCATTTAATTTTTGAAGGACAAGTAGCGATTTAAATCATTCATCAGTGTCAGGTTTGAAAGACGTGCACTTGGATTCCTCTCCTCCCTGTTCTGCCTCCTCTCCCAACTGGAACAAGAGATGTACCTCAGGTGCCACTTTCTCGCAGCCCCCTGGCTGAGCGGCAGTGGCTCCGCGAGAGCCCCCATCCCCCTGGGGTGCCATTCCCGGGATGAGGATCCCTCCCCAGGGTGTGCTCACACCCTGATTACCCCCTGCGAGTGCTGCTGCTGTACACAAGTGAGGAACGAGGCTGCGCTGAGGATTTTGGTGAGGTTTTGTGTTTTGACAAAGGAGAAATTGTGATCTCGGCTTGGGGTTGTATCCCCAGCCCATAAAGAAGTCCAAGCCCCAGATTAGTTTTGTAACCCTGCTCAGCTTTTATTCTATCTGCCCAAATTTCTCTCATTGTTTAGTCACCCTACATGAGAATTCATCCTTTCTTTCTTTTTTTAATTAATATCTTTTATTTCCAAAGTAATTTTGAACAGTTCCAGTCTTCACACTCATGAAAAAGTCAGCAGCTGTGGTTTTTATGAACTGAAGACTTTTATTTTGTGTTCTTTATGCAGTACAATTAATGAATGTAACAACAAGCAAAATGAATTTTTCATCAGGGTTAGACCCTTTTTTTAATAGTTTTATTGCATTTATACATACATTTTAACCAATGAGAAGAACTCCCTGTACCTACTGAAGCTGTTTGATTTCCACCAAAAAATTTTAATTTAATCCTGGTCTTTTCCATATATACTCTTACATCAACAGATACCTAATATATTTTATAGTACCTGCACACTAATTAATGTGGTTTTTTTAAATAAAACATTTGCTATCTTGAGCACCTTTAGTGATGGTTTCCTAGCAACCAAACCACCTCAGATGTTGACCCTTATAAGATGTCCTTTATCATTCAATAGGTTAACTTTTTGTACACTTTCTAAAACAAAAATACTTCCTTTACATATATATTATTCAGTTTCTGTAAAATGTCTTTATTAATTTTCTCAATGTCTTTTTAACAGTAAAATGATAGATTCAGAAAAGTATCCAAAAATTCAAAATAAACACAATTTTAAAAATAAAAAGAAGCTGTTGCACTCTGAAAAATAAGTCAACATTTTCAGATACTATTTTCTTTTAATTCAATTTTCCTTAAAAAAAAATAATTCTATGATGGCATCTCAATAAAAGCCCAATGCTTTAGTCTAAAAAATCACTTCAAATTTAAATTAAGATTCCCACAACAAAACTTCGTTTCATCTGGGTTGGAACTGAAAAATTCAAAACCTACTGCTTTCTCTAAAAGGTTTCAACGTCTTCTCAAGTGTCATTCTGCTTAAAGCTGAAACAGCAATATTTTGGCTGCCTGGAGTTTTCAGATTATTTCCCCATTTATTTATGTTTGGTAAATTCTTTCTTTATGGAAATCCTTGGTAAAAGTCAAAGATTTTAAAGAACTCTTTTAGAATTTTGTTTTACCCTCAGAGGAAATATCGAAAGATGGAAAAAGAAAGAGAAAGGAGAAGGCAAAAAACGAAGAAGAAAAGCAATAAGAAAAATGTTAAAGTCCTAAATTATATTCAGAAAATTGAAATTATTTCTAGGGTTTTTTCAAATAATTTGTAGATACAACCAGACTGTTATTTCCAATGTTTTCAATGTTTTTTCAATTAA
Organism: Machaerirhynchus nigripectus; assembly: GCA_013397975.1. Lineage (NCBI taxonomy): Eukaryota > Metazoa > Chordata > Aves > Passeriformes > Dicruridae > Machaerirhynchus > Machaerirhynchus nigripectus. Next base: position 1,998,606 of record VZRQ01018914.1, on the reverse strand, counting down.
AAAATTGACTGCCTTTAAATGTTGGCTAAAATGCCCAGGCCCCTGGCTGGGACACAGGTATTCAGGTGATGTTATTTTACCTGTGTGGGGCCAGGAGCTTGCACAGACACAAGACAAAGAGATTTTTGAGAGACCCCTGCATTGCAACCCCCAACATGTTTTTGGTTTTTTTTACCTCATCAGTACTGTGGGGGCAATTTATTAACACATAGTAACAGAACTGTGGAGCAATCCTTGACTCATATCATAAGGTTTCATTCAAAATGTCATTTAAACAGCCATAGCATATAGGGGAGAGGGGTCATTTCAATGGAAACTAGAAAATTGAGCAGACCCTGCAGTAAACAAATTTTGTCCATTTAATTTCTCTGTCGGCGGAAAAGCATCAACCAGCTCTAGTCTGATGTTAGCAGAATGGCTTTCTCAAACATTAAAATTCCTTCTCCTATGCATAATTGCAAGTATTTTCTGTTATTTGTATGGGTTCAGATTTTTAGTCCATTATTATTCACAATTTTTTCATTAAAATTGCTACTTGAAGGTTGGCCTGCTTACAGTAGCTGCCCCCCCACATTTAATAGTGTTTACTTTCTGTCACTAATGACGGTGCCCCTACTTAAGCAATGATAGCAACACAGCAAAAATCATCTTCCAAAGAGCTCCTGCTTCAAACCAGCAAAAAAAAAGGGGTACTTAGCTCTGATTAAAGAAAATCTCTCTGCTTTCATAGAGTCAAGTGAGCTCCTGCAGGAAGCCTTTTGAGGACTTCACAGAAAGAGCGGGACACGATGTCCATCTCTCACTTGGGAGGCTGAAGTGCAAAGCTTGTGGCTTGGTTGTGCAACAGGACCAAGCAGGATCCAAGGAAGCTGTGGGGCAGGACAAGAGTGATTCCCCTTTGTTCCACAGCTCAGAGTGGTCCTGTCCTGAAAACTGCCTCACTGAGAACATGAAAACCTGAAATCTACTTGTGTCTGTAGAGCTCCTAAAGGCTCTGACTGCCAATGGTTGGTGCAGGTATCAGTAAGAAGGATCTGGGATGATTTAGGTTGGAAAAGACCTTTGAAATCATTAATTCAATCCATAAACTCAGCACTGACAAGGCCACCACTAAACCACGTTCCTAAGTGCCACACCTGCATGTATTTTATATGTTTCATTGCCTGTCCCCCATTCTCCCAGTTTCACTGTCTGCTACTCCTAATTCTTCCCTCTTTCATTCGAAAAAAAACTTCTCTGGGTTTATACTGCAGACCTCTTGAGATTGGGTCCAGTCCTGTTCACTAGACCACCACCTGTGTTCTCAGATATAAAGGCTCCACCTAGACAGTTCTAGTCAGTGGGAGAATTTGGGTGCCTTACTTTATCTCTGTACTTCTGGGTGTTTTTCTGAGCCCTTTGGTACTGTGCCTATCTGTGATTCTTTTGCATTTATAACTCTAGCAAAAGGACACAGAAAGCATTAGACATTTCAAATTTTAATTAATGGAAATACGCTTATGGTGCATAATCGCGCTGCTGGCTAAAATTAAATAAATGGACCTTATTTGGAGACAGAGCAGAGATCAGGAGATCAAGAAACCAGATTAGACTAGAAAAATATCCATCAATTATCAGTTACTAAAATTAGCTTTGTCAAATGTCAATATGAAGCTTTTTTCCATTGAGATCCAGTGTTAGTGCAACAGACTTGTAAGATTAATCATCTTTGAACACTTTTTTGTTGTTATTGTTGGATAAATTTCCAGTTGACTGTTTGATACATCAAAAAGAGTTTAATTCTAGCAAATTGTTCAGTAAAACAGGTGCTGTTTATTACTCTGCCTTCCTTCCCCAAGCTGCTGTTGGTTTTGCACTCAACGAGAAATATTAGTTTAAAAAGCTAAAAACCTTCGTCAAATAATTCTAGACCCCAGAACTCTGCAGAGTACATCCGAGTGCATCCATTCATTGGCTCACACTCCTGACTCTTGCTGTAGAGATCTATATTTATGCATGTTTCCTGTTTTCTTACTTAGAAATCTATAAATTGTATCCATATCTGTCAGTCTAACAAATGTTTTAGCCAATACACCAAAGGGAAATTCGACCAGTAGGAATTTAATGGTGAGTAGATATTGAAATGCACAGCAAGGAATGCATTAACCATCTCTTTTTAATATTGACAACTGTTTTAAGAAACATACAGAGTTACAACTGAAAGGAAAGAATTGATATCTTCCTTTGTAATCACAGACTAGTCACAAAGAAATCAAAAATTAGGAAACTGAAGACATCAATGGTTACTTCTGCAGTTGACTGCATCATTTTGAGATCTTTCACATTAACATATTCCCAAAATCAAGTACCAGCAGGCACACCAACATGCAGAAAGATCAATATTTTATCTCCTACAATGAATATAATTGCGAATCTGTGTATCTGAATACAGAATCACTGCAGTTAAGTGCCAAAGATACTGAACTAGTACCCAAGAAACCTCCTATTCTTGTGAATTCCACTAGGAGAGGTTATTCCAGAAGAACCAGGTAAAGAAAATTCAAAGTGTTAGTTATTTTCTGTGGGGTATGAATCAAAATCTTTCCCACTTTTGGGCTGATGCCTGGTTGGAGTCACACTTAGATGGAACAGGCAATGGTAAAAACTATTGTGGCTCGGGAAAAGAGGCAGGATCTTGCAATATACTGACTAAAATATGCTAAATTTTAAAGAAATCTCAGCACTGAATTCAAGCAAAATCAGTAATGAAGATAAACCTGCAGTGATGGATTACAGCCGTATCTAAAAGTGATAAGCCACAGGAATTCTATGCATAGCAAAATGAAGGAATAACTGCAGTACACAGAGGTATATTTTTAGCCAGGTAATCTGAAGTAAAGCTAGAGCAGATATGCCTATAAGTGTTTCAGACAGACTCTCCTGTTTGTGTCTATACCTGAAGTGGAGATATTGACTGGAGTTAAAATGCCAGCATAGGAAAATCCTAAATTAAATGGGATTTTTAAATCCATTAAGTCCATTAAGCTGGAAAATAACCATATATAAAATAGTGTTCAGTATCACAAATATATCTCCCTCCTTTCTGGAATGCAGGACAGTAAGACATTCCATGATGTTATTCTAAATCTAATATGTTTTGCAAACAATTCCCTCTGACAGCAAACTGGTTCTATCAAAGCCACCCACTGTCTCACCAACATTATTATTCAATTTTAGCTGCTTTAATGAGCTGGGCATTTTGCAGAACAAATAAATAATTCTTGGCCCAAGGATCTTGTCTAATAATTTTATGGGTGGAAATGAGTGACAGCAAGACACAGTAATAGAGAAAGACAAGGCTGAGCTTGGGCCTTAAAAATATGCTGTGATTATCCAGTCTGAGCTTATAAACTGAGTGATGTGCAAAATGTGTACTCTTTTTTTTTTTTTATGAGACAAGGCAGAATTCTGAACAGCAGTTTTTCTATGCTTTTGCTACTGAGATTTTCATAGCCATCTCATTAAAAATCTGATAGTTAACATGCACAATACAAAGAAATTCTGTATGGCTGCCAAGTTTTCAAAATATATTCCCAAAAAACTAGCAGAAGGAAACCATAGAAACATTGCTGGGTGTATAACAGTCAAATAAAACTCCATAATTAACTACTGAGAAGGAAAAAAAAAAATCTGAATTTTTTAGATGATTTAAAAATTAAGAAGCAATTTAAAGTAATAGTGGTATACCACATTTTTAGCTGTTTTCCTTTATATTTCATCTGGTAAATGCAATGAATTTCTCTTCAAGATAACACACAAGGGTATCCACAAAGTGTTGAAACATGGAAAGCTCAAGGGGGACCTACACGGAGAAAACAATGCTCACTAAGTAAGGATATGAAGTTACATCAAAGTTGCTACCCTGCACCAATTCTTAATGCAGACAGTGGCCTTTGCTACATCTGCCTCTATGTTCCTAAGGGAATTAAATTAGAGTCATGGCTGTTGTCATTTCCCCATGTGGTGAATGGGTAGAAAGAAGCATGACCAGAAGGAGAGGCAGATGTGAAATGGACTGTGCTGTGCTATTGAAATGGTTTTCTCTCTGCTGCTTTTACAGGGACACACGAAACTGAACTGATGTCAAAGAAACATACGTTCCTTAAAATAGGAATAAATTGGTTTTTTCACCAGGAAGACTCAATTCTGCAAAGAGGGTGGGTTGCATCTCACCTGCTATAGAAGCTGTCTTTGATAAAATCCTTCTATACCAAAGACAATAATTTTTTTTCACACTTTTTCCTGTTACTTAATTCCAGGAGTAATGGTGCCAGAGATCACAGTGCATATTCTCCACACATAATTTCTGAATTTTGTCTCTCCTGGTGGCCTCTGCCATGTGTGAGCACGCGGATTCCTGCCATGATAGTTGAACTGTGTCTGTTTTCTAGTATTAACTTTCACATTTCTCTTGCATTCTTCTAAGTTCCCTCAGCCTTACAATGGGATGTATCTCGGTATAATATCTGAAAGTTAGGTACTCAGTCATGGAAGCGTCCTCTGTCCTCAAAGAGAGAGGCAGGCAGAACAAATCCTGAAATCATACAGCACTTAAGGCAGAGGGAACCACTGTGCCTTGTCTAGTCCAACCCCTATGTCCAGTGGAGCGTTAATCTTGACACTAGATATAGTTGCCTGGAATATTTTCCAGATGATTTATGAAAATTTCCAAGAATGGAGATTCCATAAACACGTCCAACCTGTTCTAGTGCATAGCCATTCTTTCTGCAATTCTTTTTCCCCATGTACCCAGAAATGTCACTTTGTTTTTCACATTATATGCCACTGTCCTTTAGCATGGAGAGTTGCTTTTGTTCCAAGGGACTCCGTGAAATATCAGCCCTCACATCTTGCTTTAGCAGAGTGAAGGTGATTTTCCAGTGAGCTGTGAAGGTTTTCTTTTTCTCTCCTTCACTTGGGCTAACATGACTATTGTGGTTTGTCATGAGTGTCTAGATTGTGGTTAGATGTGGAAATACAGTAATAGATGCTTTCACGCAAAGATGGAAGGTTGTGACACCAGTGTCAAACCAACTATTTCAGCATTCCCCAGCGATGCATCAAAATGTCAAAATAGTGACAGAAGTTGAAAAGCATCTCTAACAGGGGAGAACCCTGAACACACCTTCCAAAGGAAGAAAAAGGCAAGGCAGCTGCAGTTGTATTCTGAAACTGAATGTCCTCTTAATGATAGAGCACAGGTTCTGGTAATCTCTAGTTTAGAAGGGCCATCAACTGAGCATGCAGTTGGGTGTAAACTGGACTTTTCTTTGTGGACAAATCATCAGTGGATGCAAAATATCTGAGATAATTAACAATTATACAATTTAAGCAAAATGGAAGAGAGTCATGGAAGTAGCAAATATTCTGGCAAAACAAAACAGAATTAAGTATCTGGCAGAATGCAGGAGAATTAAGAATTGTGAACCAAGAACATTTGCTAAAATTTTAGTCTTCTGCTGGGGATCTAAAGTATCTGTGATTTTGCTGTACTTTGTTTATACTCTGGAAGCACAGTTATGGCCCAACGTGCCAGATGAAAAGCACATAATAATAATTAATCCTTGCACTACAGAATTTGCAACACAATTAGCTGTGATGAGTGAAGAATTGAAGACTTGCTTTGGGGATATGTAATCTTACTTGGGACTAAAACAAGATTTGCCCCCAGTTACACTTGCAGTCATTAAGACACAAAGAATCAAATAATCTGCTCGAGTTTGCAGAACAGATGCAGCAATTCCAGGAATTGATCAAATATTTCTCAGTCGTATAATGCTCTTCAAACTGACTGTCATTTCCTATTTCTTCTTTTAATAACTATGTGAGTAGTGCAGGGCAAGAAGCTTGATTTTTTTTTTTCTGCTAAACATTTAGATGAAAAAAGCAGCCCTGAGATGCTTATTCCCTGAGGAGATGTTTCCTACCTGGGCTGCTGAGGTACCACAATGAATAGTTGAATAAACCAGGATGGAAAGAAGTGAATTCATTTTTTTTTTAAGTCCTAAACCCATGGCTGAAGCTGTTTTAACCATATTTTGGGAATTTAAATCCCAAAGTCTCTATTTAAGCTCATATTAGCTTTCAGTTTAATGAGGGTCTGAATAACACAGCTTTACTCGGTTTGCTCCACACATCAGTATAGAAATCAGAAAATTATTTAAGTAGAAATAAAGTCACAGTTCTTTATTGCTGAAATCAAAGTTATTTTTTTGTTTGCTTTAGCTTAACATTTCCTAGAAGAAACAACCATGTAAGTAAAGCTTCGAGGGCTATAACTCCATTAATTAAGCCACTTTTAGTTTATTTTTTTGATGTAACAATGCTGCTTTTAAAGAATTTCTTAGTGTTATTTTCCAGTTGATTAAGATGACAGTTACGTTAGTAAATAGCAATTAGTTCCATCAAACTTACACCATCATTTACTTACTAAGGTTGAACACTGAGTTATATTATTACAACAACACTGCAGCTCACTGCTGACCAACATCAGTTTCAGCAAACAGGTGAAACCTCCTTTTTAAACAGAATTATCACATCTTCGTTCTCTTCTTTAACTAAGCAAAAAGGCTCATCCCAGCGATGCTGTTAACAGGATGATTACTAAACCAATTCAACACCGTAATCCACTTATCCCAAGCAACCTTCTTAGGCCTACAGATTTTCTGGTGGCCTTTCTGAAAAACTGAAATGCCACAGTAAGGTGAACAAGTGACTGTCTCAAACCAGTCTCGTCAAAGGTAGTGTAAATTCTTATTATATTCAGTAGGGGAGGGATGTTTAAGCAGGTACCAAGATGTGCCTGGCCTGACACCACTCAAATACCATAAAGGTACCTTTGTGTACCTGTTCCCTCCAACCAGTTTTGCTAAACATGGAACAGAGTTCTCAATGCTAGAGGTTTTTTTTGTTGTTGTTGAGGTGTGACTTTGCCTAGTTCTCTGTTGAGAGATTTCATATCTAAAATGCAAGTGTCGTTGGAAAATGCTGTTTGCATTAGGTGGTATTTGATTTAACCAACCACACAGGAGAAGAATCAAACACTTTTCTCTTGTAAGAGCAAGGTTCTTTTGGACACATCAGGGGATGATTCACTCTACAACCATCTTCCATCACTGAAAATATCAAAGGTCTATTTTAAAAAGAGGTCAAAGTACTTTGTCTATTTCACAGCCAAAAAACTACTGTGAGATTAATTTTCTTCTATAAAGGTACAAAGTTCAAGTTGCTAAAATTAGCAATTTTTTCACCTCAGCCTCTTCTCTGTGGTCCTATTCAAAGCAGTATTGTTTAGTGTTTCAGTGCCTGCTGCTTAAAATGTAATGTTCCCTATTTAATGTGTCAAAAAGCTTTAGCTAATTATTCTCATAGCAAGGATAATCGTACCAATTATGATTCTTTAAAAAGAATGGTGGAAACAAAGAAGTGGAGATAAGATTTAACAATGACAAGACAAATTGGGGAGGTAGGGGAATCTTAAATGTTGAAAACCTCCAGTGCCCTCTATTTTACAGGAAATAATAAAATTACAGCTTTTTGAAAGAGACAAGTTATCACTGTGCAACCTGTGGAATTGTGGATTATTATAACGAGGTTCCTACTGGTTTGAAATTAAGTTCCTGGGTGTCCCTCCAGCCTCAAAATCTAGGGCTGTAGGATATGACACAGAGTAAGATCCAATATTTTTGCTCTCAGCTACCTGGGATTGACAGGCAGTGGAATTTTGGGTGCATAGTCCTGAAGGCAGCAGTCCAAGACCTTATTTCTCAGGTCTGTGGATGCTCTTTGGATGGTCTATGAGGAGAAGCAGGTAGCCACAGGACTGATTATGTCAAATATCTATCTCCAGTGATTGCCTCAGGAAGGTAAGTATTGCTAAAGGACCATTCAAACCATCTAGGTTAAGTCTGCTTCTCTTCATTGATGTATTGAACACACAGGGTTTTGCATCCAGCTGGGATACAGGCTGGATACACCCTTTCTAAGGAAAAGTACCAAAAAGAGCAGATCTGGATCTCAGTGAGGAAGAAAACAGTAGCAACAATGAGACCTGTGTCCCCAGCAAAGGTAAATAACCAAAAATTGGAAGATATGTGTCAGCCTAGAGGGTGAAGAGCTCTTATTTCCCACATCAAAAAGACCACAATAATATGTCGGACACTATCAGGAGCCAAGACTCTGATCCTGCTGAAAATGACCCTTTATAATGGTAGAAAAGCAAGGAAAAGGAGAAAAGGAGTGAGGAATTTTGCTCCTTCTCCCTCACTGCCAGACCAAACTGAGAATCTGCTGCCTTTTCAACTCAGTCAGCAGTCTGCTCCTGCAGCTATTACCTCAGGAGCAGGTAGGAAGCCCGAGTGTAATGACTTTTATTACTTACTTGTGGGTATTGTTAATCACTTTGAATGTCTTTGAGACACATTTAGATTTCTCTGAATGAAGTGACAACTTTGGACAGAAAATCACAAAGCCCTTGGTTCTGATCCAGATCACACAGATAGTCTGAACATACCTACTGTCACTTAAAATTGAAGAATAACATTGTGCAATTGTCCTCTTGTGCCTGACAAATTCAAAGCCACAGATTGAGTTCAAACAACTGTTGCCCTGTTCCACAAGCTCTGATAATGAAGACACCATGAAAGTTTTTGGCACAAAGGAAAACAAGTCAATACACACATCAGGACACTACAACAGATAAAATTTAGCTCTATTATAACCAGGTATTCAAGCATTCTCAGAAAAATTGAATCTGTCTGCTGCTATTTCTGCTGTGCTTGCTTTAAGCTGTTCTCTTATCCAACTCCCCAACTCTTTATCAAACAGAAGACATCATCTGGATGCTAAGGAGACATTTCTCCATCAGGCGGAGGGGTTGTTCTCTCTGATAGGTGTCATAGGAAAAAATACTGAGAGGTGGGAAGAGCATAAAATCTTACAACTCTTCTTCTTCCCCATTTCAAAATCCTTTTCTGAAATGTGTTCTCTGTATCTACCACGCAAGTTTTATACTGAGAAAAATTTATACCAAGGTTAGAGGAAGAAGTGGACGGCATGAAAAAAACCCCTGTGAGCATAAAAGTTTAGAAAGACCTTGAGGAGGCTATCAGAAAGTTCAATTTCTGCTTAGCAAAATTTAACTGAAACATTGTTATGTGGGGCCACCTTACCGCCCCAAAGACTGTGGTTTTCCCATAGCACAGGGGAATAAACATCTACTTAGAAACTGCTCCAGGCTGACTGTAGGGATATTCCACATTCCCACACTGTTGCTGGTGTTGCTTTTTTTCCCCAGTTGTTTGGGAAACTCAAGACACATTCAAGAAGGCTTGGATTCCTCAACCAAAAATACAGCTGTCTGTTATGTGACTTAGACGTGCAGGTCTTGGAGCAACAGGTTGTTATGCAGAAAGGTGTGTAACAGGGAGGTGTGTCTGACACTGAGAAAATCAGTGCTGTAGTGATGAGTTCTGGATATTCAGAGGTACTGAAAACCACCTTAGATTCCATGACCCTTCCCTGAAATTATTCCATTCTGCTTTACAAACCTTCGATCATTTTTTCCCCTATGAATTCCATTTGTTTAATGGATTTCTTTTCCATCACATAGGTGAAAAATGCTACCATTGAGACAGGTTAACATTGTCTATGATACACCGGTGTGCCTTGAATTCCCTTTGAGGGGGCTCTGCCAAGGCAGAAGGGACCTCAAGAACACAAGGCAAGTTTTGAGAAGTGTCCTGGGTTGCAGTGTATTCTATTACCATCTTCATGAGCTGTTGAGACCAGGTGTAGCAATGTTCCCTGCCTCTTCCCTCTGGACTATCTCCTGTTAATGGGCCCATCACTACTTTGCCTCATGACTCACCATCCCACTGTGAGATGCTCCGCCCAGGGGGAAGGAGCCAAGCATTCCCACCTGGATATAGTCTGGGGTTTGGGACAGCACAAGCAGCCTTTTCCACTGGATTCCCAGAGGAAGACCAGAGCCTTTTACACCACCACTGGACCTTCAGAGGAAGACCAGACCCTTCTACAGAATCACTGCCTCAACAGAACCATCACTCCAGGAGGACTGCAGCCACCATTTGATCAGACTGCTACCAACCCCCTGACTGTCAGGGGGTCAGGCTGTACTCTGACTCTGTCGGTGGGTTGGTTTTTTGTACTCTTACATTTATTTTATTTTTCCTATTAAATTGTATTTCTGACTTGGAGTCTCTCACTAGTTTGCTTTCAAACTAGTACAAGAAGCTAAGGGTGATTTTCATCTAATTTCATTCCATATAAATGATCTATATTTTTTTTTGTTTTGTCTACGCCGATTGTCTGCACTCTTTCTTTAGGAAATGGAAAGGAATACCTGCTTCCAAAGGGCAAATGCACCTTCTCATTGTGAGCATTCATTTAAGATTAAGACACGTGCTCTGGAATACCTCTCTGTCTCTCCATGGATTACAAAAGGAGCTTAGACCAAATGTTTCCCCACTGGATAACTAAATTTAAGCTCCTGTTGCAGCTAAATATAACAAGAACACTGTGAGACTAAGCCTAAAATCCCTTTCTATACTAAAGCTGGTAAACAGGCCACCTGACAGCGAGGTTACACAGAGGTTACAGACACTTCCTCTTAAGATTTTTTTTAAAGCACTTGTCTTTGTATCCTCTGTAAAACAGCTCAAACTACTACAAGCCACACATGGACAGTCCAGACAGATGGATGGTTTTGAATGGTTCAGTTGCTGTTAAGTTTATACAGGAATTTTTGTGGAAGCTCTTTGGAGGACTCAGCCAACTCTGGTGATAACAAGCCTCATGCTCTGCTAGAAACAGGCCTATTTTGACTATCCTAACAGTTTCACTGAATGACTTTAGGCTGCCGTTTCATACTGTTATTTCATGGCCTCGTCCAGCACCTGACAAGGAATTAGGAAACTGGAGGGTGAAGCATCTGAGAATGCCATGGTCAGGACACGGCTCTGCAGGAGAACAGCCCAAAATGGCCTCATGAGAGCATTCAGGGATTCTCCTCAGGGACTCAAGGGTTTAAACTACAGTGAAAACAAGGCTTTTACTTGTGCTGTAGCAGAACCACTTGGATGAGTGTACTCTTCATAGGGTAACAAAATGGCTAGATAGCCTAGTCCAAGGAGTGGTGGGTTCAATCATCTTAGAGGTCTTTTGCCACCTTAACAATTCTATGATTCGATAACAAGAGGGGAAATAGTTTGATTTCTCCCTCTGTTCCCTAAATGAGAAGCAGCAGCCCATTCCCAGTGCTCCCTTAAAAACGGCAAAGCACAAGGAACGGCTGCGGTGTGAGATGGGAATTTCAGGTCATTACTAATCTGGTTGACATGCAAAGTGCTGAGGTAGAAAACGAAAACCCAATTGCACATCCCAGCCCCCTGAGACATTCGGTCTCCCAGGAACCATTATTTTGTCTGTACAAACTATTGTTTCATAAAGAATATCGTGTTTCAGCAGAAAAGTCAAATGTGTCCTCTCATAACTCCATGTGGCTGTTAGCTTACTGCTGAGCTAATACTTTGCCACATAAACAAAACTGCACAAAAAAGAGAGAGCAGACTTGCAAGAAAACATGGGGAAAAAATATAATTCATTGGCGCTCGGGGCTGAAAAGCTAGTGAGCTTCTTTCCTTTCCTTTTTTCTTCCCTTTACCCTTACAAGTTGATGTGTATCCAAACAGCTTGAAAAGTACTTTGAAATCCAACTTTAGTCAGCTATGATGAAGACATAAGAGGAGCTGATTTTTTCTTTGTGATGCTTTGTTTTCTTCTCTTTTATTCACTGTTCACTTCAGCAGTGGCTGCAGGAGAGGATCCAAGTGTTTTTTCTTGGAACTTTTTTTCTTTTTTTGGTGCAGTTAAAGCTATATTTCTTGAGTTACATTGAGCAATAGTCTCTACATACTGCTTTTGAGATAAGCTCAACTAGTGAGCTGAGAGGGCTTGAACCAAAATGCAAGACTTCTCAAACCCCAGGAATCTATAACACCTTTTTACTTTTTTACTGTGGTAAAAAAAATGCCGCTTTGTGTGGAAAGAGATGAAATACTATGTAGCTGTTTTTATTTTTGTTGAATCAATTTCACAAACATTCTAAGGACCAGTCGTTGGGCTCAAGGGCAATGTTGCCACTCAGAGGGATCCAGAGAGGTTGTAGGACAGGGGCAACAGGAACTTCTTGAAAC
>VZRQ01018914.1:1900720-1986314 GCA_013397975.1 Machaerirhynchus nigripectus | reverse complement strand
AAAAAAAAAAAAAAAAAAATTCTGCACATTATGTGAATCATCACTGGACACCTGGGGAGCAGCTCTGCTGAAAAGGACTCGGAGGTCCTGGTGGGCAAATAGCCACATAAGAAACATCAGCACACCCTGCCAGAAAAGTGTTCTGGACTGCTGGTGCAGGAGCAGAGCCGGGACCTGGAAAACAGTGATATTCCTCTCTAATCAGCAGCCATTAGCCCACAGCTACAATTCTGTATCTAGTCCTGGGACACCAAAAAAGAAAGGTATTCGAAAAAAATGGCATTAATTCAGTGGTAGGTCGCCACTGAGTGGGGGAGAGAAGGAACTGGGGTAACTGACCTTCAGAAGATGCTGGGGGACCTGGGTTTGTTTGGCCTGGAGAAGAAAGAGCTTCAGGAGGAATTAACAGCATCTTGCCCATACTTACAATGAGGATTTCAAGAAGACAAAATTATTAAAACCCAGCTCAGCAAAGCACTTAAACTAACACTTTGTTTGATTTTTTTTTTCCTACTTGTAGGTTTTTATAATAAATATAGATATTTAAGGTTTTTTTTTATTCTGATCTCGCTAATGTACTCACATATCTGTATATTTTTAATATATTGTAAAAACCTACTTAAAGCTGGACAAATACCTAACATCTTTCCTGTGCTGAGGCATTTTGTAATATTAAAATGTGATTATCGTTCATCCAATTTGTGGATTAGGTGTTATTTCACTTTATTTTTACAGCTATATGCAGTATTACTAACCATTAGCATGTAAGTATGAAATGATGAAATTTTTATGGCTACTGCATAAAATGCAGTGGTACCAAAATTATGAGATTTAACTCTGAACACTTAATATAAATAAAAGGGTTCAGTGCTATGCTATTCCTCTGGCAGGATGTGCAGTGAGCACTCCACAGTTTCATGTGCTGGGCACAACAAGAGCTCCTTGTTGAGAGAAGAACATGCACCACTGTAGTAACTCATATTTGGGTTCACAGCTGACTCCATGTGAGCATATTTTAACTCATATTGCAGTTTCCAGCCTCCCCTTTCAGCCTGGCTTTTGCTGGAGGAAACCCAGCTATGCATCTGCTTTGGAGGAAACCCCAGAGTCTGACATGGCCTTGGGGCCAGGAGAGCATCGACCAACAGGAAGGAGGCACCAAAATGAAAAACATCTGAAATCTTTTCAGCCTGCAGAAAAGCAAGACCCACCGAATCAGTGTCCAGATTTGGTATCTCATTCTTAGCTGAGAAGAAATGTTCAGAGTCCAACAGATAAATCATGGGTTTTGAAGTGTCAGTAACCAGAAGTGACTGCTCCTCTTTATTCATCTTGGGGACTGTACTCTTCATGTTCTCATTTGAGGTACCCAAAAAACAGCACAGTAAAGCTGCAGCTGTGGTTGACATAAAAACTACATAGAAGATCCCTGTGAGATCATGCATGATTCTCTCATCTTAGTAAAATAGCACTGTAAGATAAAACAGTCCTTTGCAACTGGACAAGGAACGAGGTTACACCATTTTCTTTGCAAGAATGCACTGTTTACAGGCAAGGATAAAAAGGAGTTTGAAAAAATAAGAGAAATCACCATAAATGTCTAGCCAGGTTCTCAGTAGTGTCAGTAGTCATATGAGAAATGAATCCTTCAAAGCTGTGTAAATTTACAATACCTGAAAATCTTGCACCCTTTCCTTGGAATAATTCAAAATCAAAAAATACTAAAAGTAAAGAGAATAATGTACCTTAGCACTAGAAGAACTTAAAAAATTATACCCAGTATTAATACACATGCAGTTGACTAAAAAAAGGTCTTCAGAATACTGGTTAAATGCAACACTGAACAGTTTCTGCTAATATTAATTATTATTTTCACCATTATTTTCTCAGTGTTCTAGGAGAAATTTAGAGTAGAACTAGAAAGCATTTTTAGATTACACTGATATGCAAATTAATTTTCCATGTAACATCATGCATTTTCATGTGGCAATCTTCATCCTTTAAGCTTTTTCCATCAAAGAAAGAAACAATACTCTGTCCCTGAGGTATCCAATCAAAATTTGTGAACCATTTCAAATTTATGAATCATGCACACACAGTGAAACCATTTACTGTATGAAGGCTGTATGAAGGGTGACTCCACTGTGCTTCATGGTGGATTTTTATTTTATTGCTTTTTTATTGCTTTTTAAATTATTTTCCTAATAATTCTTAATTACTTTTGCAATTAACTTCCTGACTATCATTAACCACTCATTTTTTCATAGAACTATTCATTGCAATTTCAGGATCACATTCCTCAATGGCAACAACTAACTTTAGCACTGAATATGGAAAAGTCAAGACTAGTTTTTCATGTTTTCCTTTAACATTAACTTCTACACAGTTTTAGTTCCCAGCTCAATGCCTGCTGATCATCACACCTTGTACATCATATTGCTGAAACGTACTGAGTTGTAAAGCAAGAGGTCAAGGCAAGGCTTTAGTTTAGTTGTTATCTGTGTCTGGGCATTCAGATCTCAGATATCCCAGAGATCTCTGTGAAGCACTTTCCCATGTGATTTTCCTTTACAGAAACTAGAGTATCAGAACCTCCGTATCTCTGGCACTGAACCTTTAATTCTTTGTATCTGTGTTCTCCATGTATGAAACTTAATATTATTGCACGCCAGAGATAACAATTTTTCTCCTGAAGAACAGAGGCTGTAAAGAAAAATTCATTCATGCTTTTAGGCACCTCAGGCAGGTTTTCACTCACCTAATTTTAAATGTCTACAAAGTAATTGTCTGTACCCGAACTAGGTGGAGGTTTTTTTGACTCTCAGAGGCCTGGGAGGGAAATGGGCACTTAACTCATCCTGAGGTACCATCCATAATAAGACAGATGAAACATGTATTTTAAGTACCTGTTCTCTCTATGGCAAGAAAAGTTCAGGTGCGCACTGGACCATGCAGTTCACATCTAGACATATACACAGCTGGATAGCCACACACACTGAGATGAGTTTGCCATCCTGAGTTTACAGTGATTACTGATGTTTCAGTTTCTACATAGACACCCTTTGGAAAGTTTATGCTGTATATGCCTTTCAGCTATAATCTAATCAATATTTTAATAACCTCAGTTTTCACTGTTAGAAAGGATATTTCCCAAAGCTATATAGGCATGATTTTGTTTTAAATTAAGAATTTGGAGTCTGTTGTGAGCTGTAGAAACTCTGGGAGTAAAGTACCATGATCACATATAACTTTGTGACCCAAAGGGCGCATGGTTATTTATCGACTAAATTCTGAATAAAATAGAACAAGTACAATGAGATTGTTTTATGATTGCATTTTCACCAAACTATATGATTACTTCTGGATTCAATATAATTAATTAAAAGTAGCTCAAAGCACCAAGAGTAAACAGAGTAACACAGAGCGAGGAAGAGATAAAGAGCATCTCAGAATGGTAATGCAGTTTAGGCCAGTGAAAACTCCTTGCTGAGTACTTGAGATAAGGAGTAGGAAGATAGTTTCAGATTTTTTGAGTATTTAAAATTTCGGAAGGAAATGGGAAATGTTGCACGTACACAAAGAAAGGGTGAGAGAAGCCTGCCTGCCCTTCATGTTTCATGCTAACCTGCATTTGCCATCATTTTTGGTACAGCTAACCTAAAACCAGTGAAAACTTTTATCTTTATTCCAGACACATTGTAGAACTCAAACTTTTAGGGCATAAGTGTGTGAAAATCTTTTGAGCTCCAAGAAGGGCTCAAGGAGTCTTCTAAATAACTGCATCCAGTAGGTCTCCATTGCTTCTTTCCTTATTCCTACTCATGAATGTTGATAGCTGAAAGTAGCAACTTTTCTCCAGAAAATGTTGATTTACTAGCTGGCTGTGAAAATATCCCTCTCCCACAATTTATTCTGGAAAGCTGTGGTTCCAAGCTTTCTATCTTGCAGGTTTCTAGACTCACAGTTCCCCCATGAACTGAAGCAGAGACAGAAGTTTGAATCCTGCAGAAGTCACAGTTTTACTGCTAAAATCAAGGTCCACTCTTCCTGACACACCTTTCAGGACCTTGTCAGCCCGTGGGAGACAAACCAAGCATTTTTTCTGATTCCTTGCCACCCTTACCCAGACTCTCATTTCAGGTATAGCATTGAAAAGCCAAGAGAGAGGAAGAGCCTGAAGTCACCACCAGTTTGGATGCACCAGTGTCTCACTCCCTCTGGAGTGGCTCTCTCAGAGCCCCGTAGCTACTCCAGAGCTCTCAGTGCTGTTAGAAAGATGGAGTTTGCAATGGAAGGAATCAAGCAGGCTACGTTATTTTCAGCTAAAAAGAGTCATCCATTATGGCAAGACCACTATCTCATGGGACCATGCCTCAGCAACCGGTTCCTTGAAGATTCCAGGGGAAAAAAAAAGAAGGAAACAGACACTGAGGGGTGAGAAGAGGAAGAAGATGTGATCACACACTGCCTGTCTCGATGCTATATCATCTCTCAGCCCTGTTGGTGTCATTCAGAGGGAAGAGTGCATGAACTTGTGGAAGTTAAATAATATTGTGTCATCCATTATATAACTCCGTCAGTAGAAAAGGGAATAAAATAGTTTCTTCTTTGCATCCTATTTCATTCCTTGATGCTGCCGTCAGAGATTTTTAAAAATTCAATGTTACTACTCTGCAGTTAATGACTTCTGAAAAAATAAATATAAACTTTTACAGCTTGAGTGATAATTTTTAAATAGTTGTCTACAATCTAAGCTTGCAACAAGTTCTTTTCAAATTTTTCTTTTTTGAAAATTTTTAATTTATACTCCTGGAACAGTGCTCTTGCACTATCTTGATTAAACTGCCTTCAAAGTGTTGGTTTCACAAAGATTAAAGGAAAGACTTCCAGCTTACATAAGCTGTCATATCCTGTGGGCTGATAACATTTTAGATTAGTTGAATCTCTAATATTAACATTTTCTATAGACATTCCTGATTTTCCCAGTGAGCTCCGCTGTTTTGATTTTTACTTAGACAAATAGAGAAGCCCTAAGGGGGCTAAACTGAGATGCCTTAAGCAGTCTCATTTTCCAATGGAAAACAGACAGTCCTCTATCTTCTGAAAACTAGACATCTCTAAGATGTCTGTTTATTTGGAGACACATAAAATATAAGCATGTGATATTCTATTTTTTAATAAGGTTTTTAAAAAATCTCCCTTCTTCTATATGTACCGGTAAGGATTTGTAAAGATTTCAGTTTTAATATCAGATCTCAAATATAATTTAACATTTTTTCTGTGTACCTATGATGAGAGCCTGAGTAACACATGAGAAATTATCTTTCTGCATTCTTCTTTAAAAATTAAAGCACAGGGAAAATAATGAGGGAGAGAAAATGGGAGAAAGAATTTATGAAAAAGTATTCACTTGTTACATATATATATAGATGTATGTATGTATATATATACACACTTAGAAAATATCTTCTCCAGTCATATTCACACAAGATAATGAGGTGATCCCACTGCCCCTTTCCTTTGAGGCTGAAAGGAAGGTTACATTTTTGCACGCTTAAAATAAATGTCTGATTTCTGTAACATAAAAAAAAAATTAAAAAGGTGTTGCTCAAGGGAAGCCATCGGCACTTGAGAGAAGCATAATCCCCACCATCTGCTACCACAGAGACAGAGCAACTATTCACAGCTTTTGTTGCAGTCCTCAGGCTGCAATTGTACTGCAACTGAGGGTGGTCACAGCAGACCTGAGCAATTTTATACCTTTACTGCTTATTCCCCTGCCTGCCGCCACCTCTCTTCCTTCCTCCTCTGCCCATTTTTTTACTCTAATAGGCAAAATCAGGGCAGGGAAGAGATTGTATCTTTCTGATCTTTAGGAAACCTGCTGCCACCAACAGAAACATGAAATACACATTGTATTCTGAGTCTGTAGGCGATGTCCTCTAGGCTGAGATTCATTTCATTTAATTATAGTTATCTAAAAAGTACCCAGTCTAAGGCAACTATCTAGGCTCCTCCTTCAGATGATTTAAAAAAGGCAGCTCCAAAGGTGATTCATCCTAAACTACAATTGCTATTAAACCCCAAACAAGTCCTGTGTAAAATTAATTCTCCTGTCAGATATAAAAAGACTCAGGCTCCAGTTTGGAGCAGACACTAAGGATGGACTTCACCTGAGGAAACACACACAGCTCCAATGCAGGTGTCCCTTACCTGAGGTGACTGTGCAGATTTCCTTCACAGACAATAGAAAGAACAGGAACTTTGGATTCCTCTCTTCCTAATGTAGATCAGGGAGGCATGGAATGTCTTGGGTTGGAAGGGACCTTAAAGCTCATCCAGTTCCAATCTCCTGCCACGGCCAGGGACACCCTCCTCTAGACCAGGTTACTCAGAGTCCCCTCCAACCTGGCCTTGAACACTTCCAGGGATGGGGAGTCCACAGCCTCTCAGATCCAGAAAGATTGAAATATTGGAAGTATTTCTCTTCACTGATTACCTTGTATCTAGACCCTTTTTAAAAAGATTTATACAGTTAGAAGAGGTGAATTGTGTTTCTAACTTCCAGAAAGCTAAAATTTAGTGAGATTAATTTGGGTTTTACCAACTGTCCCACACAACTAGAAATCATGTGAGCAGTGCCACCACCCTCAAAAGATTAGTTCTCTTTGTCAGACAGCCGTTGACCAACACTATCACTTTCAGCTTTTAGGATGTGAAGGTTTTCATGTGCTCTCCAGTGCAGCATGCAGAGAGCCAAAGACAGAAATCACTCCTTCCTCTAACACACCAATATAAAGACACAACAAATCCTTTGAGGCTTCTGAGTTATTGAAAGACAACAGAAGAGAATTTAAAACTAGAGGAAAAATGTCTGTATGTTACTTGAACTGCCTGGGAATGTTCATATGGCACAATGTTCAAATGTCCATGGCACTTAATTTTCATAGGCTGTTTCTCTTATGGCAAAGATATTATATGAGCTACACATTTACAGTGACAGTTGTTCACCACAGTGTGCACTGAAATAAGTGCTAGTTCATTACAAACTTTAAAGCATCTCAACTTCATTGGCATTTAAGTATTGGATTGAGCTTTATCTCAATGAGGTCATTAAAGAGAGTTGAATGTATGGGAGGATAGTTCTTCAGCCTTATTTCATTGCAAATTTTGTAGTTAATTACTGGGACAAAACACTAAATAAGAAGACAAACAGTACAAATTAAAATGGAAGGTTCTCTGGCAGATATAGTTTTATAAAAAAGCAAAAGTTAAATGCTAAGAACTCATTCATAATAAAAAGCAATTTCCCAAGTATTATGTTCTACCTTCGTTATGGTTAAACACTATAAATTAACAGTGAGCATTCCAATTCAAATGACTTGTGTTCTTCAGTATTCTTAAAAATCAGCCAAATCAGAAGTCCACTAGCGCTTCAATGGAAGTAATAGAAAACAATTTAATTGACAGAAATGTGTTTTAGATAGTACTTCTTATCTTCAGGCAACACATTTTATTATCTAAAACTTCATTACAGTGCAGAAAAAAGGAGAAAGAGAAACATATGTTTACTTGTAGTGAACCATACGTTTAAAATGATAACAGAATTGATTTCCTCCTGCATTTTTTATCTTTATTGTATACGTTATGACCTATATGCTGAAAAGTGAAAACCTAGACATTTCTGGTATCCTTCTGTATTTTCAGGAAAAAAAATTTTAAAAAACCCCAATAATGTTCTCAGAAGAATGATACTTTTGCATTGTTGTAATGTGCATTGTTTTCCTGAGATCAAATCTAAAAGGAAAACAGTCTCTATATCATCCTCAGTAGTGCTTCTGTCAGATCTTGTGGGTATATTTTCCAAACAAAGAGAGTTTGGTGTTTCAGGGGGAACCCTCAACACAAGAATAAGGAAGGAGTAATGTTGGTTTTCAAATGTAAGTAGTGTGTGTGAAGTAAATTTCAAAAGTAACAGGTGACACTATTGATTTTGATCCTGTATTATCAGTGTGGAACAAAATGCAGGTTCTGAACCCACGGCCAGTGATTATCTGCAGATTTTTTTTCAGCTGTTTGTAGGGAAAAGAATGATGCCCATTTTCTGGTGGTCCTGGAACTGCGGGTTTTTAAACAGCCTCAAGCACTGGACATCACGGGAAAGAAGTATAGTTTGATAGAGAGACAGGATTAGATGCCATGTTAATTATTAGAAATAATAAAAAAAGAAACAGATCCACAATCTAACAGCAGCCCTTTTCCCATTATGACTCACAAACTGGTAGTATTTGTAAGTTTCCATGGGCCATCAGAAGAGGTTCAGTCTAAAATGAATACTCCAGTTCTTAAAAGTATGAGACAATTAAAACCTGTTTGGGGACTATGAACTGAAGTTTGAATGAACAAACTGAAATGTCTAATTCAGGCATATATTCAACAGTCTTAATCCCATTGACCATAGAAGCACAAAATGGTTTGGGTGGGAAAGGTTCTTAAAGTTCAGTTAGTTCCAGCCTCCTGCCATGGACAGGGACAACTCCACCAGAACAGGTTGCTCCAAGTCCCATCCAGTCTGGACTTGAACAGTTCCAGGGTTGGGGCATCCACAACTTCTCTGGGCAACCTGTTCCAGTGCCTCACCACTGTCACAGTAAAGAATTTATACTTAATACCTAAATTAGTCTACTTTCTTTCAGTTTAAAGCCATTCCCCTTGTCCTATCACTACGAGATCCTGCAAAAAGTCCCTCTCCAGCCTTCTTGTAGGCACATTTTAGGTACTAGAAGGCTGCTATAAGCAGCAAAACTAAATCAATATAAACCCATAAAAGGCCTTTTCTTCTTACCAGACCCTTTAAGGATCTGGATTTCAGTTCTTACACTTGTGGTGCGGGAGGACCACTGACAGTCACATAGGCATTAATTGACTTTGACTCAGAATTTTAATTGTATTACAGTTATTAATACAATAAATTACAAGTTTGAATACACAATAATTGAATTTCAAGCCATGTAATGGTTGGGCAAGGGTACATGGAAAACAAAGTGACATTGATTGCTTGATTGGTCGGTCAGAAGCAGACAGCGCAGGCAACAAGGACACAGATGTGTGACAAAGAATTTAAAGCTTCTACATAACTATTGAATCCAGCTATTGAATCCAATAGTGGGAACCTGGGAGCACAGCAGACTGTCACTATGTAGAAACCCAGGCTGCGTTATTGTAGTTAAATATTAGTACAATCCATGGATTACATACCTCTGTGAAATACAGAATATGTATAGAGAGGCATTTCTTCTACTGGACGGTTGCAAACTCCACTAGAACACTCCACTACTGATCAGTTTGAGAAACCACACAGAAAAAGACCCCAAAACAACAAAACAAAACCAAGCAGGCAAACAAACAGCAATGAAAACCCTTTAAAAGTGTAGAAGATTTAAAGAAAACCTAAAGGTATAAAGAAAAGAATGAAAAATAATGAGAAATCGAATTCCTATATTGACTCCTGCGTGGCTTTTGAGCTGGCTGACTCCAGAAGCAGTCTGAAGGTTGCTGTGCTCCTGAGACACAATTATCTGCGTTATTAAACATGTTGGCAATTTGGCTGGAATTCAGGTTGCCTGTTCCTGTGTGATTGCAGGACGATCCATCTGACTGACACCGACCTCGGGACGTTGCTGCAGCCGCTCCAACACAACACTGGGGGAGGGAGCAACATTTCCCTCTTGAGTTTTCCTACAGATTCAGATTCTGAGTGGTTCAAATGCAATCTTGTTACTAAACACTAAGAACTATTTATCCTTGTGATCTAAAGCTCTGTCTCAAGGACCTCCCAAAACACAGCATCAAAACACAGCATGTCTAAAGGAAATGGGCTTAATGGCCCCTCAAAGTGGGGCTTCCATTGGTGTAGATATTTAATGGAGGTTGGACCCTGAACCTGTAGACAGCATGGTCAAGAGAAATAAATCCTACTGACAGTGACCAGTGCAATTTCATTTTCCTTCAGGAGGACACTATTCTGGTCTTTCCCATATTTTTATTCTGTATTAACTCCTTGTCACTTTTTTTTTTAATTAAGATGAAAATAAAAGGATGTCAATATGTCTTTTTGTTTAAGATCCAAACTGTGTTTCATAGTGGTTTTTTTTTTTCTTTTCCCTAACATTTTATGGAAATGTCTGGAAACAGTCCTCCCACAGTCAATACATATTAGTAGTCTGTTTTTACCCTCAATGCCCTGATTTTATGCTCTTCGAGAAGATCTACTATTTGCAGAGTTTTATTACTGGGATGAAAGAGTAACATGGGTTGATGGATAAACAAATAAGCAACAATAAAACGCTGCCCTTGCAAAACACTGTACAAACATCGATTAATTCTATTTGCAGCAGCCTTATGCAGATGATACATTCCCTTCCTGCAGATGGAAGTGCTAAGGCAAAAAAGTGGCAAAGAATTTTCACTGTGCTGGGGCACTGATTCAGACAGAGGTTTGAGGCTTGACTCTTTCCCTAAGGGTGCTTTCCCACAAGTACCAGAAGGCTCTGTCAGCTCTGGAACAAGTTTTTATTACAACAGAAACTAAGCTGCATGATTTCTTTTCTCTCTCCTGTAAAGAAAACTCTCCCCGTGGAAGAGGTTCTTGGTTTCAGGCTCTTAAGCAGCTGAGCTGCAGCAGATCCCAGCCTGTCCCTTCTGTTTCCTCAAGAAGTGTTTTCTCCCTTCTCTATGAAAGTCTTGATGGTGTGGCGCCTTCTTTCTCCCAGTAGGCCGCACTCAAACAGCGTCTCTGTCTGTGCCTTCTCCCTGTACTAATAAGCCTTCTCCCCATCTTCTGAGTTCTTATTTTCCTCAAAGAGCCCAACTTTCCCCCTTGAGTCCCTGTTTGGAGACAGAACAAAGCCAAGAGGCAGCTTTCCTCTTTCTGCTTCCCCTCAGCCGTTTATAGGAGTGTAACATCTGATGCCCAACAGGCCGCAAGCAGACGTATCACCCAGACACCATCCATCATGCTTGGCCACAAAGTGACTCTTAATTCTGCTAGTCCAGTCCATCTTGGGAGGCTGAGATAAGGGAAGCTGTTCCTCAAAGAGCCCATATGCTTTTCTTTCGTGCAAACTGTGAATGTTTTATTGTTGCTCATAAAAGGAGCCTTTCATACGGTTTTACACTGGATTTGGTTTTCCTGTGTGCAGCTTTTAACTGATGGAGTCATTCATGGTGACTTTTTAATTTACTGATTTAGAGAAAATCATCCCTTTCTTTCCATAAAGAAATGCTGGGTCCTCCCAAAACACAGTTGTCTTTTAATTGTGCTAAACTGGTGGTGTTAAAAGTTGCTGCATGGCTGCTTTGCCTTCTTGCTCTTCTAAATTTTTTCCATTAGACAATGAGCTGAATTTCCTTCTCAGTGGAATTACAACCTGTTGAGGACAAAAGTAGAGGCAACATGAGTTCAGTATATAATAACAGCTGCCCACTGAAAGGACAAGGAAGATTGGAGCTTCCAAAATACAACTCTCAAACTGAGCATCATCCTGGAAACATCCTGAGCTGACATGCAAGTGTTAAAATGGTTTAAAGAAGCCAATGACAATTTACAAGTAGCACACCAGCATAATATGCAAACAATTATTTACCTTTATAGAAGAAACATTTTGAACGCTGTTTTATTTAGGTCTAAGAATGAACCTTCCTTGCTTGTACCGTTTTTGCCACAGTGCTGTTACAATGAGTCTGTCAAGTACCTGATTTTCTTACAGATCACTGTTCAAACTCCCTGTGTTAGGCTTGAGCCTGGTGCTGTGCCATCCTGTGCAGGAAGCACTCTGCTTCCAGACTCAGGGAGATGGCAAGCTCAGCAGAGAGCAGGATTCAAACCCAGCCTTTCTAAAACAATTTCTTTCCTGTTTTGCACCTGCTATTTGACCAACTCAAACTGACATTCAGCTACTAGCAAAGCAAAAAGTGAACACTTTAGCAAAAAGGCATTTGAAATTGAAGCTGAGACTCTGGGTAGAGAAAATCTTCGGGGTTTTTCTGGTATTTTCATATATATATATATTCATATATCTAGTACATGTATACATTCTCAAAACATTTGATTTTAAGAGGAAACCACTTATATGATGATTATTTTTAAGAGGGTTGAGAGGTTTTCTGTAATTATGCTCATAGAATCATAGAATCCTCTTACACATCTGTTCATTACATATCTGTGTCTCTGTGGCTAATCATTTAGAAATTCGTCACATGAAATTTATCAACAAGGGAGTTCCGTAACATTCACAGCCAATCAGAGAGGCTAAAAAAGCATATTTGATTATTTCCCAAAGTCAATATTTCTGTTAAAAGCCATTTTATTTCATTTTCTTTCCCCCTATTTTGATACTAGAGCTCCTCATTTATACATGCACAAAGATTTTGAAGATCTTTTCCAGCCTTAACAATTCTATGTTTCTAAGCTGTTGATGTATGGCTGGATGAGGTGGGTTGAAAACTGAGACAGTGAGGTGGGTTGAAAACTGGCTGAAAGGCAGGTCCAGGGAGTGGGGATCACTGGCACAAAAGTCAAGTTGGAGGCCAGTAACTCCCAGTGTACCCTGGGGTTCAACATAGGGTCCTGTCCTGTTTAAAATTTTCTTTACTGATCCACATGAAGAGAGAGAATGTCCACTGAGCAAGTTTTCAGGTGATAAAGAACCAGGAGGAGATGCTGATATGCCAGAGGAATGTGCTGCCATCCAGAGGGACCTTAAAGGCTGGATAAATGAGATGTTAGGAACCTCATGGAGTTCCACAAGTACGAAATCCTGCACGTGGGAAGGAACAACCCCAGGCACCAGAGCATGCTGGGGGCTGCCCAGCTGGAAAGCAGATTGACAGAAAAGGACGTGTGGATCCTGGGGGAAACCAAGCTGAACAGGAGCCAGAAAGGTGCCCTTGCAGCAAAGATTAATGACATCCTGGGCTGCATTAGATAAACTGTTGCCAGCAGGTTGAGGGAGGTGATCCTTCCTTTCTCCTCAGCACTGTTGAGGCCACACCTGGAGCTTCTTGTAGTCTATAGACATAAACCAAGATTCACTGATTTTCTCAGAAAAATCTCTCCTAAGCTTTGCAACTGATCTGTGATTGTGAGTTCACCTAATGTTAACTTTAAGTATTAAATGGAGGTATCCGTATGTCCTGAATTTAGTCATTACATATTCTTCTTGTTTTCAAAGTCAGGACATGTTCTGCATTAGAAAATTATTCAGATTTCATAGGGCCCAAATCAGACTTTGCAAGAGCTTTTCTCTACATGAACCTTACAGGGAGCCTAAACCTACTAAACTCTTAAATTAGATCCCTCAGTTGTAGTCCTTAAATTAAACTGAATAAATCAGATAGACTTTTTTTTTCTCTCTCTCTTCCCAGTAGTGTCCTCTAGAACAAGTAGTTCAAATTTTTAGTTTTGTTTGCTTTTCTCACAAAGCCTGTACACCATCCCTCATTACAAGCTGGGTTCTGCAACTTTTGTCCCGATGCAAATTATTATTTAAAGTAATATATTATGCACAAATTAGGATTGGGCCCTACGAATGAAGGCATATATTTGCATTTGGATAAATGTATTTGTGCACAGCTTGATCTCCATGTGATTCTATTTGAGATCTCAGGGACAGTACCTAATGTTTTCCCTTCAGAACTGTCATAAATAAATGAACTAGGGATAAAATACTGAACTGATTTGTGCAATTGTTAAATTACTGCAACTGATGAAAAATACATAGCCCTAGAATTCTGACAAATATCTTCAGCTCAGAGCTGGCAAGGTCACAAAGCCTGAACTGAGCTGCAAAATTATGGGTATTTACCTCTCATTGAGTTAATACAGCCTAAATTCTTACAGGAAAACAGCTTGCTTTTGGAGTCACTGTGTCAGAATAGTTTGGGGCAGAAAGGCAAACTCTAAAAGTCGATCTGGTTTATGGCAACACTGTCCCTGTTAAAAAATCTGGCACTCAGCAGGTGGTAATTACTTCCCTTCTGAGTGAAGTGCAGGAATGGAGGATGATTTATCATAGAATGGCTCGGATAGGATGGAACCTGAAAAATCATCTAATTCCAATCCCCTGCCACGGGCAGGGACACCTTCCACTAGAACAAGTTGCTCAGAGCCCCATCCAACCTGGCCTTGAACACTTTCAGGAATGTGGCAGCCACAGCTTTTCTGGGTAATTTGTGGCAGCGCCTCATACATGTCATTTATTACGCTGAGCAAACTGGATGTGCAAGAGCACATTCCAGCTGAAGGGTGGGAACTCAGAGGCAATAACTTTTCAGTCTATTCCTGTTTGATCTGCAAGGGCTTGTCTACATTTTCATGAACAAGGATGCTAAAAATTTGGTCATAAGTCAGGATGCTGATCATATCATTGTATTTTCTATTCTGACGCAGCTATGGATTTAAGTATAAAGAGCACATGGGAGGATGTCCTATTTTAAATAGGATATTATTTAGAAACAAGGCAGCACAGCCTGAATTATCTGAGTTGCTACTGCGTCCAAGTCCCTGTGATCTTAAACAGATCATGTCCCCTGCATCTATTAATTACCCTGCAAATTCGCCTGATTGTGTGACTGTCTAACAGATTCGGTGTCGTGGCTCTAAATTCTGTTAATTACAATTCTGCCAGATGGGTGACAGAAAAGGGAACAAACTCCAAATCTCTGTAAAAAGTTAAGAGAAAAGAAATGTCATCCTGTTTTTCACGTAGAAAATGTTAAACCAGATCCGGGTCTATATAAACTGACCTGCTCTCTTGGTGGTTTTGGACTGATCCACACCAGCTGGAGATACAGCCCAGTGTTAAAAGAACAGATGATTCATACCATTTTTATATTAAACATTAATATGATGTTCTCTAACAGAGTTTAATAGGTACCTATTGAGTGCCAAGTTTCCGTCGGTGCCTAATAAGTATACTGACTAATAATAATTAACAGATCTACTTGGAAAGCAGTAATTTTCATATATTCCCCCTGCAAGATTTTTAACTGTTAATGAAAGTTAGATTAACAACTGCTGTAAGATGGATCTATAATCTTCAGCTTTAGACTTTTTGTTATCCTCAGCACAGCAAAGAAATGATCATAAGAGACTCCAGTTTCCAGCACAGGGGTAGCAAAGACCCCCAGGGAATACCCCAGGGCTGACTGCAGCAAGGATTTTCTCAGGTAAAGCAGCCCATGGCTCTTGCTAAACAAGTGGAAAACCGTGTTGATGTTTTGGTGTGCAGCAATTTTTGCAGGGATTTTTTTTGTCCTCATTTTATGATCTGCGATCACAGAAATCAAAGGTAACACACCATTGCAGACTACACAAGAGTCTGGAAGCACAAAGAGGATTATTTTTGCTCTGTTGAGATCCTCAAGCTGGTACTCTTCGAGTCCGAGCAGTCTGGTAAAGGAATGTTGTATAAACTGGGGAATGAAAGCTTCAGGCTGCTATTTGCACTGCACTGAACATGGGGGTAAAGCCCTCTGAGCCACCACAGGAGCCTCCTATAAACAGGTTTGGGAGCTGGGCACCAGCCTCACTCATCCTGCAGCATCCAAGGGCACATCCTCCTCCCAGGGCTCCTGTTTCTCACCTGCAGTGTTCCTGGCAAAGTGAGCACTAAAGGAAAGTGCTGATACTGAATGTATCACTTGCCCCAAACAAATGAACTCATTCACTACTTCTGTGAGGACAGGAAAAAAAAAAAGGGCCTAAAACATTGGCAGATTTTTATTTTTATACTTTCTTTTATGCCTGCTAGTGGGAAGTCCTGACAGGCCAGGCTTTCCCTGAAACAATGCAAATGAATGGCTGAACACCACACAGTTATGCCTTCATCCTCCGTGGGCTGCAAAGGCAGCAGAACTGTGCATATTTAGTGTCTGTGAGGTGCCTTGGATAACGATCTTCCTCTGATGCAGTATTATTGCTGCTTCTGGCAGGCTCTAGAAGAGCAGGCTAATTGCACAGTGTCAGATGGTAGGTGTGTCACTGGGTAAAACTCTAAGAGGCACATCAGCAGAGCCTTTTACAATATAATAGGCACTGATTAGCCAGCCGTGTAATTCGGCTGGAAAAGTTTCACCACTCACTATTTGCTTTAAATTCAGGAGGTCTGAATGTAAACTAGGAATAAAATGGAGACTTATGTTTCTTATTATGTCGGTGAAGGATTAAGGAATTGCACTGTTTGAAGAGTCCAGTCCCTTCACTTTATTGATTTTACCCACTTTAACACCCATTTCTTGGAAAAAATGCCATTTGTCATTTAGCTTTTCCGAGGCTGGTGATATCAAGGATTCTTTCATATCCTATCAGAATCACCAGTGCTTTACTCCAATTACATTAGGGCTTGATCCTGAAAGATGCAAAAAATTCTCTTGCATGGGATATGGAAGAATGAGGCTCCTGGTTTTAAAAGCCTTATAACAAAAGAGTGTCAATGCAGATCGCAGTGGTAAGAAAATTATAAGAAAAGTTCTTATATTCTGTCTTACCCACTTGAATTAAATCTAGTTATTCCTCACTCCAGAAGCCAAGAGACTGATACTCCAAAAATTCCAAGAAGGCATTTCTCTATTAACCTTAAATATAAGAGGGAGGTGCTTAGATACTAGATGGCAGTATAAAACCTTAATAAAATTCATTCAATAATGACATTTTAAATAATCATGCAGTACATTATCAATACACTTGCTGGGTTAGCAGAGGAATTAATTTAATTTCACCACCATCCTCTGTATTACAGGTATTGAAGGTTTCTTTTAGAACAAACTTTTTGTGTAATATTCAGACATTAATGAAACCTTCAGATAGACTCTACTTTCTCCCTAAATTTAGTCATTTCCATAACTGTAGTGAAGAAAAATAAAGTGTTATTTTATATCAATATTCAACAAGTATCTTCATTACAATCAGGAAAATTTTGTTACGGGTAAAGATTAACTCCTTAAATATAATTTCTCTCTGCATTGCTGTCATGAATGAGAGCAGTAGAGAGAAGAAATTGCCCCAGCAAATCTGATGCTGAAATATAGATTGTTGATAATTAGTAGTCTTATATGCTGTTTCTCATTTGGGCCAATCCATTTTTATTTCACCAATTTGGGGAATGCATCACAAATCCAAGACTGTTTGCAGAAACCTAAAGCTGAGAAATATACTGAATGCAACAGATGGTGGTTAAGTTAGAAAATAGAACAGACTATCCTGCTAAAGAGATTTATAATCTGCTCTTTATTGCTCATTCTGGGGGATGTTGGCATTCTCCATTTATGCTCACAGGGCTTTTTCATGGTAATATCCATAGTTCATAGACTAATTCTTAGAGCATTGTTACATTTATCTAATCCAACCTCCCACATAACACAGGTCAGGGCATTTCATTAAGTGTTTCTTGCACCTAGAAACATACTTTTATAGCAGCTATCATAGCAATGGTAAACTGCCAACACCTTTCTGTCAATTTATGCTCTTTTACAGTGAACTCTCACTGCCCCAGCCCAAAGTGCTACCCACTGCCATTTACTCTCAACTGCTCGTGGTTGCACTTTCACTCTCCCAGCCTGCTGGTTCTGTAGATTTATCAAGCAGAGACACATAAAAGGGCAGAAATAGAACGTGCATGATGCTAAGTTCAGATGAATACAGAGTAAGCAGCAGTAAGACAGGGTATATTAAGTAGGAAATACAAGTCAAGGAAGCAGCACTTGAAAGGCTCTTGAGCATTTTTCCAGGAAAGGTCCTCTAACCTTTGTGCATGGTGCATTTCAATTGGATGTCAAAGCCTCTCAGTCTATAGCTCTACTGAACATAAAACAAAAACCACTTGAAAATTACATGAAAATAAGCACTGTTTGGTATTAATATTGTGGGGTTTTTTGTTATTTTTCTTATTTTTTTGCCAACAGAATAAAACTTTTCAGGTCATCTATATTCCACAAGTAACAGCACTTGCCTTTATGACTCTCAATTTTTTTTTCTTTTTCCATGAGGTTTTGCTTTCTGAACTGGCATGAATAAACTCATATCTATGCAGAATATTTGCTGGCATGGTAAGGCCACATATTCTTTTTCAAACACACCCACTGTTGCTCCATGGCCCACAGGCAGATAACAAAGGTTTCATATAAAATCTTCTTAGCTTCCTTAGCACACCAGGTCTGTGGCACGTCTCGTGGGACACATCAAATCAGCACAGCAGAACCTTCAGACTTGTAAATGTGTGGTCTGTCTGCAAACCCCTCTGCAAACACCTGCCCAAACCTGCAAGCCATTTAGCACAGCAAACCAGGCCCCACACACCTCCCATGGCCATCACGCTCCTGCCTCTGCTGAGGACAGAACACCAAAAAGACCACAGAGGTGTGGGAGGGACTGAGTGTAACAGGTGTCCCAAATGAGCTCCAAAATAGCTTTCTGCAGCTTTGGCTGGGATCCCGACTTACCATGTTTACATGAACGTTTTGTTGTTTTTATACTTTTCCACATTTTCCAAATCCACCAGTTGTCTTTCATCTCTAAATCCAGGAAACAAACCTCATAGAGAGGTGGGCAGTTTTTCCATTACGCTGCCTACAGCTCATCGCATAGTGGATCCCTTATCACCACGTCCAGATGTTATAGCCAAAAAATAATAAATGACAGAATTTATTTCATTTCCAAGGACTGCTGTGCTCGATGGCTCCATATTCGCTCTCACTTCCGAGACTGGGGACTGCTGTAATATCTCAGCATCTCAGAAGCATCCATCTAGTACCTGCATGAGGAAGAAATGTATTTTATTTTTCTACAAATGAGAAAGGTTCTCAAAAAGTAGTGAGTGAATTTCCAGGTTCTTATATCTGGAAATATCACCAAATGCAAACAGGCTACTTTCATTATTCTTAAATACAGCAGTTCTCAATAACATCATTAGTGGAACTATTGTACTGATGAAAAGTAGACTATTTCAAAGTAAGTTGGGTAGTCAGTGAGGAACATTTACCATTTTATTAGACATTATAGGTTAGGTGTAAAACCCCTTGAGTCAAACTGAAATAGTCCGTTTCTGTCAGCAAATTTATGATCTAACTCTTGATGGGTTGGATTTCACTTTGAAATGTTTTACAGATCAAACCTGATACTGGCATCATCCTTATTTCCCTCTATCTGCACCTAAGCCCAGAATCACCCAACTGATCTGCACCGGGGTAATGCCCATATTTTCACTAGTGTGCTTACCTCCAGTAAGTTCACTGTCTTATTTTACACTCATTGTAAGAAGCAGGAATTAAATAATTACATTTACTTTTTTTCAGTTACATGCTGTTAAACTTGCCATGTGAATTCATTCTCTTCTGGTTTGCTCAGGAAAAGGCAATTAACATAAAGCCCAAATGCTAAATGCACAACCGGGGCACATTTTTAATTGCTTTTAGTCACTTTTAGAAAAATAAAGGAACCAGGCATTTTCCTTTAGTTCCTTGTCTAATCAGATTTCAGATTCCCAACATAAATTACAATCTATTTGTATGTAACTGTGGGTTTCCTTTCTGAGCCAGCTGGTCCTGACTCTGCTGTCTGTGTGAGCTTAAGCAGAACACCCCTCATGCTTTATCTGTTTTTTGGCATCAAGTGACAGACAGAAAAGGACCAAACACCTCATTTTTTAAAGGCTTCCTATTGACAGTTAGGTTTTGGTTACAGAGGCAGAAGTAAGTGACGTCCAAGCTCCTGATAAAAAGTTTTGTAATTGCAGAGTTGGCAACAAAAACTGATTCAAGCACAAGCGCAGTAGAGAGAGCTCTGACTGCAAGGCTTTCTGTAGGTGCAGGCTTAATCTAATACTGAAGGCACTACAAAATTTGAAGGCTATGAATGGAAACAAGGAAAATTCAAAGAAGACGGCAGGATTTTAACAACAGTAACTGTAAACCATCAGAATTACTTAATATGAAAAGTGCTTTTTTCCCTTCCCTTTGAAGACTGAAATCAAACATCACTATCTTTCTGATAGATCTTCTCTAACTCAGGCAGAGTGCATTTCGTGCTATAGAATCATAAAACCATTTAGGTTGGAAAAGACCCTTAAGAGTGCAACCATTACCCCAGCACTGCCAAACCCACCACTAAAAAATGTCCCCAAGTGCCACACCTATAAATCTCTTAAACACTTCTGGGGATGGTGACTCCACCACATCCCTGGGCAGCCTGTTCCAGTGCCTGACAACCCTTCCCATGAAGAAATTTTTTCTAATATACAACCTAAACCTCCCCTCATGCAATTTGAGTCCATTTCCTCTTGCCCTGTCCTTTGTTACCTAGGAAAAGAGACTGATCCCCACCTGGCTACAGCCTCCTGTCAGGGAGCTGTAGAGGACAATAAGGTCACCCCTGAGCCTCTTTTTTTCCGGGCTGAACACCCCCAGCTCCCTCAGCTGCTCCTCATAGGACTCGTGCTCCAGACCCTTCATGGGATCCTAATGCAGGAGGTCAGAGGAGAAAATAGGTTTTTTGAGCCATAAAAGGGAATTTTATTATGTTGGTGCCAAAAGCTTGATGAAACACATTAAACCCTTATGTTTAAGGCAATGGATGTGACATGGGAGTGAAATTCTAATTTCAGAAAAAAAATGATTTAACATACCTAAGCCATGGACCCAGGGTTTGGCTCTGCTCCCAGCTACTCTGCCAGTGAGGAAACCTTGAGCCTTGAACCTGACGCTCTCTCACCCGCCGCTGACTGGGAGGATGCCTCTTCTGTACATTCAGCATGGCTTCTGCAATGATTGTCTGTTAAACTGTGTTTTCCTGTGCAACTGGATGCTACAAAGAGAGCCTCATGCAGCATTCAGTCACAAGCTGCTAATAGCTGCTGATTCTCCCTTCCACAGAAACACACATTAAAGAGGAGAAGATATTATCACACTCGTGCTGAGATTTAGAAGTCCTCCGTGTGGGTGTGAGAAGAGAGAAATTGAAGGAAGAATAAGAGGGGTGATAAAGAACAGACAGGATCTCTTCAAAATTATGGCCATTGAAAAGAAAAATTTTCCTGGATCAATCTTGGGACAGCAAGCTTTCCATCTGAACTTTGTCTCCTTTTTGCCACTGAAAAAAAATTCTCCTGATGGGAGATACCTTATGATATTATTTGTTTGAGTCTAGACCTGGTCCCTAGCTTACTGGAAATCTATATTTGCTGCAGATTGTCTGCTTTATGCTTTCTATAAAGCACGGCTTTTTTCAAAAGGCTCGGCTCCCCCTGATGTCCATGGGACATTTAGCATTTGACAATAATGGGAGTAAAATTGGACCAATGCTGAGAAAAATCTCTCTCCCATATGCCATAATGAAACCCCCCCGTGTGTTTATGTGCTTTTTAAAGCATGTTAAGTGATTATGATGGGGCAGACACTTTTAATATATAAATCTCTAGAAAATGACAGAACATTTCTGAAGCCTCCTGAGTGGGTAGGAATCCTGAACCAACTGTTATTTCATATTTAATCCCATTCCCTTTCTCCCTGAAACTAGGCAATCCTGATTAGGCTCTACTTTTTAATAAAATAACAAATTCAAATAACAAATGCAAGTTCAGTAGTGTGCTCCATATAAAATTTACATTAGAGCTTTTCTGAGAAAAGCTGTAATGCTGTGCTTGAAGTAATTTTATTTTTACAGAGTGTTGCTTGTTAAAAGTTGTAAATCCCTTTCTGTGTTGCCGAGGATGTGTCTAGCTCCCAGTTAAATGGAAATGTATAATCCTTCTCACTCATTTGATTTTCTTAAATCGTGGTTCTCTCTCTGGGCTCAGTCCTGGAAGGTGCTGGATACTCCCCATTCAGGAACACAGAACCAAAATCAGACCTTTCTCCTCGTCTGGGCGGTATTTCGTTTTCCTGAACAAAAGCCATTCCTTCTCTCCTCCTGCCCATTTTCTACATCTTTGATAAAGGAGCAGAGAAATGGGGCAGACCTATTTCCCACTGTCCCACCTCCATCCACCCCCAGAGGAGCAGAGCTGAAGCTGTGGGAGAAGCTGAGTGTGGTGTGCATGGTGCATTTTCTGTGGGTGAGACGAACACCATGAGGCAAGTTGAGACTTGGAGGATCACAGTCTCTTTCACAACTTCTTCTCTCGATCCACCAGGCCAGTGGGTGGAGTGTGCCTAAAATGAGCCTGAAGTCCACTTTTTCAGAGACATTTTATCAGCTGTCTATCACTGTGGGACTTTGATGCCTAATTACTTCAAAACCCAAAAGCCCTGCCTGAAAATTGGTAGCATCTGGAATCTCCCATTATTTGTCCCTCCAAATTTTTGCTGCAGAAATAGAGAAATAATTAAACCAGAACAAAGTCACAAGGGGAATGTGACTCATGTTTTATTTGCCAAGCTGTCAGAAATGCTGAAGGCCTCCTGCTGTCACACAGAGCCTCATAGAGGGTTTTGCCAGTCCTGAACATTCCCAGGCTGGTGCTGAGGATTTGGGAAGAAGGAAACAATATGCCATTATCCACAGCTGGAGCCATGACCCATGAAGGAATCTTCTCTGTGCTTCTAAAAGGATCAACTTCTTTCTCAGTTGTATTTTGTCAGAAGTACAGACAGGGCAAGGTGGCTTTTATCCTGTGAGTTTTGGGTTAACGTGACAGAAACCAGAGGTCTGATTAGACTCTTATGTGAATTCCAGAAAAACAAAAGTCCTTTAAAACATGCCATTCTTGCTCAATGGAACCATGCAACTTTGCTTTCCTCCTCAGGTCTTTTCTCAAAGGTAAATTAATTCAAGGTTATCAGTTCCCTTCAACATCCCCCACTTCACTGGAATTTATCTTAATTTACTTTAATGAAACGTACAATATTAATCTTAATTAAAAGCCTTTGGGGACAGACCTGAGTAGACAGACTCATGACACAGACACCTTGCACTTTTGCTGGAGCCTCTCTTCTATGTCATTTGGGATCCAGGAATTTGTCTTTCAGCAAACGATAACCCTGGTATTTTTCAGCTGTATTGAGCAGTTAAGTAGTCAATGACTTCAGAGAATTTTCCTGATAGACTCTGACTTACTCTCAACTCCCTCCTTGAATCAGCATTTCTTGTCAGAGGGAGGAAAAACAGCCTGAGTCAGTTGGCTCAAATAACCAACTTATTTTGCGCACACATTGCATTTCAGCAAGTAAAATTGATCAGTTACCTAAAAGTTCAACAAAACTGGCCATTGAGTGACATGAAGAACTAAACTGTCCACAGAATTTTTTATGATGAAGGGCTGAATTGGGATTGCTCAGCCTGGAGAAGAGAAAGCTCTGGGGTGACCTCACTGCAACTTTTCAGTACCTGAAGGGGTTTTGCAAGAAAGATGGAGAGGGACTGTTTGCAAGAGCATTTGGTGATAAGACAAGGGGAAATGTATCTAAACTGAGATAGGGCAAGTTTAGATTGGATATTGGGAAAAAATTCTTCACTGTGAGGGTGAAGCTGGACCAGGTTGCCCAGAGAAGTTGTGAATGCCCCTGAATGTGTTCAAGGCCGGGTTGGATGGGGTTTGGAGAAACATGGTCTAGTGGCAGGAGTCTCTGCCCATGGCAGTGATGTTGAAAACAGATGATCTTTAAGGCCCCTCCCATCCCAAACCATTCTATGATTTGAATCTCCTTCTTCTCTCTGACTGTATTGCATGAGAAGAGGCAGGACAGGTCTGCTTGACCGGTGCCTTTGCTGTTGTTCAGCTCAGGCACTTGACTTCCTGCTTGGCAGCAGCTACAAAACTGCTGGTTCCTTTCCAGAAACCCAAGTGGTTTGCATTCATTTTGGTGGTGTGAAACATCACAATTTTCCATGATATTTGGAGAACAGGAAACCAAATACAAGGTTTTTTGTTTTACCTTATATACATGTCTGTATATATACATGTTCATGTATATATGGAGGTATCCATTTCATGAGATGTGGAAAGAAGTTTGCGTGTGAGTGACACAAATTGTTTGCACTGCTTGAATGATCCTCTATTTTTTAAAAAAATGAAAACCACACTGTTGTCCGTCCCACCACTTTTCATCCCACACATCTTCAGCGAGTTAAAAAACATAATAAGCTGCTCTCCACTGCTCCATTAAACTAAAGTATGTTTAAATGGGCCTTCCAGCACCTCTCCCTCTACAGTGAACACTCACACAGGCTTGAATATCAAACTCCAGATGTTTGGGATCTTGGCAGTCATGCCCTGCTCCTGAACCTTTGCCATCAGCTGAAGCAAATGGCTGTTACTGAGAGTGTTGTTGACCTAAACATTTTCTGACAGCGGCTTCAACCTGCCCCTATGACTGACACTTCCCAGAAAGCTGATGTGTCTGATGGGCTGTATCAGTTTCAGCTCTTTAAGTTTCAGACTCGGTAGCTGGTAAAATGAGTTCAGTTCTCACCGTGCATAATTCGGTAACTGCTGCATCAGCTTTAGCTTGCTCTGCATTTAATTTATTAGGAGAGATGCATTTCACAGGCACAGATTGATTGTTATTTCACCAGGTGATGTCTTTCCATCAGCAGGTGATATATGTCATTTACTACGTTACACAGTTGCAGATGTTGAAATATGGTTCAAAGGGATACGTACTTGATTTTGCAATATATTCTAATGCATTTTGACACGCTTTTCATTTAATAATATATTCAGTCACTCCTTCTATTGTGTATGTTTGTCGGGTGGGTTTTTTGTATTGGGTTGTTTGGTTTGTTTTTTTTTTTTAATTTAGATGTGTGATTTATGGATGTTTCTCTTTATTTAGACTGTGCTTAACTTTTACATCACTCTGGTTTGCTTATTTATATATCAGAAATATTTACACATGTAGATTATTGCCACATGTAAACCTCCACATACAAAGGAAAATTAGTCAATTTGTAGAGATATGGACTAAACATTGCAAGATGCTTATAACTTTGGGAGTCTGGTTTTGGTGGGATCTTAGAACATTGCTCAAGTAACATTGATTCATAACCTGCTTTACATGCTCACTACTTCTCTTCTTGTCATTCATAACTTTATAATTTTCTTTATGTGGTTATAAGAAGAAAAAAATTGTTCCAAGTTTACTTTTTATTTATAGAACTCCATATAAGCTGACAAAGAGCTCATAGTCCTGAGATGAACTTTGAGGAAATGTCTTGATTTCTGTGTGTGCTGCAGCAAGATTTTCTGAATTTCCAAGCTAACAACATTTCTACCACTCCCAAACACATGCTGTGGGACAAAAGCATATTTTTTCCTTGTGAAAAATGGACCATGATCCTCAAAGTGTATCGGTGGGCAGTTGGCAGTAGGCAATGGACAAGTATTTTCTCTGAGGAAAGATGAAGCATCAGACAAAGCAGCAGCTTCACATTACGTGTTGCAGCTGGAGGTTCAAATGAGATTCAGGCAACTTCAGCTCTGTCCTTTGTCATTTTGGAGTGGATGCTCTAAGATTGAGACATTTTACTTGAATCATGAAGCTTTTCAGCCTGATTATGTTTCAGCAGTTTAACTTTACCAAATGCTTCACAGAAAATATTTAGCCCCTAAAAGAACTTGCTTAAAAACTAAGAATGTCAGTATTCCACACAGTCATTAAAGACTACATGACATTCTCAAGAGAAGAAGAGATTGAGTGCAGAAATAAGAACAAAGCTTCTTCTCACTTTTCTGCACTTCAACTCCAAACTCCAAACCTTTAAGTAAGTGCTGCAATTTGGAATATTCTCCAATGCTTTTGCTGGGAATGCTTTCGCTGGGAATGATTTTGCTGGGAATGATTTTGCTAGCACATTCAGGGCACTTAAACTCTGCTTCTCCTCTGAACTGCTCTCTGGAGGAGGTTTTCTCACCCCAGTCAGTATAAAGAGTGCCACAGTATACAAATCTCCTAACTAGGTATCTACACTGTAAATACCCTCTCAGGGACTGTTGCTGCAGGATGTAGCATTAAAACCTGTTCCGATGCCTCAAAGAATTACTAAAATGTTGTCACAGGCAGGCAGCTATGTATCATTTTTCTGTCACTGAGCACCTTTACAGCATTAAAAATATTCTAAGTGCTCAAACAATGTGCAAAGTAAATCCATTTTAAACGAAGCCAGTTAAAGTATAAACAGGAAAATGTTTGTCTTGTTTTTGCCTTTTCGTATTTTCCCCAACACAGAAAATAATAAATTGCGAAGCTGTAAAATGCTGGAACAATAAGGGCAATTTTATAAAATATTTTAACAGTTTGAAGAATTTTCTGCTTGGAGGATGAAGATAATATGTGTGTGTATATATGTGTTTGTATATATATATATATGTATATATGGGGATGGTGTTTTGTTTTTTTTTCACACCGCCTTTCTGACTCACAAAATGCTTCAGTTCATTGAATTTATTAAGAGAAAAATTGTGTGTTGCTGTTTCTGATCCAGTGATTAGTTGAACTTATCTCTTGAGGACTGTGGGAGAGCAGAAATTCTTAGGCTTTGTTTTTGCAATGCCATCTTTGGACGTAGATCCAGAATATTGATATCAAGGGACCGACCTAAAGCTTATTGAAATCAATAGGAAGACTGACTGCAGTGATAATGGTACTAGCCACAATTTTGGAAATTTCTTAAGCAACAGCTTTATACTGCAATGGGATTTGAGTAAATGCCGAAGCGTTTTGCTGCGCTGAGACTTCGTCCTGGAACCGGGGTTTATGTACCTGCATTTATCAAAGGTGGTGTGCCTGTGTGCTTGCAGGTGTGTGTACATGCACCCAAATGAGCAATCAACATGGAGCTGCTGTGCCTTTATTACTCAGAGCAGATAGCCAAACATCCATCCGTCACATAAAATAATAGGGAGCTGCAAAACGCACTGGTTTTCACCAGCTGCATCCTCCCCTCTTTTTCAGGGAGATGGTTTTGTTGTTGCATTTGCCAGGCTGTCATCGGCTATTTCTCCAGCATGGGGAGATCCTGACACCAGCCATCAATATGTCACATCTAAGTGGTGTTGTGCTCAACACTCACACACGATTTTCAAGCTCTATAGTTGTGTGTTCTGCATAAGAACCTGCCGTGGCTTAACCCCAGCCAGCAGCCAAGCCCCATGCAGCCACTCGAAAGCCCTGCTCAGCAATAACAAAAACATCTCTGTAGTATCAACCCCGTGCTCAGCACAAATGCAAAATTTAGCCCCATACCAGCCACTGTGAAGAAAATTAACTCTACCCCAGCCAAAACCAGCACAGAACCTTTAGATGAGAGTAGGTCTGTAGCACATTTACATCATGAGGAGGCCTGAATTACAAGAATTGAAGTATTTTGGTGTTAACTTGCTAATTTTAAAGCTTGCTTGAGTTTTCTTTGGACCCCTAAGTTTCACAGCGAACATGAACAGATCTTATCCCTTGCTAATTCAAATGGAGTATCCAAACACCTGCCCATCCATAAGAACTGATTTGTGCTCAAAGGTTTTTGTCATGCCCTGGTAGAATGTAAGCCATAAAGAAAGGACTTTAAATATAAGGGAGAAATCATATCAGTAGGTTTTGGCAAAGAAAGAGTTCTCATAAATATTGAATGACAAAAGGCTGCCAAGGGGTCCAAGAGGCCAGCACATGTCACTCTCAAGCCAAATTAAAACAAAAAGGTTGAGAAGCTGAGTCCAAAGATTGCTTTAGATCTTTTTCATGTGAGTTTATGTTGGTTTGGAACCACAAAGCCCTCGACAGTGGGATAAAAATGTTATGTTACTATGGAGAGTGTTTTGAGGTAGCATTACTTGGAGTTTATTTTGTGCTGCAGTTCTGTACTGTGTTTGTAGAGGGTGATTTTTGTTGTTGCTCTGGGCTAAATTACTGCAGTACAAAAGTTTCCCATCTCATTTCACTTCCTCCCCATCTTTCAAAAAATACTACTTCAGTAACAATCTGAAGGTAACTTGCTGGAGACTTCTTCTGTGTCTATTTCACTATCATTTTGCACTAAATAGCTTTTGGTTTATGGTTCAAAAAAAGAAAATCCTTACTTGCTGGAGCATAATTTTTTCCAGTGGCTGTGGCACCACATTAATCCTGAATTATTTTTCTGAAATATTAGCTGTGCAAGAAACTACATTTAAATAAAATAGCATTTTCCTGGAAATCATATGACACTGTAAGAGGTTTTGAGTTTGTTTTAAAGATGATAGGAATGATAGACAGACCCAAATCCTTATCTACGCATGTCCAGATGGTACACTTTAGTGATCTGAGCTTGGAGATGGATGAGAAAAACTTGTGATTTTTAATCTTGGATCTGACACCACTTCCCTCTGTGGCCTAAGGCAAACCACTTAACTTCTCCATGCCTCAGTTCACCATTTGCCTCTAACTTGGAGTCTTTAGCAGCAGCTGCTTTCACTTTCTTTGGTAATTAGGCGAGCAATCTCTTGCTTGAGGCCTGGCATTAAAAGCTACCCCTCCTGCTTAAAGGATAGTGGAGTATTTTGATATCTGTCATGCTCATTTTTCCTGGTTTTCAGTGCTTTTTAAAGGTTTCTTTTGACATCTTTTGCATGTGGTAATGCAATCAATAAGTTTAGGTTCCTATGGATGTAACACTTGAGGAACACAAGCTTGCATCTGCCTCTCCTCCAGCCCAGGGAGATTTGAGGAAACACAGGTGAGGGTTTCAGATTCATCCTCAGGACCTTGCCAGGACAACCAGGACATCTGCAATGCCAGCCCCTGGACACTGTAGTGGTGTCTGTATAACTCAGTAAAACAGTCCCTGGACCATATTTGCTTCCAAGACCTTGTATATGCCTCACGCTCTTACCACACATATTTTTCACCCCACCAAATTGAGTGATTATATCCAAACTGCCCGTGGGGATGGGATCCTTTCATAAAGTGTCTCCTCTACTGC
This sequence comes from Machaerirhynchus nigripectus, assembly GCA_013397975.1. Lineage (NCBI taxonomy): Eukaryota > Metazoa > Chordata > Aves > Passeriformes > Dicruridae > Machaerirhynchus > Machaerirhynchus nigripectus. Next base: position 1,957,372 of record VZRQ01018914.1, on the reverse strand, counting down.
TGGGAAAGTTCAATGTCTGGGAGAGGGTTAATTAGCACAGGACCAAAATCACAAGAGGGAGAATTCTGTAGGTTACATGAGAACTGAGAGCCATTTTTAACCCTGTTTTATTTACCTGGATAGATATGGACATGTTCCAGGGAAGTATCCTGACTGCTAGGTGAGGAATAAGTTTAAGAAATAAATAATTTTAAATGTTACAGCACATTCTCTACAGCTAACTGAGATACTTGCAGTTCTGACAAAAGTAATACCTAAGAGGCTACTCTCTAGCATTGAATCTCTAAATATACAGGTAATAAATACCATAATCTCCTCTTCAGAAATCAAAAACCATGATCAACTTACCCAAAGTAAGTTTGTGGTCAATTGTATCTGTACACTGGCAGGGATGGTTATTCATCAGCCTTTGAGCCTGTGCCACGGCCTATCTTTATTTACTAAAGCACACCTGTAAGTGGGAAAGGGCTCAGACTTGAACCTCTCAAGACCTGCTGGGTGTTCTGCGCCATAGGAAAAAGAGCTCCCCAAAACCAAACCATGGTTACATTTTATTTAGAAATGTATATTGTTTGTGAAGCATTTTTACAAGGTTAACTCCAACTAAAATAATTTTAGGATGAACTAGCAAGTCCCAGGATGATTAGTGACAGGTTACGGTTACTCAGGAAGATTTTCCCGGCCCTATATTCCTCAGAAGGCCACACTGCTCCTCCAACTGGGAGATGTATTTCCTCCTTTTGAGCTATGAGAGCAGTGCCTCCTGTCTCAGCAGGACCTTGTTCCATGGCATTACCTTTGAGTAGTACTTGTTTTCATGGCCTTATCAACTTCCATGGGTCATTTCCAACTGAACATGGTATTTCTGGAAGAATTTTTGTTATTGGTCCCCAGATGCTTGCCCCTGCCTTCTGTACTACTGAATTTCATTAAATTGCAGTTACTCCTGTTTTCAGACTCATTCAGTTGCTCCTTGCAGATGCTCTGAACCTCTCTGTGTCATCAGTGAGGCTCACCTTATTGATGTACTCACTTTCTATGCCAGGATTGCTAGTGAAAGTATTAATTAGTATTGCTCTTAAGGCTCCTCTCTCAGCTTCCTTCAGGCTGGAAATTTCTAATCTCACTTGTACTTGTTGTTAAATGGTCTCTGAGCAAGCCTACATTCTCCTCCTTCTTCACTAGCAGATTCCTGGTTTATCCTTCAGCTTTAAGTTTTATATGGTTCATGCTCCTTTGCTGAGGGAATCAGCATAGTTTGAGATTTTTTTCATAAATAAAAACCATCAGGTTACTCCAGCAAGAACTACTTTTGGCATCCCAAATTTAACTGTACTCTATATCCTTTTTTTCCTGAATATTTTTAATTTTTCTTTTTCTTTGAGATTTGTTTCAATTTTTTGTACTTTTCAGACAGAACTTACAAGTCTCTAGTGAGTTGGATCATTTTTGTTGCTGCTTTCTGAAAAGAATCCCTATATCTTCAACTACCTATGCCTTAGAGATTTTTTACTATTGGCTCTGCAACTTCTCATTGTTTTGGAATTCAGACACATCAGGTCACTGTGACTTCTCTTAAACCCTCTGAGTTTTTGTTTCTTTCTAATTTCCATTTCCATATCTTGGCTAGTGTATTAGTCATCCCACCTTTGCTACTGTGTTCTCATTGCTGTTCTTAGCAGCCACCTCAGCACCAGTAAATAAAGCAAGGCCTGGCACAGTAATAAGTAGTATTACTTATTTAGTAAATAAATCTGGCACAGGCTCAGAGACTGATGAATAACCATCCCTGCCAGTGTACAGATACAATTGACCAGTTTTTGAGTCACGCAAAGTAGCACTGACATGATGCCCATGCCCAGCTCAGGGACAGATCCAAGTACAAAATCTGGATGTGACCTTCCTGCTTTGCAGGGTGTAGAAAGTTTAATTATATAAATGATTAGGAGTACAAGTCTGACGAGGAGAAGCTGAGGGAGATGGGGGATTGCAACCTGGAGAGAAAAGGGAAAAAAAAAAGCTCAGGAGGGAATTTATTGCTCTCTACAACTCCCTGAAAGAAAGTTGTGAAGTGGGGGTTGGCCTCTTCTTGCAGGTAACCAGTGGCAGGACAAGAGGAAATGCCCTCAGTCTGTGCCAGGGTAGGTTTAGATTGGCTATTAGGAAAACTTTGTTCAGCACAAGGGTTGTTAAGCAGTGAAACAGGTTACCCAGGGAGGTGGTGGAGACACCATCCCCAGAGGGATTTAAAAGCTGTGTAGATGTGGTACCTGGGGACATCGTTTAGTGGTGGACTTGGCAGTGCTGGGTTAATGCTTGGACTTGATTATCCTAGAAGTCTTTTCCAACCCTAATGATTCTGTATTTCTATGTGATCCACCCACATGCAAGATTTTAGGTCATTTTATTCATTAGCATATCTGTATCCATTGAAATCAAGGCACAGTATCACAATATCCATTTAGATGAGTTCATTATCTTTCCTCCCTCCACCACTAATTCTTACTTTGCAGCAGAAAAAAGTGAAGGCAGAGGTGCTCAGCAACTCACTAAATTAGTAGCAGTCCTCAAAGCAGGGTGAAATAAAACAGGACCAGAAATGCAGAGAGTGTATTTTTATATTCCTTTATAGATTTCTTTGTTCGTGAAGCCTCTGGTTTGTAAGCACCTCCCTGCCTGAGTTTTTTTCTAATCTATGCTGTGATTTTATCTGTTTTCTTTTCTCCTCTGGACAATAGGTTGTTTAACTTCTCCCTACCCTTTCCCCTCCCCATTCTGTTGTCTCTGCTGTCTTTTTATAGCTTTGTTTGGCTGATTTAGGTTTGCATGATTTATCACTCTAATAACCTCTTCCTGCAATGGTGACAGGGAAGGTGCCATGGAGGGTGGAAAACTCCTTCTTCTTTATTGTTGTCTCCTGTGTGATCTGACAGGTTGGGAGAGCAACACAAAAGTGGGAGGGAAGGAGATGGGAGGCACTGGAGCTGCCAGAATCTCCCCCCTTTCAACACTTCTGCCAGCTTTTCTAGAAATGACAGATTCTTCCACCCCTTTTTTTTGAGCCTTTCAGGAGGAGAGGGTGGGGCTGAGTGGCAGTAGCATGAGAGGGTGGCCAGAGAGAGAAAATAGTTACAGTCTTGATGTGACAATTTAGGTCTGCAGAGGTTTCACCTCAGGTGAAAAACCAGAGTAGTCATGGTTTGACTCTATGTGCCACCAAAGAGTGGGGTGAGAGGAGGGCTTGGATGGCTGTTCTGGTTTCTGGTCTACTTAATCTCTGTGAGGGGCAAAAGACACCAAAGGAAGGACTTGAAGGAATGAAAATAAGGCTGATGTTTGGCCTTCTGTGGCTTGGAAAATTCTGAGCTATTACAACATTGAATAAGCCAAGCCCTGTCACTGTTTTCTCTCTATTTTATGTGAAACACAGAGCAGCCAAAGGCCAATGGCCTGTTCAACTTCTCTACAGCAGCTTTGTTTCACCTTCACACTGAAAAAATGAGCAGAGCACAAATTTTGTCCATTTTAGTGCATATCTTTTCTCATTTACTGTTTCAGAGCTCCTCTCCCCTCATCAATCTGCTCATAAGTCCCTTGATTTAAATATTGCCATTTCTAACCCCACTGTTAAAACGTTTTCCACCACCCTTATGGTGCTGCCCTTATGATGTTTTCATCATAGTTTTTCAATACATTTTTTTTTCCTTTGAAAGTGCCAAAATGAATTCTGGCTCAGGAGACCTGCCAACTTGCCAAACTAGTGACCAGGCCCTGTTTTCCAAGGGACTTAGATTACAATTTTTTCCCATTTAGGAGGTCTGTTTTCAAAATTATATTAAACCCCAGTACTCCCAGCAAGAAGCAACTTACATCACCTTCAGGATAAAAAAGATGGCCCATGTCTGGTCAATGTTTCTTAAGATCATGACTTTGTGCTGTATTTCTAACACCAGAAGTTTTTTGTTCATTTATTTGTAAGATTTTCTCTCTGTTACATCTGTTCTCACAGTTCAGCTCTGAGAGGCAATGTCAATTTCACTACATTCCTCTCCTCTTTTATTTTTTCAGGAATCATAGAATGGTTTGGATTGGAAGGGACCTTAAAGCTCATCTCCTTCCAGCCCCACCTTGCCATGGGCAGGGGCACCTTCCACTAGAACAGGTTGCTCTGAACCCCATCCAACCTGGCCTTGAACACTTCCAGGGATGGGAAATCCACAACTTCTTGGGGCAGCTTCTTGTTTTATAGCAGATAATTGAGGGTTCCAATTTATTACAGCACAGACCAAGCAGTTGGCACTAAGTCTGTTGGGACTGGTTCTGGCTGGGCTCCTGAGAATCAATCCTGCCTCTCTCTCCATCATTGCTCATTGATATTTAGTGGCTCTTCGCAATCAATTTTTTTTCTCTCTGCAGGTTCCTCCCACATAACCTGGACTTGGCTTATGTCCTGGCACTTTCCTTCAGGGCAGGAGAGGGAGGGCTGATGGCTCAAGTATTTAATGAAAGTAAGGAGTAATTGCCCTCCTGAAGCCTGGGAATACCACTCTACATGCCAGCTGCATCCCAAAGGCATCAAAGTTGGCAACAATACAGGTTCAGTGTGCCCTTTTTACAGTGATTTGAGTGTGTTTGAAAGGTCTGCTCTGCCTTTTGCTGCAGGGGGAGAGAAACCAGGGAAAACTATGTTGGGGTTTTTTTTTAAGGAAAATAACTTTTCACTGCAGTTTTGAAAGGCTAAGTTTGTAAGGACAAATTGTGGTTCTCTTTGAGATATCAAAAATTTAATTAGAAACACTCTAAATATAACTTCATTTTTTGCCAGACAACTTAATAAGTATATTTGGGTGGCTAATTTCACTTTGGAATACATAATTCTCCAATGCTTTCAAGTTCTATGAAGCTGCAGACCATCCTGATTATAGAGAGTTATTTAATACCTTGTTGGTTAAATATGTCTCTAATTCTGCCTGTGACCTTATTTCATATTAAACTTCTCAATAATACAATCTCATTTTAGTGGGAATATTAACTGAGTATTTAAGTGTTGTTTTCCATCCTAGAATAAGTCCTGTATGAGCCCAAGAGTCTCTTCCCTTGACTTGGATAGTGAGTTCCATGACGCTCCCAGTCTGCAAGGTGATCCAGAAGCTGTTGGCCCATGATGGGTGCCCTCTCCAGTCCATGGGGTGGTTTTCTCTGGAGACAACCCTGGAAGGAGCCAGGGCAGGGAATCCTTTCTCTGAGTGAAGCACTGGCTTTCCTTCCCCGGCCCTGTTGCCCCTGGACTCTCTCATGTTTTGAGGAATGAGCCATCAATCACTAACCCCAGCAATCCATAGCTCAACATATCATTTTGTCTTCTACACTTCTCTGCAATCATGAATCATGTCAGGTTATCATAATTTGCAGTCTGGGAACCTGTAGTACCTCTAAGCACTACATCATCAGCTACAGAAAATTCTCATTTAAATGAGAAAGATGCAGTGGATATATTTTGTAATTCCCATCCCATCTTACCCTGATAGCCTTGAAGGTTTCCTGCAATGCCTCATCCTTTGCTGCAGTCCCTGCAAATTTATTCTGTATTATTTCTGAGACTGGATAATTGTTTCTTATATTTGCATTATTACATTTTCTAGGTTCCTTCAGTCTATACACTCTCTGAATCAAACCTAGGCTAAACATGTTTTTAAACCAAATATTGCCTTTTTATTCCTGCAACTATAACAGACTTGATCAGTTCCAGTTAAAGATAAATTTCAGATCACGTAATTCTTTACTCAGAATTAGTTTCATGCTATGCATTCACAATTATATTTGTCTTTCCTCTATGTATTTACACTTCCCATTCACTTTTTTTTTCTAAGTGATCTATGTTTTGTCTATAATTTATAAGCATTTCATTATTTTTTAATGAAAAAATAATTTCTTTGCTTCAGCATTTTTCAGCCAAGCCCCATGCAGAACTCCTCTATGTCAGTGCCAGCTCTGTCCCCTGAAGAAGGTCTGGGTGTACAAGAACTTGTCTGTTTTTCTGACTGTCTGTGCTGGCCTGTTGAAAGGTGCTGCCTGTCCCTGCAAACCCTGTCACTCCCTGCTCTCCTGAGCACTGAGTCGTGAGATGTTCTTTTTGTCCCTGCTACTCAGGGCTGAAAACTCTTGCAAAACAGCATTCATTGCCAAATGCTGGCTGTTGTCTGGGTCTGTACATGTTCCTTTTCCTCAAGCAGCTGCTTTTCTTTGACATTTTCTTGCTGTTTATTCTACAGCACCTCTTCCAAACCCCTCACTTTGCAGTGACCTCCTGCTTCCCAGCAGCCTCTCCTGCTGGTGAATCTGTCGAGAGCAGCTGCAGCTTGTTTCCCATTTAACATTTTCATCCAGCCTCGAATATTTCTGCAGCTTGGCACATCCTGGTGGCATCTTCCCTAGGTCTGGATGACATCCTCCAGCAGTCCTTCCTTGCAGCTCTGGAACTGTGCTGCTGGTCACTAGCCGATAGTTCAAATGTGGCCTGATGATGCACAGCTACACACCCGACTCACTGGTTTAGGATAAGTCAACAAAAACTTTAGAGGGATTCTTCTCTTTTCAGTTTCCAATCTCTTTCCATTTTTTTTTGGCAAGGCAGTATTCCCCAAATTTATGAAGCTTGCCCATTTGTTCTGGCTTCATTATGTACTACTAAAGCCAACACTCACAGGGAGATGTAATATAAGCTCCGGGTAAATGCTCTGGATTTTTTTCAGTATCAACTATATATCTCTGACCTCAAAGTCTTAGCAACTGATACTGTTGAAAAATGACTGTTAGGAGCTCTTTCAAAGCTCATTTGAAAGAAATCAAACATCATGATATTTTTGGAAAGCAGGCACCTCTATATTCCTGCTTTCCAAAAGTGTAATAGAGAAAATTTAATTATTTGACCACATTAGGACTGGAAGAAATCTGTCCTTTCAGGGGAACTTCTTTAAATCACGACAGCTGGGAAAAAAAACCAACAAGCCCAAACCCAAAACCCAAACCAGGATAATGAAATTAAATGAAATAAGGGATTGAAATTAAATGAAATACACAATATAGAATATAGTATTAAAATAAAAATAATAAAAGCATAAAATATTGAAAATACAATATACAATATGATATACAATATACCATATAAGTTATAAGAGATAAAAGCATAAGCAAAAATAAAAGAAAAGCTTCCACTATCAAGTTGAATGTTGGAAACAATCATTAAAAAACGAGGAAAAAAGCCCCCATAGATTGCAGCTCTCACAGTTTCTCGATTCAAACTTTTTTGCCATTAAAAGTAATTTGCATGACTCATGGTAAAAATGTGAGACGCAGTGATTCTTTAAGGCCAGAACTGGGACCTGTGCTTTGCTTAAATGTGAAGCCAATAAAAGTGGGAAATACTGATTAATTAAATAAATATGATAAATCATTTCTATATCTGAATATTTATTTAGAGAAAGATTTCCAGCATATCAGGTGTCATTGTTTGCAGGTAATGCTGTGGGAAGTAATCAAACAAAAAGCACAAAACTGCCTCCTTTAACTCGGTTACATTATAAACTGTGCTGAGCATCACCTGGGACTCCGGAAAATTGTGACATCATTTGAGATTGGTTGACTTTCCTGTAACAAAATTGATGCTTTTTGGGTCCAACTCAGATCTGGACTCTCCTCAAAGTTCTAAAAAAGCCATGAGAAACAGCTTTTCATGTTCTTTACTTTCCTTCACTTTGTAATTTCAAAGAAGATGCTGTTGTGAAATTAAAATACAAAGAAATACTGCGGGTAAGCAATTTTTGGAGGGTTTTAGGTTTGTTTAGTAATTTTCATGCTTTTCTTTTTATAATGTTATCCAAGCTGAAGAGTAACTCTGAAATACAAAGCATCATTTTGATTATATTGAAATGTATGAAAGGTATTTAAAAGATCATTTTACATACATAGTATGATGCTAGCAAAATCAAGCATTTTGTTATTGATTGAATAATATGTTCTTGTGATTAAAAGCAGGTTTTTAAAACAATTACACTTTCCTAAAAAAATTGTATATGAGCTAAATTGTTTAATTAACATTAAGAAAACTTTCCAGAAAATAAAAAAACAAATCAACCATATTAAAATTAAATCTGTGTGTGATTACTTCAAACAAGTCCCTATTAGTCACTACCTGGACGATCATGGTCCTTCATTGTCGTACTCAGACACGAAAGGACCACGCAGACACCGTTCTGTTAGGATAAGGCCTGGGCCAAAAGAGAGAGAGCAAGAAGGGCCAAGGTAGGGCAAGTAGAAGGAAGAAGACCGGCCCGGCCCTTTATTTTGTCAGTTATATATCTTTTTAGAGACAACCATGGATTGGAGGATGGGGTTACCACCTCTCCATGACACTGGTTAGACCAAAAGTCTATCATAATTCTCTGCCTAACAAAAGGAATGATAATAATAGATACCGGTAGGTAAACATGCCTGATGCTTACAGTAAAGTGCCTGGGAAATTTTACTACAGGAATGAAAACATAGAAAGACTGCAAAATTCAGGGCGACACTTCATGATTCATGTTTAGTTCCCAATTATTCACAGTTTGTTAATTGGTGTGATATGGAATGAATATTGATGGTACAGCCTGAAGATGATTCCCATACCAAAGGAGCAGGCATATTTACTGTCCATGTACACTGCAAAAAACAAAGCTCCTAACAGATACATCTTGGAAATCTGGCAAACACCTTTCTCTGTGTGCTTTATGTTGGCTCATTACACAGTCTCGCAACAAGAGTGATGAAAAATATTATCCAACATAATGGGAATAAATAAATAAAACAAAATAAAGTAGCGTAACACAAAAACAGGGGAAAAAATAAAGTGAAATGGATAAATTTAGCTGTTTAATTTGTATAAATTTCTTGAGAGACTCTGGACCCAGTAGGGTCCAGATAGACAAAATAGTGGTGTGACTTGTTGTTTGTAATAGAGAAGGGCCAGATGTGGTGTTGGCTATCCAGGTTTACACCTGCACTGAAACAGGAGGGTGTTCATTGAGGAGAAAGAAGCCTGAGGCACTCGTATCTGTGTCAGAGTTTTCCCCAAGCTGAGTGTTAACCTCCCATTTTCAGCTAGTCTGTGCATCTGTGTTAAACCCAGCAGGGTCGTGAGCCAAAGTTATTCAGAGGGGAGGTGCAACAGCCTTTAAGAACCAGTGAAAAAAAACCAAACCCTTTCACTTGTTTCAAAGAATTTGTGTTTGTTTTTGCCATGGGGTAGAATATATTTGACCAAGAGGATATGTTAGTAAGTAAAAAAGCACCTAAAGCTGGAGAAGCTGGAGGTGGTGAGAGTCTAATCCATGAAAAAATCATCTCTGAGGAGCTGGGAGAGAATCTCAAGCATTTCAAAGGAAACCTGGGAGATTAACTCGGAGCTAACACTTTAGTGGGATGGCCCAAACTGACTCTTAAATTGGGGATGCAACAGGAAAATATGAAAGAGTAAATGCAAGAGGTGAACAGGATTGAAGCTGTCAATTAGGGGTAATACATCTGAAGGAGAACAAGTCATAGAATGACACAAAGTCTCATATCCAATCTGCAAGAAAGGATTTCCACCAAAACAGAGACCAACTCGAGTTTTCAAGGGAAAATGTACATGTCCTGGTATGGAGATGAGACAGCAAATCACAGGGACTGTGACCCATCGCCTCTTCATCCTGGCCACAGTGTGCAGCGTTTAAAATAAACCAATCTAAACCAGAATGTGAAGTTCTTAATTGATTTTGTTGTCTTTTGAAATGGCTCAACTTATCATTGAAATGCAAAGAAACACAGCTGCTCTGTAAATGTTCAGAAAGCCAATGTATTAAAAGAAAAAGCATTAACATTTAACTTGCACTTGAGGTGGTCTTCACCTTTGATCAAAGAGCATAACATGAAAAAATTTTATTGAAATAGTGACATTTCCAGTATTCAGGCAATATAATTTTTCACATAAAATGGAGAATAGCTTTGGTCCAGTTTCTTCGCATTAAAAAATTGCATTTTTAGTACAGTCCAGGTAGTTTATAAATTCAGCTCAACTTATCTGACTTCATGCTAAAAAAAAAAAAGAATAAAAGACATTACAGAAAATAATAAGTTTTTACTTGTTTAAAATTCTGTGGGGTTTTTTTTATAAAATGTATTAATTCAAAATATTACTTTTTCCTCAATCTGAAAAAAACCACATTTTAGGTTAGAGCAAATACTGTGTTCTAGACGAAGCGGTGTATTTTAGGTACTTTAGATGAAGTGGTGATTTTCACATTTTAATTTACTTTTTTTTTTTTCTTTTCAGTGGCAGTGGCTGATGACCTGGGGAAAAAGACTGAAAGTTTCAGTTCTTCATAGTGTTATAAGCAATGCAAGGCAACAGGATATAATTTCTTCTAATGACAGAGAGAGGGCTGCTCTGGCTGTACCTACACCAATAAAGTGAATGTGGCAGTGTGCAAGACACAAGCACCCACATTCCAAAGATTGCCCTTCCTTGAAATTCTCAACACAGGACCTGGAATGAATTTCACCTGGCCCAAATCACCCACTCCCAGACAAAGGCCAAGCTTGGTGCAGAGCTTATCTTAGCCAGGAATATTTGTTAACCGTCAGTCTGCACATATCCATCCAGTTACGGACAGAAAGGATAAGTTCCGCTAAATGCACCAGAATTGTCCCTGGATGGTTTAATTTCCTACTAAAGCCACAGCCTCCAAGGCTACATTTAAGATCAGCTTTAGTTTCCATTTAGGAGGCAGGTATGCGAGCCTGGCTCCAGGCACAGCTGAAGGCTGCCTTCAACAGCACACGGGATCCCAGCAGCAGCTGTGAAGCATTTAATGAAGCAGAATGTCCTAAACAAGTTCAGTGCTCTGCGATGTCAGCAGGCAGAGCACTCACCTGCTCTCTCAGACAGACATTAAGTGGGAGCATCCCATCTCAGACAAGCTCATCAAGAAGCCTTTGCCCACCTTTCCAAACTGAAAGTAAACCAGGCAAACCAGCCCCCACGATGTGTTCATGTGAGGTTAGAAAGGCTGAGGGGGGGAAAAATAAGAACACAAAGGACAAGAACATGGCTTAAAAGCAAGGAACAAATCTATACCTTGCCATAGTAACTTTGATGATGTTAAAGGAGGGTCTTATTTCACCTTCAAATTTGGGGTTAAATGCTGCACTCTCCGTGATGAGTATTAAGGTGTCCACTCACTTCAGAATGGATCCAGTAACACCCTTGGTCTCCTCTGTTTTTCTTTCTCGAGTCTCTCTTCTTACCATCCCTTTAGCATCTCCCCCCACTCACTGTGTTGTCAAGTCTCAGAGCAGGCTGCTAACCCCCGTTATCTCTTTATCATATTTCTCTTGTTACACTCACCAACTGAAGGAAAAGAGAGCACAAAATACCTATTTGTGAAAGACTGAGACTTGCAGAGTCCACGGAGCCTCCTTTATGACACTGAGGTTCTTTTCAGCTTTATGGCAGGGGTGGGGTTTTTTTCAGTCTTGCAGATCTCTGAAAAGACAAGTAGCCTTGCCAAATGTGCAGGCACACACACTTAGGTTTGCACACCTCAAAGCTATCAAACATGTCACATTTTATTTCTTTCACCTGTTTATGGACTGTGGACACCTGTGATTTATTGGCAGCACATACTGGCTGCTGTGGAGGAATTTTCCAATACAGGAATTAGTTTAGTAATCCTCCAGGTTCATGAAACCATTTTGGATTCTATTTTGAAAATTTAGTATCTGTTTGAGGCAACTATTTATGTTTAAAATAATAATATTAAAAAAGAAAAAAGAAAGAAAAAAAAGAAGCACTTCCTTTGGAATTTTACAAAAGCCTTCATGTAGGAGAGCAAAGAAAACCTAATGAAGCCCAAAAGTATGTAACAATTTATTTTCCTCCTACACAATATCTTCACTTATGGCAAGTTGACTCAGCAGTCTGCACACTGAGCAAAAGATGCTGTCAGGTAGTAAGAGTTACTAAGCAGGAGGGGCTTTAGTAGCAGTTGCTAGGTGGTGCAGGAACTGTTTCTGGTAGCAGATGCTACCAGGTACTCAGGGTATTTGTGCTTCTCTGATCATCTGTTGCACAGGCTTCACTCCTTCCACTGACTCAGAGCTGAGGCATTTGGAGTTTAGTGTATTTCTGTTAGATTTAGGTGAAGTTAATGAGTTTCAGAAGGGCAGTGATCAGTAGAAAAGTCACCTTACCTGAGGACCATGCAGGAATAGAATTTCCATGCACATAGTTTGAAAGAGTTTTTGGAAGATTTGTCAGTAAAACATGGATTGATACTGTGAGCACAATTTTTTTTTTCTATGAACAAATATTAAGCTTACCAGAAATACAGAGTGTTTCTTAAACTTAATGGGGCCCCAAATTCTTTTGTCAGATTTTTTCTTCCCAGCAAATTATATCATCTGATTTGACAAACTAGATTGACAAAGCAGATGGCCGCTGTACGATGATTCTGCTACCCAAAGTCAGAGTGACCAAAGCTTTTGGCAGCTGTCAGAGGTATCCACTCCCAACTCTCCTTATGGGATTCACTCCAGTATCAGCATCAGAGTGTAACCCAGCCACAGACTCTGTGTGCTGGGCATGTATCTGCTGAGGTTTTTCATAGAAATGCAGATTCACAGAACCATAAAATGGTTTGTGTTGGAACAGACCTTAAAGGTCATCCAGCTCCAATCCTCCAACCATGGGCAGGGACACTTTTCACTATCCCAGGTTGCTCCAAGCCCCATCCAGCCTGGCCTTGAACACATCCAGGGATGGCACAGCCACAGCTTCTCTGGGCAACCTGTACCAGGGTCTCACCACCCTCATAGGGAAGAATTCCTTCCCATTATCTGATCTAAGCCTTCCCTCTTTCCATTTAAAGCCATTCCCCCTTGTCCTGTCAATATTACAAGCCCTTATAAAAAGTCCCTCTACAGTTCTCTTGTAGGCTCCCTTCAGGTACTGAAAGGCCTACTGAAAGGTTTCATTTCATCTCCAAAGTGTAAACATTTAATGAAATAAAAACTGTGACCTTTTTCCCAAGTCCTGGTTCAATGTCTTAATTGCACAGCTAATGTCTTATTTTTCATAGTTTAAGAAATTATTTAAAGTGTTTCATACAACACAAATGGCTCCAGTGAGGGCAGCTGAGTTAACAATGCCAAAGGAACCCAGCTCTGGTGCTTCTGACAACATTCTGAGTGGCAGGAAATGTGTGAAAAAAGTTAATGTGTATATTGTTTTCCCTCCTCATCGGTATTTATTCCAGCCAGAGAGAGATCTATCAGACAAAAAGAGTGACCACCCCTTTTAAGGACTGACCTGTAAACCCAGTACAAACTCCGCCATCCCAGCCAAACCCACATGGCAAATTCAGCATGAATTTGGAAGAAAGGTTTGTGACAATCAGCTGCATTTTCCACCCAGTGGCACTCATCAGCTCTTTCGTCACTGTGACAGTGCAAGGATCCCAAGTCACAGCACTGTTCTGCAGAAAGGCAAGTGGGTGTTTTGGGACATGATTTGATTTTTGGCTCAGATCCATACATTGGTGATCATTAGCAAAACAGGTTAGAAGGTTTGTAATCGCTTAAATAAGTGTCAGAGGGCTAGGAATCTTGGCTTGTAAATGTAATTACAGAACCTGTCAATAGCCATTGATTTCCTTAGATGGATCACTTGAAAGCATTCAGAAAGCTTCCATAAAATGAAAGAATGCTACAGAGCTCCAACAGGGGCAAATTGCAGTTTTCCATCTTTTCCTCCAAGTTATATATTTACACATTGCAGCATCTCACAGGCCCGGAAAATCTTCTGTATATTTGAGAGAAAATGTTCAGCATTCCTCTTATACTCCTGTACATGCTGGCTTTAGTGCATTTCATTAAACTTTAAAAGACTGACTAAATGTTCTCACATGAAATGATTACTAATCTCCAAAATTTATCTTCTCATAGTCCATCTGCCCTCTCTTAAGTGACTATATTTTCATTAATATCTAAAGTTTCCTTATGGCATCAGCCCTTAAACTGTCCTAATGTGAACCAAAGGATCCTATTGCTTACTCAACTCTGAACCTGTTGGAGTAGGTCCAGAGGAGGGACACAACAGTGGTCAGAGGGCTGGAACACCTCTCCTATGAGGAAAAGCTGGGATAACTGGGGTTTTCCAGCCTGGAGAAAAGAAACTTCCAGTGAGACCTCAGGGCAGCTTTTCAGGGCTTCAAGGGGACAAATAAGAAAGACTGGAACAAAACTTTTAGCAGAGTCTGTAGTGACAGGACAAGGGGCAATGGTTTTAAACTAAACAAGGGTCAATTCAGACTAGACATAAGGAAGAAGTTTTTTACTATAATGGTGGTGAAACACTGGCACAGGTTGCCCAGAGAGGTGGTAGATTCCCCTTTTCTGGAAACAGTCTAGGGCAGGTTGGATGGGACTCTGGGCAGCCTGATCCCTTTGAAGATGTCCCTGCTTATTGTCGGGGGATTGGACTGGGTGAACTTTTGTGTCCCTTTCAACCCCAGATATTCTATGATTATAAAAAATTCAGTCTTGAAAAATTGTTCTACCTCTTTGCTCCTTCTTTCCCTGAGCCTTCTGCCTGACCTTGCTGATGGAAGGGAAATACTGAAAGATTGAGTCTGGAAGTTTTCCCACAGTTTGTTGGAATTAGCAGCAGAATGTATTAAATGGCCTTAAAAATAACAAACACAGCTGAGCTGTATGTGAGGACAAGAGGGAGAAATATAAACTTACTGTGGAAGTCACCCGTCAGGTAATAAAAAAGTGAATATCTGGGACTCAAATTCAAAGAGTAGCCTGGAAAAAAAACTATTATAATTAGTGCCACTAGATAACAACGTCTTTTCTCTGCAAAAAGTGATAGAAATCCAGCTAAATATTTAATAGCAGGAAACAAAAAAAAGTATCGTAAACAACTGCCTCCATGTATATCACATTATTCTTTCTTCTTATTTCTGAATTTTATTTTTTTTTAACAATTACCACAGTAAATCTTTCCCATGTTCTTATTTATAGGAAAAATTATAAATTCTAGTCCATCTACTTGGTGCTTTTGAAATACACTTTGGATATAAGCTTGAAATAAGTGGTGGAAATTACCTTCCTTTTGAAGCTTTTTTCTGGAGGGCAGGATGAAACAGTTGTATTCGGTTTGTTTGGCAAAGCCTTGGTAGCAGAGAGTTTACAGGGTATTAAATGGGTGGGTTTTGAGAAGCTGCTAGAAGTTTTCATCATGTCTGATTAAGTCAGCATCAGCTGGACTCAACACTGGCCAAGGCTGAGCCCATCAGTGACAGTGGCAGTGACTCCAATAAGACAGAAAGGGGAAAAAACCTGCTCAGCACAACAGGAACCCATCAGCAGAGAGGAGTGACAATATGTGAGAGGAACAACTCTGCAGACACCCAGGGCATCGAAGAAAGAGGGGCAGGAGGTGCTCCTCTGCTTCTCTTTCCAGCAGAAGTATTTTAGGACTGAAATAATTTCTGCCAGGTGAAGGTTTAAGGAGAGTTAATAACCCACTTACACAGCTCAGCCTTTGTAGCCTGATCCATTCCCATCCCGTCCTGGGTGCTAATGGCCAATGCACCTACAACCCAGAATTCAAAAACTGCCTGATCCTGAAAATGGGTGGAATTCCTCTCTCACATAATTCAGTGATGGGTTCTGAGATGAGTTTAGAGACCTCCAAGGCTATGGTTTCCTGTATTTACTATATGCATCATGTTCCTTTGCTTTGAAAAGACTTCTTCTAGCAGCTCAATGTCAAGGAAGAAAAGGAAAGCAGACACTGAAATTTCATCCCCTGCCATGAAACAACATCCAAAACAAGATTTTTATTTCTCAGATTAACACAGAAAACAAGAAGCTGCCCAGACTTCCTTACTAATCTGGGCCAAAATGAAGATTACCACCATATGTTGGCTGGTGAGCTAAAAGTTCTTAAAACAGTCTAGAGATCTTGACAGCACAAGTGCTGCAGATGTGGATATAAGACAAGTAACTATATGTGGTCAAAACATATGGACATAATTTTCTTTCAATAACATCTGCAAGATAAATAATTAATTGACACTCCTGGCTGGGAAATAGCCTAGGAAATATAATAGAATCATAGAATATCCTGAGTTGGAAGGGACCCACAAGGATCATCAAAGTCCAACTCCTGGGCCCGCAAAGGACAACCCCAAAAATCACACCATTCACCTGAGAGTGTTGGCCAAACACCCCTTGAACTCTGTCAGGCTTGGTGCTGTGACCACTTTCCCTGGGAAACCTGTTTCAGTGACCAAACACCCTCTGGGTGAAGAACCTTTTTCTAATATCCAACCTTAACCTCTGCTGACAGAGCCTCATGTTGTTCCCTCAGGTCCCATTGCTTGCATAGATAGGAATGAATACTTCCAGGGAGTCAGATGACCTCAGAGTCTGGGCCTTTGAAAACAAGCTCTTTGCAACAGAAATCTTATCTTCTTTAATGTTTATGAAGTCCCTGTATCCTCTGTGGTAGAAAACAGGTGTACAGAGAGCAATAGAAAACAGCAATCTGCTGAACACACCACCCAGATTTGAGAACAAGACAGACAGCCAGGAAAAAAAAAAGGGGATAAAAATAAAAGTTAAGTCACTTTAAAAATCCCTTAAAAACTCTCTAGGGCATTGCAAATCCCTGTAGGCATGGAGACTACATGGCTGTGGATTTTTCTGTAGAATTCTGCAGACTTTGCAAACACTTTAGGATGCTGCAGAGAGCAGATGCTTTCTAGCTGTCATCACTGGAGTATTGCTACCCAATTATGGTTTTGTTTCACAGCACCTTTAGTATTTTCCATTCACTTTATAATTTTCCCTTAACTTTTATTAAGCTAATCATTGGCTTGCAGTTGCCAGCCTGATGGACTTGGAGAAGCGGTTGTTAGGCAAATCTAGCTTGTCCCTCGAGATATTCTCTCAGTCATACAACAATTCTAATAATAACAATGGTATGGGGAGGGGAGGAAAACAATCATTCAGGCAACAGAATATAGTGTTCATTATGTTAATTTACTCCAAAGTATTTACACAGTGTTACTTGGCACTAAGAAATGAAATTCAGTCGGTGCCATTCATACAAGGAGTGAGGTAACATCATGTGAATGTTCAGTTTCATTTAGGGCAGGTAGGTAAACAGAGTCATGTTTTAATCCTTTACCACATAAAAATGCATTCAAAACTTTACATGCCTGAAAATACCGGGCACTTTTTTTCCATGGAGCAGACCCATTTGGCCATTTGCTTACTATACACATTGCTGGCAAATATTGTGGCTATACTCATTCAAGAGAGGCTCAGGGTTAGAAAGCAGAAGGAGGAAGACAAGGCAAGTTAAAACTGAGGTGGTTTGACAAGGAGGAGTGGAAACACTTTAGTGGTAGTGTTTTGTCCTCTGACTGTTAAATAATTTGTGTATCTCTAATCTGATCCTCATTGCTGGAGAATCTTCTCTGCCCAATCACCACCAGGCTTTGAGTTCCCTGGATGATTTCCGGATAACTCAGATTTTCTTCTAAAACTACCACAGAAGGCATAGGGAAGGGAGAGTCCACTGGTGTTTTAAACTCATTTGAAGCACCCAGGTTTCTCCCTCAGGTAGCTGCTGACAGGTCGTGTAAAGGCTCAATCGTACGAGGGTATAATCATACCTTGGATAAAGGGACTCTCCTCAAAACAGGATGTTTGCACAAGGATGTTGGTACCAGCTGTTGCAGGTGGAATGTGGGAGTGACATGAGGGTCACCCAGAGTGAATAAATCCCACTGCAAGTTGGTTCCACCCAGCTGGTAAGTGGCAATAGGTTTACTCCAAGTCTGACCTCACTTCCTTCTTCTTCTGGTGCTCCCAGCAGTGGGACCTTCCAGAATTTTAGGCTTCAAATTATAGTTCTGTTTGCAGAAGGAGCCAGAGCATGGTGGAGGTGATGAACATGTGATTCTCACCCAGACATGGTGCTGGATCCCATTCACACTGCTACACCTGTATTTTTGGCATCAGTGTTACCTTGGAAGAGGCATCTGTGGCTGCTCATCCTGCCCCATATGGCTTCTGTTTCTCAAAGAGATGCAGGATATTGGAGGAACAATGTCTAAATATTTCATCCAAATTCTAGGCAGGTTTAAAAAAAAAAAAAGGCAAAAATGGCTTTTCTCCATCTCTCTTCTCCCCTCTCTCTATCTATTTCCAAGCATAAACTGAGCAGAATCCTAATTCCATTGAAATCAGCAGGAATCAATTGCGCTCCAATTGACTGCACCAGGAACAAGTTCATGGTGCATAACACATTTTTTTCCTATTGTCCTTAGAATTTGGAGGTAAGGAATAAAAATATTGAAATGCGGCATAATGCAGGGGGAAAAGAGGAATCTGCCCACTTAACCAAATAAAACAAATATTTGGCTACCTGAAAACCCCCTACCAAATAAGACTTTCAAAGCCTGTATCTGATTATTCTCTCTCTGCTTAGGAGAGGATGGGAGAAGAGAAATGCATTTAATTGCATGGGGCTGCTGAATTTCTTAGAAATAAGACAACAGTCTCAGCCCCAAAGTAGCTGCCAGTCTTTCAAAAAGTTCAGCCACCTCTGGATAGGAGAATGGCATTGCAAAAAGCCAAGGCACAGAAACTACCTAATGTGTGATTTCTCTGCCAAAACATGGATGAAATCTTCAAAATGCTGAAGGAAATTACATAAGCATGAGCAACTCAGTTCTTATTTTCTTTAAAATTAGATTATTTGCACATATACTTGCTAGTGTGAGAATGTGTGTGCACATTTGTGGACATTTGTATAACTAACATTCATAGACTTAAGCAATGGTTCCTCACATAGTTTCAGTTGTATTTCCCACTGAAATTCTTCCATTTAAAAATTCTTTCCTAGAATCCAAAGCAGAGAATGTTGGGATATCTCATCTCTTTAATGCCATGTCAATTCTTGAACTTGTTATTTTTATGGTAGGTTTTCTGGTGTCTTGTTTGTGGGGTTTTTTTTTGGTTGGTTGGTTGTTTTTTTTTTTTTAGTAGAACATTACCACTAAAGTTATTTTCAGAACATCATATGGATTTTTCATTGAAACATCTGTGTTAACTTTTATCATCCTTGCTCTGCTTTGTAATTTTGGAAACAGATATAAAGAATGAGCAACCCAGAGCACAGTAATATAGTGGGAAGCATCCTTCATAAGTCAATTGAGGAATTTAATAATCTCTTTAGAAATAAGCTCTGCAGCTATGAGAAAAATGTGTGGGTTAAAGGCCTTCCAATTAAGAAAGGTTTCTCTGTGGATTTATAGGCTGGTGGTTAGCTCTTCCTGTTCGTGTTTCCATGGCAACTGTCAGGTAGATTTTCTGCTACTTGCTAGGAAGTTGGAAATGTTGAGTCTGGTTGAGCCTTTCAATTCACTGAAGCTTAAATGAAATTCTTTGCAAGGAACTGGCATTTAGCCTGGGTCATTTATTCATATCTAGAGGAGAAATCAATTATAGTAATCAGATGTGCAAAATTTTTTTTTATTGGAATTATTTTGGGTAGATATTTTTTTTATTATTATTGTGCCACAATCTATTTTTAATGCTAGGGTAGGAAAGGTTTGAAATGCTGCAGCTGGCCTCTTTGCTGCTGATGGCTTATGGCTTTAATTACAGCCCAAGACACACACAGGCACGTCTCTCTCTGGTCTACTTTTACAAGCTATAATCACTCCTGGTGATATTCATGATACCAGCTCGAATCCTCTACATTCATTAGAGTTGAGACACCTGTATTCTGAGAAACACAGCTTACTGCCTCTTCTCCTTTCAATTTTCTTGTCTTGTTGATTTGTTTGAATTAGGCTTGAGGAAAGTAAATTATTTGTGTGGCTTTTATTCAAACTTTCTAGGTACATCGTGGTTTAATTCCACATCAGAATCCCTGTGTGTTTGCACACTTCTCTGTGCGCTTTCTTTTTCCACCCTGCACTGACTGTCACTTGACAGCTCTGTGCTTCATTCCCGTAATTCTCCAGTGTCAGATACGTGGGAGGGTGTGGTGTGTTCCTATAGTTTCAGCCTTTCTGTGGTGCACAATCCCTGCCACCTAATGAGCTCTATCCTGCAGGCTTTATGTGAATAATGCCACGAAGACTTCATTGACTTTTCTTGCAAGAATAAAGCCAGCAGGGCTTGGCCCAAAGATCACACATTATCTAAACAGAAGCAAGATGGTATTCTGGGCAGAGAGGTAGTTAAGAGCTTGGAAAACCTGAGGGCTTGCTGCCCCTCTCTTGCCCTGGCTTCCAGGGGGAAGGGAGATTCATTTAGTGGCGGATCCTAAACTCCGTGCAGTCCTCTCTCACTGGAGTTAATGGAGCTGTGACAATTTATGCCAGCTAAGAATCTGCTCCATTACCCAAGCTCACTCCAGCTGTATAATAGAAATAATAGCAGTGCCCTACCTCAGAGGTGTCGTGAGGATAAATAGTTAGATGAGAAAGTGTTATGATACTATGATAATGAAGACCAGAAAAATACCTGCAATAGACAGAAATCAGCATAACTGATCTGACATTTACTTTTATTCCCCCAGTCCTTCTGCCACAGAGAGACAGTAATAGCTTGACAAAGAGAAAGTGATGCCTAGCCTCTATTTCTCCTGCTGCTTTGCTTTCCTTGCTTTGCTTTCCTGCCTTTGTTGTTTCTTTCTTAGGATTTCACGTAACTTTCCTTAAAAGCTTTTAAGAATCAGCTAACAAATATTTCATTTCGTTTTCATCCTCATTTATCTCAGCCTATTTAATTTTTCTTCTTTTTTCTGCTGCTCTTCTTATCTTCATTTCCATGGGTTAAGCCCAAAATCTGTGCACAGAGAAGTCCAAAAAGATTTAGTTAACTTTAAATGAAACATTAGTTCCTCTGGCATTTATAAAGCAACCAAAACCAAGTTTTGATGTCGCAAATTTTAGCAGTTGTTCCCAGGCCACCAAGAGAACTGATTGAGGCCCGAAGAGCCAGAATATCCTATCCAAGATATTAAAGTTATATTTGGACTGTACATTTTGGATATATAGCTCAATTGCCTGCTAGAGGTTGTGTACAAATCATGAATTTTCCGGTTTTCATGATCGACCTTTTGTCTTACGCAGACTTGGCACCCCAGGCAAGTCTCGCAGGACTTACTTAGCTTTATTTTCCAGTGTAAAGTGCCTTGAAGAATAATTCTTCCTAAGTTTTCAGTGTGGATATTTTCTTTCCCTTTGAGTCAGACTTCTTTGAGTCTGCAAAGGGCCATCCTGAGCTATTCAATGTGTTTCCACAGAAGATTCCATCCCTCTGAGCACCAGTGCACGTTTTTGGGTTGATATTATCACACACACCCACACCCCTAGGAGCTGGATGTGCTCACAGATGTTCAGGTGGGAGAAGAAGCCTCTCTAATATCCACTGCACGAGGAAACGACCCCACTGCTCAGTGGGTATCTGCTTCTTATGGCCAGGAGAATGTTTTGAGAAACCACTCTGACCTTCTGCACTGGTTAGCGGTGTGCACTTCACCAGCACATGGAGCTGAGCCTGGTTCATTAATCAGATTATAAATCATCTTGTTCTTCACGAGACCAAACTGTTTTGTACCACAGGCAGATAAGAGAAAACCAGCGTACTGCCAGTGCCACCAGCGCTGTGCTACAGTTGTTCTCTGAGGTTCTTGTTCTCTGATTTATGATGTCAGTTTTAACCAGAAGAGGAAGAGTTATCCGTGCCTGTTCAGAGACTGCCTTCATGGCAATACAGCTCTACCAAGCCCGGGCCTCCCAAGGCTCACACATTGCTCTTTTCCTCCACAAAACACACCTGGAATGGATAGGATTGATGTTTCATCAAGACTATATAAAATTGTGGTGTGAGAATGATTTTGGAAAGATTTTAAGATGTCTTCTTGTGATGTCAAAGAAGCAGAAGACCAGGAATCTTTACTATGGCTGGGAAATTTCAATATATGGTGGATTATAATTCCAAAAGGCTTCCTCGTGTGGGGAAGAAGAGGGGCAGACACTGATCTCTTCACTCTTGTGACCAGTGACAGGAACTGAGGCAATGGCATGAAACTGTGTCAGGGGAGGTTTGGGTTGGATACTAGAAAAAGGTTCTTTCCCCAGGGGGTGGTTGGGCACTGGAACAGGCTCCTGAGGGCAGTGGTCACAGCACCAAGCCTGCCAGAGTTTGAGGAGTCTTTGGTCAACACTCTCAGGCACATGGTTTGACTCTTGGGATTATCCTGTGCAGGGCCCGGAGTTGGACTTTGATGATCCTTGTGGGTCCCTTCCAACTCAGAATATTCCAGGATTCTATGTTCCTATGAAGGCTTGGATTATAAATTGGTTTTCCTCTGTATGCCTCTGCTGTGGCTACTCAAAAACTGGGTTCAGGCACACACAAAAAAAGAAGCCAAGTGCCTACTTAACCTCAGCTTAGCACAGCACATGGGCAAGAAAAGGCTGTGGAATAATTCTTCTCCACCTCTCACTGCAGAGCACAGCTGACCCAGTACTGATGAACTGGCAAGCCAAGGGTGCCATTGGTGTGCTGGTAACTTCAGTCTACCATCCTCCAGTGCAACTAAGCAAGGAAATGGGAGGAATTGAGACTGCAAAGGATAATGTGTTTAGTTAGGGTGGTTATCTTCATGCTCCAGCCTTTGCAGACAGCTGTGCATAAAGTAATTTTTTTAATCATCTCTATGAATACACGCTGAACATCCCACTCCAAAGCAGTCCTGTGTGTAAGCTGTAAGTGTCAAAATGGCAAAGAGCTGGAAAGCGCCGGTGCTTGTTACACAAAAGCCGAAGCAGTACATTCCTTCACTGCTGTATATAGCCACATCTGTTTTAAATGTAAAGGCTCCTGTTTCAGGTGACCTTATATACTCTCAAGCATTAGAGTATGTTAGCGAGTGTGTTTTGGAAAGGTTAAAAAATATGTCGTCTCTTTTTCCAGGAGCTATTAGTTGGATACAAGCTGAGTTTTTCAGCCACGCGGTGTTATTGTAGGAAATGCGAGGATCACTTCAAATTCAGTAATGGCTTGTTCTTCCTGGCACTAAGGAATTGTGGCATCTAATTAATGACTATACTTCTCCATCACAATCCCAGTACAGATGCATATTTCCATTTGTGCAGGCATTCACAGGATTATCTATATACAATTACTCGGTGGTTGTTGCTGCAAGGCAAGAAAGATTTTTACCAAGTCACTCTCTTTCCTTCTAAGCAAAACAGCAGAATGAGGAATTGAAAACAAGTTTTTCTTTAGGTGCAGTGCCTGGACTATTTCTTTGAGGAATGAGGAGTGCCATCAAAGGACAGGACCTCTTTGGGCATTTCTGCCCAATGTTTTGCCAAACTGCTGTAGAGGGCCTTAGACTGAGGATGGAAGGGATGGTCATAAACTTTAATTTTGGCTGATAATGAGATAAACCCTGTCAAAAGGGGACACCCCGAGTGCCTGTACACAGTATAAAGCAACCACGGAAACAAGAAGGAGCAACCAGGCTGCAGATGTGGCTACAAGCACTGCTGGAGCTATTGGGACATGGTAGGACTGGAGTCCTCCCTGCTTCCCAAACACCCAGCTTCAGTTATATAACCGTTAAGGTTGGAAAAGATCTCTAAGATCATCAAATCCAACCTTTAGCCGAACACTGCCAGATCCAGCATTAAACCATATCTCTAAACACCACTTTGACACATTTTTTGAGCACTTGAGTTCATGGTCTGTGACCTGAGTGGAGTTGCTCAGTATTTGCATTCCTGTAGAAGGCATTCATCCATGCCTGACTTCTTGACTCAGCTCGTAGTGTTTCCTTTTTCAATTACTCTTTCTTAATTGATCAACATTGTTTCTTTCCAGAACAATAACTTTTACTACAACTACCTTTCAATAATTCTCCTATATGCAGTGGTATAGCAACTTCATGAAGACCAGTGCAGTGATCCAAATTTGCATTTGCTGTCGCTGCTGTGTTGTTCAAGAGCTTTACAGCATGAAGACTTCTAGAGATGGTTGTAGGTAGAGATGAAGCTTGAGATACATTTCATATTCCCTATATTGTTATACTCACCTCTCCAACCCAGAGAACAGCTCTTGAGTTTCTGACTCTCATTTAAATTCTCTGAGAAATGACAAAATGACACTGAAGGGCTACTTTTTTTTTTTCTTATTTCTGGATATAGGACCAGCCTGCTCCCTTTCCAGCTCTCTTACTTTACATCAGCAGAAACAAGCCAATGTCATGTAAGCCCCGATCTGAGGGAGAACAAAAAGGTACAGATCATCCAAATTGCCCAGTTCCTTATCTTATACCCTTTGAAATATTAGCAAATGCATATCATCAAGAAGATCTTTACACTGCGTAATTGAAATCTGAGACACAAATTTATCTGAAAATGTTTCAGGCACTACCGATTGTTCTTATTATTAAAAAAAAAAAGGAAAAAGCTGGTCTTAATTGTTGCTATGGTAACTAACACATCTGCCAGGATAAGTTGCAGTGGGAAAAGAGTGTGAATTCTGTGAACATTTCCTGTTGTCTTTCCACACGAAGACTTAGACCTGGGCTCCTTAATGGCAACTTTACAAACTCAACTAGAAGGCACTGTGAAATTGAAAGGCAAGCAGTGTGAAATGAATGGAAAGCAGCATTCTAGTTTAAATAAACAAGTAGAAAGAGCAGGTTTGTCCAGGAGGACTCACTGCCTTGGTTAAAAACAAAGAATTTTTTTTTTTTGGTAGAGTTTAAAACACTATTGAGCACTTTATATAGATGGCAACACACTCACTTGGTAAGAATTCAAATACCTATATTTTCAACAGACTCGATAATTGCCCTTTAGGGTTCAGGGCAACTCATTATTACGGAAGGAAGAAGAGCAGCAAAGGAAGGAGGTCAGGTTCTGTAGAGCTCCCATCATCTGAACGTGGCCTTACAGAGGGTGGGTGAGGAATGTTTTCTTGGAGGTTTGCTTACTCCACATTCTACAGCATAAAAAAACAAACAGATTATTTCCCAACCTTCATCTCTCAGCGTCAAAAAGCTGACCTGCACCTTCTTTCTCGCCCTTCCCGCTACCCATATTTTTGTGTTTCGTTCTGAAAGAATTTGATGCACTGCTCCTCTATTTATAGCTCAAACAATCCAGCAGCAAGGCGGGTGGTTTCACTGAAAGACAAACAAACTTCTAACAAATCCCCACTGATTCGTAAATGACCAACTCTGCTGACACTGCAGGCTGCAGGGGACTTAAACTACCCTGAGAAGTTGGCCATTTACTGTAGTAGAGAGTAAGAGCCCCTGTGGTTTCCTTGGCCAGGAAACAGCTGGTGGGTTTTTTCCTTTTTTTGTTGGTGGTTTGTTTTTTTTTTCTTTTTCTCTTTCATTTCTTTCCTTTCAAAAAAAAAAATCAATTTTTGTATTGCTNTTTCTTTTTCATTTCTTTCCTTCAAAAAAAAAAAAAAAAATCAATTTCTGTATTGCTTATAAAAGGATCAAAATTTCAGATTTTGTTGCTGTTTTAATGTAATATATAAAACAGCATGAGTTCCATTCCCTCCTTTGTCTGACACACTTATTGATTTCAAATTGTTTGGGGGCAGATTGTTAGCATCTTTTCTCATTTTAAAATGTACTTCTGAATTTAATGGTTTATTCCCTCATGTTCAGGACTTTTGACCTTTGCACTGGGATTTCTTGTCTTGATCTTGTTCTTGTTAACGCCTCTCTATCCCTGAATTAAAGCAAGTTTCTATCCCATTGGCACATTTATTTCGTACAAAAGAGGTGGTAGAAGATACGATTTTGTGCTCTGCCTTCTTTCAAACTCAGTGGACTTCTGGGTGACAAATAAAATTGTTTCTCTAATATTTCAAAGGTAAAACACATCTTTTTAAAACACAGCAGCTGCATTTTGTTTAGAGTCTTCTTTTATGGAAATGTCCTAATACCAATAAATGTAGACTCTGCATTCCTTAGAGAAACCAAGGAGGAGAAGAGATAACTGCACATATATGCAGCACCTCTAAGCATCGAGAGTACTCTGAAGGCAGATATGTGCATTATCTTGACACTTGCTCACTCTCTGAGTGGGTTCCCTTCCTTTTCAGACCCACACAAATTAATCACAGCTGTTTGAACTGAAGATACAATTGGTTCACCCAGCAAAAACTTCTTGCACCCACTTCCTCCACTTGAGTTTCCTTCATTGTGGGGATGACTCAGGTTGCTGCACTGTCAAGAGAAAAGTGTCCTTCCTGCACTATTTGATAGAAGGAAAAGAAAAGAAAAGCAAAGAAAATAGAATGAAGGATTATACAGGAAGTTTGGGCAAGCAAAGATCAGGCATTTTTAGGGTAAAGAATTACACCTGCCAGTGAGTTCAGGCAGATCAGTGACCTGCTGCTTCCTGCCTCCTCCTCCCAGGCCGTATGGACATGGACAAGTAACGTTGTCTTGGGAGCATCTTCTGGCCTTCACCCCAGTGTCCCAGAGCCACACGGACCACATGCCAAGCCTCCCCACATCCACAGCCTTCTTCGTCTGGCTGTCATTCTGGGGAGAGTGTGGCATATCTGTGGCCTTAAGATTTATTACTCATTCATTTGTGAAAGGTTTGGGATGTTTGGGGTTTTTTCAGTTCTGAACACGTGAAATAAGGAAACAAATGTGTGACAGTGCACCAGAGAGCGTTATGGTATGAGCTGTAAGCCTTGAGCATACACGAGAACCATGAAGGAGCTATAAAGTTGCTGAAGTACTATGGAAGGACTGTTCAGGGAAAGGACAAAACAAGGTGTGATTTCATCCATATTTCCTACATGGCATGATCTCTGGAAAGACTTATCATCTGAATTGTGTCCTGGTGTCACCTAATAAGGACGTGTCTGGTTCCCAGCAAAGTGGGGGACACGAATGAATCGGGTCACGAAAACTTTTCACTTAGGGTGACCAGAGAAGTTGTGAAATCTCCATCCTTGGAGATATTTCAAAGGAATCTTGATGTTGTCCTAGGCAACCAACTTGGTGACCCTGCTTGAACCACAGCAGGGAGCTAGATGTCCTCCAGAAGCCACTTCCACCCTGATCCTATAAATGGATGCAGAATGATTGAGGAACTAAGACGAGAGAGAAATGTTGGCATAAAATCTCTCTGCCAAGCTTTGCATACTTTCTGTTTTGTCATCCCATTGAATAGTTCAGCAGGAAAAAAAAAACAAACCCAAAGGTGAAGAGGAGACCTAGCCTGAACATGGTACTTTTAGTGGATTTTTCATGTGCTGCTTCTTAACAAAGACACATCTCAGACAAAAAGTGTGATTGTTGCACCTTCCCTGACTGTGTGGGAGAACTGCTGAAATCTGTCTCTGGACCTAGACATACTACAGTTGACTCTGTTTAGCAGAATTCCTCAAAAAAGAGGAAGGGAACTGGTAAAAGTACTTTATTGGAACTTTTTTCTTTTCCATTTTTAAAAAAATCCTGAAGTGCACGTGTTTTGTTAAAAATAGGTAATACAAATTAGAGTTTTTAAATTAAAATTTTTATATTTAATTCAAACCAAAATATTTTTTTCATATTTTCCTTCTTATGAAAATAAAAATCCAACAAGAACAACAACAAAGAAAATCCCAGTTTTAAAAATGTGTTAGAAGACAGTGTCATTTACACTTGCTTAAATTTTTTGCTAAGTTGTCAGTTCTCCTACTCTGCATCCTTTCCTTCAGTTGACTCCAAAGTGTGTCAGTTGGCTTGTTTTACATACCTTTTAAATTATGCATTTATTTTAAAAGGCAAAAATAACAGGACAGACTAAAAGGGGGGAATTGTCTTTAAATTACTTAGTTTCATATTTAACATCCCACTGTATGCATGACAGAACCACAGAAACCAGCAATGTCAAAGATATTAGATCATCCAGTCTTTCTTTTTTAAAATGCAGAATTCTATTTGCTTTGATATAAAATCAAAAGAAACCAAAATGGAATTGTATGTAAAAAATTAAGGCAAATGTTCCTGGCCTTAGAATACAAGTTACTTTATTACTTTATATTTCATGTCTCTAAGGGAGGATTTTCTGAAAATACAAATGGGATTTGGGTGCCTGAGTCGATGGAAATTGGACACCTGACTCCATTTGTGCCTTTGAAAATCTTCCTTTTATAAATCATTGTGGAATTCCTATACTATGATAGAATGTAGAAAGGGAGAGCGGGCTTAGAAGTGATGCTTGAAGTTCTCCAAGGACTATAAGGATACTCTTTCTACTTTCTTGCCTTTGAAACTGATATTCTTGGTTAAGTCACCGTATTTAAATATAGCTGTTCTTTTGCAGAGAATTATGGTTTGCAAATTATGATAACCAGCTTTCCTGATGCTGGTCATTCAGAATTCTGCTGTATAATATTTTTTTTTTCCTAATTGCACTCTTGTTTGCACCCTTCTTTTACGAATAGTCTGAAGTAATGAATCTCTGAAAGCAGCAGGGAGATGAAAGTGTTCTGTAGCTCGTTGGGCCACTGTTTGCTGTAATTATTATAACACTTTTCAGTTATTTCTGTAGCTTTCTTTTTTTTTTTTTTTCTGTTTTGAGTCTTTCTGACCACCTATCACACTATCCTAACAAGAATGTACAGGAAATCAATGACCTGAAAAGTTCATTGCGCTGTAATATGACTTAATTTGGAAATATTGTGCAATAGAGTAATACTCATGGTCTAATCCTACCTCAAGTTTTTTCCTTGTTGTAACAGTTTTCTTGATCCTTTACAGACCTGAGACAGCATAACTCTTCCTTCAAAGTACAACCATTTCTGTAAGGTATACAGTAACAATTAGAGGTATTCTGATTTCCCATCACTACTCTTTTCATCCCATGGAAACTCAAGAGAAATGCCATTCCCTCTCAGTTGTGAGAATCTTTCGAAGGTTTGTTTGTGTTCTCCCCCAGGATAAAGTTTTCAAGGTCTTAAAAACACTCTGGAATTCATTCAGAAGAATAGGTAGTCATTTAGGGAAATGAGATATATTATGATGGCATAGGAGATTAAGTTTGAGGAAGATGAAACATTTTTTAATTCATTAGTAAGTGAAGAGTACATAAAATAACACCTAATATATATTACTTTTTATATCAACAGACAACTCACACATTACATTTATTCAATGAAACATTAATTACATCGCATTTCAGTTAATAAAATATTCTTAGTAGATCCTGGAATATCAGAAAAAACCTGAGGACTGAAAAACCTACTAATGTGATAATATTCAGAAAGGATGCAAGGTATCATCTGGTAAACTTCAGGGTTGTCAGAGTGACATGAAGTTATGGAAAATATGTAAAAAAGAAATAGGAATTAAGTGGATGTAAATTCAAAGAATGAAATCTCAGCCAGCACTAATTAATGCAAATAAATATCTTTTACAAATTTGAATGTCATCTCTGATGAGACTATGAGTTTGGTATGGATAATTAAGAGATGAAACATATTACTTTGGGCATGCAAATTAGGTTTTACAATGCCTAAAATGACCTCACCTGGAGATTTACAACACCTGCCTCATATAATTCTTCAGATGGGCTTAGGCAGTGTGTAAATCCTTGGTCCAAGAGAGTTGTGTAAGTTGCTTTTGAAGGCTGTAGGCAGACAGGTCCTCTAAGTCAACCCAACATCTTTCTGGTGCCTAAAAAGACAGTATTGATCCTCCCTCCCTTCTCTTGTCCTCCCCTTTTCCAGCTTCTTCCATTTCAAGCTATTTCTTTCCATCTGCAGAGCTTATCGGACTTTTGGTGAGCTAATTCAGCTTGCAAACACCTAACTTGAATTTATTCACTCTTTTGCTGGGCTCATTTTCTTCTGCTTTAATGGGTGAAATGACTCATCAAGAACTCAGACAAATGCCGGAGCCAGTGTGTGGAAAACAGCTGGAGCTTTTATCTGGGAGCTGGCATGGAGCGGTGGAAAGATGAGAAGAGTCAGATTTCCTTCCTCTGGAGAAGTGTGAGCTGCTGAGTCAGCCCTGGCCATCCATTTGGAGCAGAAAGTTCATTTGGTGCTTAAACTGAAACATCTCCAAAGAAGCACCTTAGCTGAAGGATATTTCAAAGAATATCGTGAGTTTGAAGGGTTCTGGGATTAGGAGCATCAACAGAAATGTCTCCAACACAAGATCTCAGTTTGAGCAGGGTGGTTCTCTGTCATGACTTAGAAGAAAAGAGGCATTTAAAGTCTACATTCTATCCTAGAAAAGAAAAAAATTCCCATAGGAAAAAAAGAAGGTGTTGGTTTGTGATGCCACACAGAATAAGATTCTAAGTAGCTCTTTTGCACTCTGGTACCCAAACTCTGACAAAGTTCATAATATATGGGCATGTAAATACCCACAGGGTTGTTCTTTTGAAAAGTACCAAGTAATACTGTGATAAAAGAATAGCTTCACAGAAAACAAGTTTAACATTGAAGATTAAACACACATCAGAAAAAATGCTTACCGAAATAATTTCACTCTGTGAAAGTGTTTCTAGTAGGATTCTGCAGGAATCTATATTAGGGCTGAGAAAATTCAGTGTTTCCATAGTGATGGAGAAGTAAACATGATACAGCTGCCAAAAAACAGGTAATTATTGGCAGAATGATAGATAACGATAGTGACAAGGATTTCCTGCAGAAAAATCTGACAAGTAGGGTCCACTCAAAGAAAAACAGATATTTTCATCTGTATATTTAGCTGAACACGTTAATGTGAGGAACATTACAGAACTGGGGATTGCATCCTGGTAAAACACTAACCCTAAAATTATATAGTACTGCAGTGTAATAGGAACTCAATATAAAGTCACAGTAAGTTATTGGGCCAGAAGGACAATTGCAAATCTTTGAGAAGAAGCAAAATACTGATATTAAATATGTATGCGGCCTCAGTAGCCAAAGAATTTTGCTCGGTCTTGTTGGGTTTATCAGTTTTTTTTAAGAAGGTGACTCTACAAAAATTATTTAAATGCTAGAAAGCAACAGCTTTCGTTTCCCTAATTAAAGAGGTTAGAGGATTTCTTTTGTTTAAGTCCACACATATATGCATCTTGTACAAATTTGCTTGCCCTGAGAAAAAGGTTGTAGCTGCAGGACACAACTCCTCAAACCCCAGGAAATCTGCTCCCACCAGTACAATATTACTTGGTTTCCCACTGAAGGTAATTTTTTCTGGAGGTGAGATAGCTTTTTTCCTGGGACAGCTTCCCAGGTTCATTTGTGCACGGCTGTCCTCTCTCGATTAACTCCATGCTCTTCCCTTGGAGCAGCTCCACATGCACAGCCCTGGCTTGAAGGGAGGTTGAGAGGTGATGTGATAAGTACATGAAGGAGCAGAAAACCAGGGGTTTTAAATGTCTATTTAATCTAGCAGAGAGAGCTGTAACAGAGCGATGCTGAACCAAGCCAAATTCAAAGGGGAAAGCGAGTACCTGCTGTAAACAGTGAAAGGAATTAATCACTGGAACAAATTACCAATGGAAGTGTTGGTTCCTCTGTCTCCTGGTGTCTTCATGTCAAGCATAGATGTCTTTGTAGTAGTCAAACAAATTGCAGTCAAGTTCAATTTAGGCACAATTGAATGTTTTCTGATGTACAGAGGGTCAGCGTGCATAAGCTGAAGGTTTTATCTGCCTCCATCTACACGGCTGCCAGCAAAAGAACAATATTAAGGACTTATCATACAAATAATTTTAACATTGTTTATTACATCAGTTATTCTGGAGCTGATTAAGTACTAATATATAAAATCCAGGTTTTTTAACTTGAAGGTCCACTTGACTTGTTTCCATTTTCTCCAGTGAGACTAATGAAGATATGGGAATCTCAGCATTTTACATGACTAAATGACTTTCCTGCTCTTTATGATTCATCTCTTATTTCTTGAAATTTCTCCTCAGAATTTTAAAGATATTTGAAGATTTTTTTCTTCTAGCTCCTCTACTCTATGAGTCAACCCCACTTCCTTGAGCCTTAGCACTGCTCTCCCACTCTACTCTGTGCTGGGCAGGCCTCACCTCAAGTCTTGTGCAGTTCTGGTCACAGCGATAAAAGAAAGATATGAAACTATTAGAGAGCACCCAGAGGAGGGCACCAAAGGTGGTGAAGGGCCTTGAGGACCAGCCACAGGAGGAGGGGCTGAGGGCACTTGGTCTGTTCAGCCTGGAAAAGAGGAGACTGAGGGGAGACCTCACTGCAGTTACAACTTCCTTGTGTGGGGAAGAGGAGGGGCAGACACTGATCTCTGCTCTGTGGTGACAGTGACAGGACCCATGGGAATGGCCAGAAAGTGTGCCAGGGGAGGTTTAGGTTGGATATTAGAAAAAGGTTCTTCACCCAGAGGGTGGTTGGGCACTGGAACAGGCTTCCCAGAGCAGTGGGCAGAGCACCAGCCTGACAGAGTTCAAGAAGTGTTTGGACAATGCTCTCAGGCACAGGGTGTGACTCTTGGGGTGTCCTGTGCAGGACTCGGTGAATATTTTGTGGGTCCCTTCCAACCCAGCTTATTTTTGTGATTCTGTGATTCTGTGAGTTGCATAAGTAAATCAAAACTTCAATCGTTTTTCTAATAGAAACAAAATATTAGCACCTGCTCTCACAAAATCAGTAACAAAACTAATATTTGCACCCTCTGAGATTATAATCCAATTTAAGAAGAAAGTTATTTAAAGAAAATCTGGGTGTGGCTAGTCACCTAATTCATTTGAGAATTTCCCAAAATGTTTTTGCAAATGGGGTGAATGAATAGTAAGTAATAAATTAGAGAACAGCAAATAGATATCTGTTTAATCATTTATGCTCAATACTTTCAGGATTTAAAAGCATTTTTGAAAAACACCTGGCTTATTGAATACTCCAATAACATGACCCCTCTAGAAGCAGCACACTGATTGTGTTTATTGTTTATTTATGAAAATGTTCTTGACTAAGCTTTATCCTTTTTTTCTGTTTTTTAACTCAAGCAGCCTTAATGGCCAGAGTGTAAAGCAAGATCTTAACTACAAGATGATGGCAAGATTTAATCATTTTAGTTAGAGAAGGGTAACATTCCATGTGTAATGAAAGTGATTTATAGTGTGGTTAATTTGATCTAGATATCTCTCAACTTGAATCTCACGCTTTTTTCTCTAAAAGTTACTCAAATCCTGACAACTTTTTTTAGGATTTGAGGGTCTTGACATTCTCTGAAAAATTTTAGTGCAAGTCCTTTCAGGTAGCAGTAATGCATGTGAGTACATTTGTGTGCATAAATGTGATTTTCAGAAGAGGTACCTTTAGAGTTAGTCATATAAATGTCCCTTTTTCAGATATCTAGTAAAGCAACAGTTTTTGTGGAACAAAAACCCTTTTTGCTTCTTCAATTAAACTGTAGATTCGATACTCAAAACCCCAGAGAGGCATTGCCTATACAGATATTTCCAAGGACTCATAGAGAGGTTTTTGTGTTGGGTTTTTTGGTACTTGCCTGAGCCATTTTTAAAAGACGCATAATTTGATCCTGAAACTTTTTAATTATAATGTCTAATTGAAACACTCATATTTCAATTAAAACAAAGCAGTCTAAAACCATAGGGTGTTAGAAGCTTATAAGGAGGGTATAATTTATTGCCATTTTGATGATCTCTAAGTCTTCAACTTGTATCAATTATAAATAACTCATTTGAAAATGAATACAAGCGAAATTAACTAAATTGACACCAGTTTCTTCTTGTGATTTGAAAATATATGCATAAATGGCAAGAAAATGTTAATTGACCTTAACCTTTTCTGTGATAAGTTTCTGCAGTAATGTAGTAATACTTGGCACTTATATAGTATAGTACCTCTTATCTTAAGATCTCAAAGATCCTTACAAAAATTAATTAAACCTCACAGCACTTCTTTGACATGTAGGCATGTGAAGTATTAAATAGGTGGTTAAACTGGAAACCAGAGGCTAAAACGAACATTTTCAAAACAGGACGCCTAATGTCAGGAATAAGACTCTAAATCTGCTTATTGTGATACCTTATTTTCCATAAAACCACACTTGCCATTGATCCCAGGGCTCTAATGACTCATAAGCACAGAGCTTTTCACTCAAAAGGTCTTTGATGCAAGGACTTGATCATTTTGGCCTTTGTAACGCCAAGCAAATCACAGGTCAGACAGTGCAGACACTCCTGCTTGGAGGAAGCAAAGGCATTCTCTCATCTCTAACACCTTCTAATTCTGCTCGGAGAACACAGAGAATTTATCTTTGAATCCTATCACCATCCAAGACACTGGGAGGAGCTCTCTCCTGAAGGTGCCTCTCTCTACCAGCAGTAGGGATAGCCAAGAAACTTGCTAAGAGTGATGTTGATTTTGAGAGCAAATATCATGCAAGATGAATTTCACCCTAATTAGGGTGAATTCTACACTAATGAACCTGATTACCACAGCAATATGATAATTCCAACATAAAGAAAGCACAAGGAATAAGTAATACTAACAGACATCCCCTAAATACTGCACTTTGAATCACATATTTCATAGTTGTTTTGAAACTAAAGACATAAAGGTAGAATGAGCTTTATAATTATTACCCTATATTCTTGTTAACATATGTTGCAATCTGGATAACCATAAAAAACTTCATTCCTGAACACGGCTTGCAGTCATAAAGCTTGGAAATGTAAGCTGGTGTCAAGCAAGGTGTAACCACATATTTGTGCGCACGAATGCGATGGCGCACGCATATATTGCACCTTAATTCCAGGAATTCCTGCCTGAGGAAGCAGTTCAGTGTCAATTCAAATAGAAGTATCTGTGCAGGATGGGAACTCTCTCTTGCATGTAATTCATCTGTGGTGGATTTGAGGAAGTCTTAATCTCACCAACAACTAAGCATTCCCCCTTGGAATTAACCAGGATTACGAGCAGAGGTGACAATTTGTGTTAGCACGGAGCTCAGAAGTCCACCAAAAATCTTTCAGGAGAGACTGGACAGTCACTGGTACTCCCACCACGAAAGGGAGACAGGTAGTAATTTATTTTCACATCTCAGTCGCCAGCTTCGAGGTGTCTTCTCGGGTGAGGTAAGAAAATGTTTGAATTCTGGCTTCTAAGTGCCCTGTGTTGGGTACTTCCCAAACTGAGAACACAGAAGCTTAGAGGGAAGGGAAAAAAAAAAAGAAAAGGAAAGAAGTTTTTAAAGATTCATGGATAATTTATTTTCACAGGAGCTACTATCTATAGATTTGTGGTGTTATAGTCCATGGATGATCGCAAGCTTATATACTTTTATGCCTTATATCTGCACTGCCTGTCTTTCTTGTTGGTTTTGTTTTGTTCTTCTCTACTTTAATCTTGAACACAACTCACCCAGGCCAAAGCAGACAATTCATAGTTGAAAACCACCTACCAAAAAATATAACCACTTGACATTCAATCTCACAAGCACTTTGCAGGACTAGGCCACCTTTATCTGTGACACAGTGCACTGGCAAGAAATGACAATTGACAAGAACATGACCCAGCTTCCCTTGAAAACAAGAGATATCTCCTTTTTTGTTTGGTGGGGCTCTAGAACCACTGCATGACCTTGTTGTATCCAATAGAAAAATTAAACAATCTATTTTTATGAGGTTTCATTTGTTTGCAGGTGAAGATCACGGAACTGAAAATCTTATAGAAGAATCAAGTGTATTCTGAGTATTTTATTAAAATAGCAAAAGACAAGTTCCAAAAGTACTTTTTGTGTTGTTGTCACTGAGAAATCCTTGAACTGTAGTATTCAGGGCTGAATAAGACCAGCTGGAGCTACTGAGTGTAATTCTGGTGGTAACTTACACTTTTGTATCTCATGGGGCTGGTCATGTACATTGTGTAGTTGGCACCACTAAAGTTTTGCTGTCAATCTTTGAGGTTTTTTTTAAAAAATAATGTATTTCTGTTCAGCACATAGAGAGCACGTGCTTTCCTAGGTGTCTCCATGTGCACAAGCATGATGAAAACATTCTATATTATTCAATTACACAGTTGGCATTTTCTAAAATGGCATGTTGAGAATTTCCTTACAAGCTTGGAGCATGTTCCTGAATCAGCTTAAGAAAAATACAGAGCCGGATTAAGTATAGTCTTCTTTCCTCAGATTAATTTTCTTTTTCTAGTAACAATAGAGTTTGGCTGGATTTTGGAATTGAACAGCTGTATTATCTGTTGGTCCTCCTTCAAAAGTACTTTTAAAGCTAGCCAGCTCCTCAAACAGATTAAAGCAACCTTATACACTATGAAAGAACACCCTAAGTGCACCCAAAAGATCATTTTCAATTGAATTTTGCATTCTCTTTGAAAAAAAGATCTTATTCAAGGCCATCGGCTGTATGGGTGCCAATTAATAACTGGGAAGACAGCTGTTGGTTCAGTTATTTATAAAGGTTTATTTATCGGTATGACCACTGAGAAAGTCAAAACCCTTGGCCTAGTTTATGTTTTCCACTTGATTTTGTGTTGTCCATCCCGTTACCTTATAAATAATTCTTATATCATTATTGGTGCTGAAACAGCATAAGATCCACGTCGGCGTATTTAAAATCCAGAAAGTGCCGCAGTTGAATTTGAACTTTGCCCTCCTGCAAACGAGCGCTGTGATTCCAGGATAAACCCTCTCCTCATGCCTGTTGGCAAACCACACAAAGCCTCCTTGTTCAGCACCTGTCTGACACAGCAGCCTCCGCTCGGCAGCGGCTCCTTCCCGGGTTGACTCCAAAGACCTGCCCCACTCAGCTGCTCTTGTCCTACTTGTGTGGGCCTGATCAGCGTTGCAGCAGAGCGCCTGGCAAACCACATCTGTCACCCGATCCTGCCCGCTGACACATCCCTGTATCTTCAGGGAGCCTTTTCAGCCGCTCCTCACAGCTGCTTCCAGTTCCTTTCTAGTCCTGCTCAAGTTTTGCACAGCTGTGAGAGTATCGCTGTGGTTTGGATCCTGATTCTCCTTTCAGTGCCTCTCTGTGTGCATTGTACTTGCTGGAGAGTTGCTCTGACTGATCCAACTGCCTCCGGGTTTTGATGGGAAGGAGTTAAATCTGGTGGATTTTGAGCACAATTCATATAGTGAACTTTTTTTCTTCCTGCTGCCCAGCAAAGCAGTTTGGTGCTCATATGGGACCAACACTCAGCTGACAAATAACCCCACTGACATCAGCACAGCTCGGCAGATTTATATCAGCTAAGGAGCCAGCTTTCCAGGGAATGCTGAAGGCCTATCTGCTCACACAGGCTTTTGCTTCTCAGATTGTCAGAAACACACTGGACTTAACCTTCACTGTTGGCTTGACCTTTTAAAGCCTAGTCCCAAGCACTGCTTCTCCCCACCTGAAATGGGGGATCTGATCAAGCTTCTGCAGCCTGAGAACCTCCCTTGGTGCCTGAGCTCTGGCCCTCGGCCCAGCCTGGGGATAACTGAGGCAGCTGCAAAGCTCATCTGTGTTCAAAGGTATCCAGGGTGGAGGACCTGGCTTGGAAGACGGTTTTTAAGGTTGAATAATTGTTTTTTCCTCTTCTTGTTGCCATTAATAGTTTGTCACGCACAGTTATATTTGCAGAACTGAATGTGTCTCTGTAGTAGTTGTAATTTTACAAAGACAGATACTGATAGGACAAGGGGCAATATTATTATTTAGTTGAATATATTTAGTTGAAACTAAAAGGGGAAATTTAGATCGGACATTAGGAGAAAACTTTTTACTCAAAGGGTGGTGAGGCCCTGGCACAGGTTGCCCAGAGAAGTTGTGGATGCCCCATCCCTGGAAGTGTTCAAGGCCAGGTTGGATGGGACTCTGAGCAACGTGATCTAGTGGAAGGTGTCCTTGCCCATGGCAGGGGATTGGAACCGGAGGATCTTTCAGGTCCCCTCCAACCCAAGCCCTTCTACAATTCTATGAACACTTGGAGCTCCAGGGAAGACTACAAAAATGACCATTCAGTTTTGATTGCTTGGTCTTAATTGTCCAGCCCGGGAGAGATTTGTGATAATAAATATTTGCTCTTAGTAAATCAAGGTAGACACACAAAAGGAAGATACACCTCACAGTGACCATCAACATTAAACATTTTTAAATAGCTTGTCTCATGCTATTTTTTAAATCTACTTTATATATTGTAATTGATGACTTTATAACTTGCAACTTGTTTAATGTGTCCCTTCTGAATGCTCAAATGCTCAGACATTGAGTGATGCTGGAAGCCAAATGAACAGGAGCCTTATCCTGTGCACTGTCCTTGCAGTAATAGAAAGAGAACAGAAAAGTTCATCTTTGAAAACAGTCCCTTATGGTTTTAGGTGACCCTGTAAAACAATGCCATTCATAAATCTATTAAACTCCATTTTCAAACCCGTTGGTACAAACAACAAAAATCAGGCCTTGCTCTGTGCCTTTAGAGAATGAAAGGAAATATCTCATTGTTTAGAGAGCAAGATGAACGAAGAAAGTCTAAGTTCAGAACAACTGCAGAGAGAAAGTAGCTAAAGTCTATGGCACTGAACACAGTTACATGATGCAAGGAGGTTTTGTATAATTTCTGTTTCTGAACAGTGTGGTCTGACTATTTCCTTTGTTGCCAACTCAAATATCAGCAGAGTATGAACAGATTTCTAAATCCCAGAAGACTTAGAACTAAAGCCCCTGGTTGTGCCTTCTGAAGCATGTCTAAAACTGTAGTCAGGTAAAATTTCCTACTGATCCATGAAATGCTAAAGTTTAAACAGTACCATTTAGCTGCAACCACCTGTTTCAATTAATTCTCTTACATGTTTCATGCCTTGAAAGCTTTCATCTCTCTCTTTAAGTCACACTGTCAAGGACCACAGATGATTTATTTTTGCTGAAGCCCTACTTCAGTAACAACAAGAGGTGAATTAAATAAATTTACAAAACATAGCATACACCAGCATCCATCATCACTTGCAATGTATGTAGGCATAGTTGTCAAATAAGAAAAACAATCCTAAAGGGCTTGGCAAGACAGCAGCCAGCCTTGTGCTATACTTGCTGGATATCTCATTCTGTTACACACTCAGGGAAAAAATACACTCATAAGTGGGGGAACAGAGCTGCTGGTTATAATCCTTGCTCTCCTGCTGGCCTGGCAGGCAGCGCTGCACCTTCCAATCCATCTTGTGAATTTATGCTGAGATCTCTCTTTGCTTACTGTGTGGGGCATCACCTTTGGCAAGAGCTTTTCAGTGTAATACTGAGGTGGACAATAATCTGACACCAGAAACACATACACAGTTTTTCACTCTTGATAAAACTGGAGGCACGTTATTGACTGCTGTGTGACCAGCAACATGCAGCATGGAAATAAGATGATACCTAGGAGCAATGCAATGCAAATGCAGTGAATTTTTTTCTCAAATACTTTCAAATTCCTGAGTTGGCACTTACTTCCCACCTATGGTTCTCACACAATGTGAAAGCATCCTGCTCTTGCCCACTGACCACCACCCTCCGTGCACTGTAGGGTCTGTCACACATAACCTGTGATTGTTTAGGGAGACCTGCAGCTCCTTGAATTTCTAAACAAGCAGAGAGAATGACAATTTTATAACCTTCTAAGTGGAGACTAACAGGATCACTTATCTCATTTTGCATTGCTTTTCAGGAGGACCATGGTGGTGCACTGAACTGCATCTGGCTCCTTACACTGTCCACAGGATGCCTTTGAGTTGTTCTGTACCCAAACCTGATATACACCACAGACAACCTGTAGGCCATTTATCCAGGAGAGCTTTTCCATAGAGCATCCTGAATCTATAAGTACATAATTTATAAGTCTGCAAAATATCATCTCTGTCACTGTCACCTTCTGTCATAACACCCACAACCGTTTCACCTCTCCCAGAATTTCAGCTGGTATCAGCTGAGCATCCTACCTTCCCCTTTACACTAACATAACTTCAAAATGCCTATTCCTTTTCTTCCAGCAGGAAAATATGGAAACAATTTTCCTGCATCTCCTCTTTTAAATGCAGCATGAATAAAATCCTAATTCCACCAAAATCACCTAAAAACAACACCCGTGTGAGAAGACCTTTGTCTGATTTTGCCTGCCTGGTTTCAATTTCAAGTAGAACAGTGATTTTCTGTAGTCTAGTCAAATTCAGTGTAGTTCCATTGGTTGTAAAATATTTTATAATACTGCATTTAAACTGCCGTAGAAAAGAAAAATTTTGCTCCATGGCACTAAAAGAGAGAAGTGTCGGCACTACAGATTTTTAAAATAGTTTTAACTGGAATACCTATTTCCCATCCACAATGAAAAGGCTTAGAGGAAAGATCTTAGTTAAGACTTGGATGTGTGTGTATGCTTATTTGAATTTACTTTATGCTGAGAGTTTTTGTGGGACACTTGAAACAAATATTTTATGCCTGAATGTCTTATTTAATTCCAATAATAGTTTTAAAGGTTTTTTAATGCCCACCTGAGAGTAAAAAAATGATCGCTTTGCTCTATTTCGGGAATGTATATAATAAGTATTGCAAATTAATTTGTCAGTAGCTCCACCTTGAAATTTCCCTTTTGGTTGTGGGAAAAAAACCCACAAAACTGTCAAAACTAAATCTATTTCCACCATGTCAGCCACTATGCAGACACGTGTTTCTTTGTGGCGGGCATTGGAAAGAAAGACCTTCTTTGTTAGGATGGTTCTTGCCTTATAGGCAGAGTTTGAGGAACAAGTAAAAGTAGAGCAAAAAATTCAGAATTAATTCAAAATATGGACAGAACAACATTTAAAACATGTAAAATCATATTTGAAAAAAATTGCAGGGATTAATCAAGTGTGATAAACCCTGAGACATTGATATTTTCTCATCATATTTTTAGACTTAAGACCATTCTGTGCAGAAAACTTTTCCTGAAACTGCTCAGTAACAGACCAAGGCTTTAATTATTCTACTTGCCATCCTGTATCAAGATGCTGGAATTACTATATATATATATATATTTCTGTACCTTTAATTCAGCATGAGATTTTTTAGAATTTTTGGTCGAACTCAGCTCAAGTTCAAATATGAGGGAGTTTTAGTGTTTATTTTATTACAAAAGGAAAAGCTAATGCCTCTTAACATGTTGCTCCAAGTGGGCAATCACAGGATAAATTGCTGAGTCA
This sequence comes from Machaerirhynchus nigripectus, assembly GCA_013397975.1. Classification (NCBI taxonomy): domain Eukaryota; kingdom Metazoa; phylum Chordata; class Aves; order Passeriformes; family Dicruridae; genus Machaerirhynchus; species Machaerirhynchus nigripectus. Next base: position 1,916,052 of record VZRQ01018914.1, on the reverse strand, counting down.
AAAAACCTCTTGGCTTTAGCATGAAACTGGACTAATGCTGAGCACTAGATCTATGTGAGCATTAATAACCTTTTCCTCCCTGCTGAAATCTGAGGGCTGTGGGAGAAGGTTTCAGCCTTGTTTCAATCTGTAAAGCTCTAGGAAAGCACTTTGCACATGCCAGAAGGTATTTTGTTTGAAATGTGCTCAGACCCCACTGAAGAGGTGGCATTTGTCTAGAAAACATTAATGGTGGACCTGAACATTTATATCAATAATTACCACTTTGTACTGTAAATAGGCTGGAGATGCTGCTTTAATGGCTCCTAATATGACTGAAGAATTTAGCAAGTAAAGAAGATCGAGGAAACAAACCTTTTTTTCTTTTGTTTTTACATGCTCCATTTGAGGGAAACAAGTCCTGCAGCTCAAGAAGGAAATATCACAATACTACAGGAGCCACCATTAATATCAAAGATGAATTGGAATTATAGAATCGTTTAAGTCAGATAAAAATTTAAAGTCATTAAATTTAACCATTAACCCAGCACTGCCAAGTCCACCACTAAACTGTGTAAATAACTCTAGAGGTTCATACAGTCAGTAGAGAGAAATACACTTTGAGGATTCAGTTCATCTGATCTTAGTACTAGTCTCTTTCCAAAATTAAACACAGCTGTGGAGTTCAAGGAATGCTTAGATGCAGATTTCAGTTACTCCCTTTAAGCACCAGCCTTTATTTATTATTTTTACACTTATTTTTCCACACATTTCTCCCTGGCTCCAGCCAACCATAACAGCAGCTGGCCTTGTAGAAACAGATATATGGAATTTAATACAGGAAGAAACCAACAGGTATGCAAGCAAATAATTCTGCCTTTTGATGCACATGTTTCTCTCTCCATTGCAATCTGAAGGTGGGTGGCTATCCTGGGTAGATATATTCAAATTAACATCATTCCAGCTGTGTCTCCGTGGTATCAGGGACTCCCTGGAAGGTGGACAGTCCTGCCAGACATGGGCTGTGTAAGCCAGTGGGAGCTGTGCCTCCTGAGTTCCAGTCTCAGACTAAAACTCACTTGGAGACGCCTGTGTAAAATGCCGTCACAGGAGAGTTTGGGGTGTGTTTTTCTGTGGTTGAACATTTTTGAAGAGGTCACTTTTAGACAAAGATTCATGTCTTTACAGGTTGGAGAGGGAATAAAATCTGAGGTGCTTAACCATCTGGGGAAAAAAAAAGAACAGGACAGCATTTTCAGTTATGATTTTCAAGCAGGGTCTCTGTGAAGACACAGACACATGACTTCGGGTTTGATTAAAATATCTAATTTCTAAAGACTTTATTCTATTGTCAGTGTTTTCCTGTGGATCAGTCTGATTGGTACGTGGCTTCTGTATCTAACTCCAAATTTTGGGGTTTGCTTTGGAAATTAGTTAAATCAATATGTAGATGCTGCAGCACTTCGAAACACCGGCACTGATATTTTATTCTTCCTACACCTCAGACCCTAAAGAGTCCCTGTGCTGCTCATCCTCAAAGGAGTTTAGAGGTATTTCATTGTATTCCATGGAATGTCTCTTCTCTATTTTGAACTCAGACAGCATTAATTCATATCCTGGCCTCCAACAAGCTGCAACCTGACTAGAAAGAGTGAGATTAGCTTTCAGAAAACTTTCCAGGCTAAGGATAATATAGATATTTCATGTGTCACTCTCTCATCCCTATCACAGAGATCTATATAAATTACTTTCTGGCATTTCCCTACTTATCTGTTACACAGCATTACAGATCTGCAAGATTACACTTTCTCCGGGCTCCGAGATTTTCTCTTGAAGCCAGATATTCAGCATTGTTTTCGCCACACTTGGACTTTGTTCCACTTTTAGTAGCAGCATGAAGTCATTCACATTTAAATCAGATGAAAACCTGAATTTTTCATATTAATTAAAGTTCAATAGATTCCTTATAAAGAATAGATGAAAGGAGCAGCAGTGACACGGGAGTCATGTAGGCCGGATTTTCTGCAGATTAGCTAAAGCTGGTATGAACTTCCTCCCCAAGTTTCTCAAATATGTCTGGATTTTTTGAAGAGATTGACAAATAAGGTTTTACATAATAGCACAGAAGCAATTTCCTCATCATTTCCACAATGTAAAGCAGAGAGAGAATTAAAAAAAAAAGACCCACGTGAAAAAAACCCCAGGGCTGCCTCTCTTTACTGTAGCTTCTTGAAATGCTGTTAAATGCACAGGACCCTGATCATCCTCCAGTTTAATTCTCCTAGTCGCACTGGGTTACCATGATGATAAATTTAGCTTTGGCATGTTCAGGGATAGATTCCTGAAAAAAGAACTAGTAGAGTCTCTTAAAACTGTCAATTTTTGGAAACTGATCAAAATGATTATTTACAAAAGAAAACTCCCACATTACTGTAAGAGCTCCTTTTTTGAGGTAATGGACTATATTATCATAGAATCATAGAATAGCTGGGGTTGGAAGCAACCATTAAAGGAACACCTTCCACTATCCCAGGTTGCTCGGAGCCCCGTCCAACCTGGCCTTGGACACTTCCAGGGATGGGGCAGCCACCACCTCTCTGGGTGACCTGTGCCCCTGTGTTATCACCTTCATTGCAACCAATTTCTTCCTTGTATCTACTCTGAATCTACCCTCTTTTAGTTAATTACCATTATCCCTTGTCCTTTCACTACAGGCCTTGCTAAAAGGTTTGTCACCATCTCTTTTACAAGCCCTCTTGAAATACTGAAAGGCTGCAACAAAGTCTTCAGGACCTTTTTCTTCTCCAGCCTGAACAACCCCAGCTTTTTCAGCTTTTGCTCACGGGAGAGATAGTCCAGCCATCTGATGATTGCTGGGTCCCTCCTCCCGTCCTGCACCAGCCAAGCTACTCTTATCACAAATGTTGCAGATTCTTGTATTGCTTTTTGCTGGTGAAGAACCTGTTGCTAAAACATTATGTCACATGTGTTCTCAGTCTCCTTGAGTCTTCAGAAGAGACTTAGTTATACATCCAGAAATAAGTCAAAGTGAGTGTTTAAAGTGATTAATTTTAAAATGGAAGTTGTGAAAGTCTTTAATTTTAATTTAGGAAATAGGTAAATTAATAAATAGTTTAACAGGTATATTAATGACAGATTTTTCAACCCGTCTTTTAATAAGTTCTGTTTTAAACAAACCACTCACTGTTATTATTTAAGGAAATTTTGCTTGTGGACTTCACCACCTTTTTCTAATTAATATTTGTAAAACTACTGGTGGTATAGCAATTCTATATTTTTTTGAGAGAGATCAGTCAATGTTATTGTTAGTTAATATTGCAGAGGGGGTTTATTGGTTGGGTTTGTTTGGGTTTTTCCCTTGGTACAAAGTCTCAGTGTAAGGCTTGATTTGACTTAATTTTGGGTGACAGTCTCAGAAAGGGTCAACACAAGACAAGCATATTCTAGAAGCTTCTGACTTGGAGCTCACTTGTAGCCAGGGAAACAGCAAGAGTGCCTAGTGTGAAATTCCTAGTATGAGTAGGGGAATTCCTTCTGACTTTCTCCTTTGAAAGGGGAGAGGTGGATTGAGGACGTGAGTCTGTTCTGAGCAGGAGAAAGGAAGTGCTTCATTGTATGTCCCATACACAATTTCTGACATATATAGGAAGATATTTCCATTTTCTAGGAGGAGCTCTCCTCACTCACAGACACTGAACAGTGAACTTGCTCTGTCCTCAACCAGCTCTCAGAGGGCAGTAACTTCACACTTGTGACCTCGGGTCACCTAGAAGCCTCCCAAGGCTCTTGGAGCTGCAAAGGGAGTTTCCTCAGCTATCCAGGATGGCTCTGAAAAACAGACACCCAAGTTTAGGTTACCAGTGTGTGGAAATACTCCAGGTGGCTTAATGGGCAGGTGCCTCACAGGTCCATCAAGTCAAGCCATGGATCAGTGGTGTCCTTGCATGAGTCAGAAGAAGAAGCATCTCCTACTGCAACACCTACAGCAATGCAGAGACTTCTCTATTTCTTTACTCTGTCCAGCCACCGGGTACACATCACAACATGACATTAAAAAGCAATGCTATTAGCCAAGCAGCCAGTAACACAGGGAAGTTTCTAAGCAGATTAACTGCTTTCTCCATCTCTGCAAGGGCCACCTGCACTCTGACTTTTTACAAATAGCAAGGCTGGACTGAAGTTGATGCTACAGTGATTCTAAACTTGTATTCCTGCACAGGAATCAGTGAGATAACATCCATTAAACAGTGGGTTTAGCATTTAATATCCCCTTTCCTCTAAAGCTGTTCTTGAGAGAGTCAGCAGCATGGTCCAACTAGTCTAGTATTATGGGGAGCATGAAGAGGAATTCTCAGCAAGAGGATGATACTGTGGTCTATTAGCCTTTCCTGTACTGAACTGGACCACAAAAACTACCTTTCAGATCAAAGCTCTGTTTTGAGAGGGAAACTTCTTGTTTCACACTGACTTAAACATCTGAAATGTTAGGTCAGCCTAGGCTGTGGTAGAGACTGAGGCTAACCTTTCATCTTCTCCATGACAGAAATCTGAACATTCCAGCCCAAGCCAATACAGATGGCTTTGTACCATTTCCAGAGTAGGTTTCTGTGTGGGACACATGGGCTGAAAGGATCCCTGAGCCATTTCATCTTGCTGCAGTGTCCTGACAGTGCAACATGAGGGTGTGCTGAGAAGCAAGAGGTGTCTGGAAAGATGGAAGGTAACCTTTGGCAGCAGCAGCATCAAGCTTCCAGAACATGCTGGTCTGACCTAGCGCTGTAGGTAATCCACCTTGCCTGGGATTTGTCCCTGGCATAAGGGAAATGTGTGTATACCCTTGGTCCTCACGTGTGAGCATCGACAAACCTCCTACAATGGAAGAGTTGGGCCTCCCAGTAATTTTGGGGAATATGCAGATCCACAGGAGCGCAGGACCGCTGAAAAGACTTATGGAAATGCTGGAGATTCCTCTGAGGATTTCACATTACAGTGCACCACAGCTCAGCAGCTCCCTACATGCCTCACTCCTTGTCCAGTCAGGGCAATCGAGACATTGTGCAGCCAAAGGGCGATAGAACATGGACCACTGGCAATTTCTTACCCTGCCTCCTGTAAGAAGGCCCAGCTCCTCAAGAAGCATTCAGCAGCTGCCTTCTAATTTAAGTTCTTTCAAAGATGGATGTCCAGGCACTACCAGAACTCATTCTACAACAGAAAAAGGCAAATGAGCCTTCAACAATTGTTATCTACTAAAATAACATTTACAGATATTGTAAATAAGCAGGAGTATAAGATTTTCAGAACAATTTAATAAGAACTGTGCTGAGTTTAGCTGCGGTAGAGTTAATTTTCTTCATAGTAGCGGGCATGGGGATATGATTTGGATTTGTGGTGAAAACAGTGTTGATAATTCAGGGATGTTTTTGTTATTGCTGGGCAGGGCTTACACGGAGTGAAGGCCTTTACTGTTTCTCCGCCTACCCATCTTTTTCTTGTCACTCACACTGAAATCTGTCTACAAGTTTCTAAATGATGGGTAGTGAAAAACAAAGTTGAAAGTTGCTGGGAGGTATCTAGCAGATACTGCAGGAGTCAGGTCAGGCCTTAATGTCTTCATTTCAGTCCAGGGGAAAAGAGTAAACAGAATGCTAATGAAAGTTGCAGATGGCACTAGAATCAGTAAAGGTTATCAACCCCAGTGAAATAATGCAAGAGGAACTGAATAGGTTAGGAATGTGGGCTTAAAGCAAAATTGTGTTTAGCCAAGAAAATTGCAAGATAATCCCACCAGAGAAAAAATAATTAATATTGAGTAGCAAAGGGAGGAAGGTAAAAAGAGCCTGAAAAGCAGAATTATTGGAAGAGATCTGAGGTGAGAGAAAACTTTTAAGTTAGAGATAAATTTGCAGTGTGAAGCAGAAAGAAAAAATATTGTTGAGTTAAAGACTTAGGCAAAATTCACAAGTGTCACAAAAGAAGATGAAATGCTGGAGCTTTGTGTGTGGCAGTATCAGGCAGAGCATCTCTGAATGGAAGCAACTCAGCACCAGAGGGCAAAGTACAAGGAGAGAAGACATTTTTCGTCTTCCCTTCAGGGATAATTGTTTTCTAAGGACACAAAAAGGAAGTTGTTGAACAAGTCTTGTGAAAGAGAGCTTGAATAAGTGATGTGAACGTGGGCATGTCCCTGCAGAAACAAATATTTTCCTCTTTTACTAATACTTCTGTTGTAGTTGGCCAAAGAAAATAAGATGAATTTAGAGAGGTCAGAATCAAGGTCTAGTAGCCAGCGTAGCAGCCACATGTAGGGAAAACACAATCTTTAGCACTTCAGGCATTTGAAGGAAGGAGCAGGCAATTTTAGAGCTGTGAAGTAATAAACTTTGGTAAAATTGGAAAGAAAACTAGATAGTACAGCGGATCTTCCACACTTGTCTCTTCTGCTATTTCCTACTGACTCGAGCTTTCCCATTAGATAAAACACGATTTCTAGGGAAGTTTTGTTTCAAACTCATCCAGTCTCCTGAAGCAAATCCCTCCAATGTTTCCATTAGGATAGGGAGATTTTTGTCCAGGTCACATTAGTCTAATTAATGTGACTGAAAATCAGCCCTAATAATTTGTTATTTACAGATTCCCCTGGACAGCTTTGGAAATAAAGCAGCAGTAGTGCATTCCAAAGGAATGTGCTTTGTGTTCAGAGATCCATCCTTTTTCCTGTCCCTGACTTTTTTTGTCTCTAGAGAAAAGTTATTTAGTATCTTTAAGACTTTCCTTACACATTGATAACATAGATATAGTACTACACATTTGCAAGAACTGCTGTTAATGTGTGAAATCTGTATTGGAGAGAGAGATTTTAATGAAATAATAATGAAATATTATATACACCCCGTTATTGCATTTTAGCTTTTATATATTATTTTGTTTAGTTAATGTGATACTGGTTTCCAATTGATCTTAATTCTGAATTGATAATTTTTAAATTAAGTACTTCATAGTCCAGAAGACTTTCCCAGTAAATAATTTTCAGGTTGATCAAAATTTACACCTAATTTACTTATTTGGGTTATTTTTCCCCTCTGACAAATCCAGGTTCTACCATTTCAGTGAGAGGTTCCTATTTTATGTACAACACTTAAGAACAATTACTGACTTTCATTTGTAAGGCCAAATCTTTAGAAAAATCTGTACTCAGTGCTGTAATAACTAATAACTAGTTTCATTGAGTTATCTAAACTCAACTGAATTGAAACAAATACAGTTAAAATCAAAATGACTTGCTGCTTCATTACTTATGTTAAATGCAACATAGAAATCCCTAACCTTGCACAGGTAACATAAAAACTGAACTATAGAGCAGTAGTGCAGCTGTTGGAAATGTCTGTGCTGAAGGTCTTTTTTCCTTCTGCTTCATGGCAAATGGTCATTTAACGCTGCATAAAAGGGGCAGGGATTTTTGATGGTGCAGGCATGAGGCACACTGGTCACTGGTTCTCACACTTGCCATCAGGAAAATGCCGTTCTGCCCCTGCCTCATCAGACAGCGAAGGGATCTGGGAAAGGAGTTAGGCTGGAATCTTGTGAGGTTTAAAAAGATGGGTTGTTCAGACAGGCAGCTGTGATTTGGCTCATATTTTGCCCCCTGTGTGCCTCTCAAACTCTGTGCGGGAGACCATGGGAACACCTCTGGAAGGCAGCTCCTGCACGGAGCCCCACGTGTGAGCTCTGGCCCCGGGAACGTGCCGCTGGCGCACGGCACGGCAGCGCAGCGGAGACACTGCAGCCTGGAAAGTGACAGCTAGGGTGCACTGATACACAAGTGCCTGGCAACTGCTCTAATTTATTGCCGTAGCTGTTATGGCTCTCTGTGAAGCCGAAAATAATCTATGAGCGCTTCACATTTTAATAGTATTCATGTTGAGGGCCTCTGTGTGACTGCAGCTATACGATAACATATGCCCCAATCGGATCTGCCCTTTGTGTACGAGATGACACAATTTGCGCACAGTTAGCCATGAGGGAGATGGAGATTATCCATTTCCAGTGCAGGCAACGCTGGGTCTTCCAGCCTCTCATACACACCAAAGAGACAAATATTTTCCTTTTTAAGAGCATTTACACCCTCAGAACTCAACAGATGGAATGTTCTTGCCCTTCAAGGCAAAGCTCTGCTGTCAGAAGAGACTCAGAGGACCAAGTAAGTAGCAGGCACAGAAACTAGTTAAGAGTTTAATGGGATTTGGCTGATTATTATGTTTTCTTTCATTATAATTAACTCATATTTTCAGTAACACCAAGGACCTCAAACAAGGGACAACATTAGGAATCTGTAAAGTTCCCAGCAAAGAAAAATGCTGTCCAAGAACATAACTGTTTATAGAAACTGAGCACTTCAAAAAGTTAGAAGAAACTACCGTTAAGATCACTGTAGCGATTCATTCCTCCCTCCGAAACTGTCATGTCCAGTGCTACATAATCATGTGTCCTTCATTACACAACTTCTCTTTTCATTCCAGCCTATTTGTGACAGTGCAGCTCCATGTCTGAACCAATCCCTCTGACTGACTGCTCACACCTTACTTCCAGGCAAGAAGTCCTGCATAACCAACCTATTCTCCTCTCCAGAAGCATCTCAGTTTTAGCTCTCTTTTCTTAGGCATTTTTTTATCCTATCTCATTCTGCCCACCTGAATACATGCCCAGATTTTCTCTTCTAATGTATTGTGTCTATTCCTTTCTTGCTTCTCTCGTCTTCAGTTTCAGAGCCTTTCCAAAAACAGTTTAAGTGCTCCTGGCCATATCCAGGGTGGTGAATGAAGTGGGTGTCAGTCCTGAGACCAAGAGGCGTTGCAAAAATCCATATCAGAAAATCATAGAATCATAGAACAGTTTGGCTTGGAAGGGACTTTAAAGATCATCGAGTTCCAATCCTGCTGCTACAGGCAGGGACACCTTCCACTAGACCAGGTTGCTCAAAGCCCCATCCAACCTGGCCTTGAACACTTCCAGGGATGGGGCATCCACAGCTTCTCTGGGCCTAAACCTTCTTTCCTGAACTCCCAAAATTAGTGGCTATGCTGTCATTCCAATCATGCTGCACCATCACCTAAACTATGTGGGATCTGTACATCTTGTGTTTATTGCTAACTTCTCCAGAAGTGACCTCATTTGTATAATTTTATGGATGTATTTTTTTGCTGTCCCTGACGTAATTGTCTCCCCGTGGACAAAGTTCAAGTCCCTGCTTGAATCTTGTCAGAAACACAATCTTTACAGACCTTCTGAAAGACAAAGAAATTGTCATCTCAGGATGCTTTTACCCCAGCCTGTCCCTCCACTAAAACCTGGCTGATTTGACCGAAGATTTCCAGCAATCAAAAGCAGACCCAAAGCAGAAAAAAATTTAATCCTGGAATGTAGTGTGATAAAAAGTCATAAGCAGCTGAAAACAGGGCTGTATAAAAGGAAACATCATGAAACTTTGACAAGCACTGCTGCTAGCCCTGCTAATAATACCTCTTTGACTGGTCTGATATTCCTTGATCCTCCTGTAAAGATTGCAAAAGATAAAGAAGATTTTACAGGCAGGCTCAACAAATACCAAAACTTGTCTTTGTCTGCATATTTGCATATTTCTCACCTTTAAGTTTTAAGTTTAAAAGCTAAAAGGTGTTCGTTCAGGAGCTGACAACTTCCACTTCCTGAATTCCTCTTGGATTGCTCCCAGATCTGTGCAATAAGGTGCAGACACACAAGTCAGATGTCAGGGTCAGCGCTGCACACTCGGGGACCTTTCTGCAGAGCAGGCACTCCTACGGCTCATGTCAGGATTTGCTGAGCACATTTAAGGAAGCTGCCAAAGCATTTGGAGTGCTTTGGCAGTAGAAGAAACAGCTGGTCCCATCAAAGTGATCACATTCTTGGACATTAATTTAGTGTCTGAGAGGATGGAGTGATGCTTGCCAGGGAATAAGCTTCATAATCCTGAAGGGTTAGAGACCCCGAGATTACAGCCTAGTAAAGGTGTGGTTAAAGCAAGTGCTGCTTCTTTGTTAACAGGTTTTTTGAACCTTGGAGAAAAATGTATTTAGGCAACATGTGGTCTCCAAACTGACAAGTTCTTTCAATTGGAGGAGCTGTTAAATAGATTGGCATCAGAAGGCATCAGACTGAACATTGGGGAGCCATCTTATGCAGTCTCATAAATAACAATAGGTCAGTGCTGGTGCAAGAATAAATTATTGATCAGTGTGTATTGTGAAAATACACTTGAATGAGTCTGGAAGTTTTTCTTCTGAAGACAACATACTGGAGGTATATGGAGATATACATCAGCAAAAAATTTAAAATATGCATTTACGGTGACCTCCATTAAAATATTTAAGGCCCATTGCTCTCTGACTTAGTGTGGCATTTCCTAAACACAAGATAAGCAGCTCCTGTAACTTCCTGGTGTTGGCTATCTCAGTATGGCCATAGCAGATGCCTTTTTCATTGCTTTTACCCAGTCTATAGCAAAGAGAAATATCCAAATAACTCCTTTGATTAGCCCCTTTCTGTTCAGAGGCTGTAAAGAAGAAAATACAGGAGTCAGTTATGAACACCTGAACTTAATGTTGGTAATGCGAGTGTGGTTATCTCCTCTCCTTTTCCTATTTACACCACCGTGGAAAACATCCCCTTTCACCTTGGAGCCAAGGCTTTTATTGCAACATTACAAAATTGCTGAGCAATTTTCTTTCTCTGCTTAGCTATTATTTCCATTGAATCATCAGTTACCACCCATTGAGTGAAACCAAACATCAAAGCAAACCCCAAAACACATTATGAATAAGTTGGCACCCTTATTTTCCACATTATTTCTTTTGTGAAAAGAGCAGGAATTTAAACACAGCATCTGTCTGTCTTTCTTGTCGAAGGGCTTTACTTTCACACCACAAACTATTCTAAAGAAATGAACATTTGGAAGGCTAACACACAAGGATGGATTAATTTATCAAAGTGTTAAATTCCATAGAGATTTTTTTTTTAAGTCAGCCACCATTGATTTCAAGACGACAGGATGTACCGAGGGGACAGAAACACAGGTATGAAAAATGAATTCAACCACAGGCAAGGCAACAGGGAAGGACTAAGACGTGTAACTGTCATTTATTAAATCACATAAACTACAGAATTTTTTCTTTCTTGAGAAGAAATTTTGGTAAGCAAAACTACATGCTCTAAAATCATGATCTTTTAAGAGAAAGTGTAGCAAGCTGTTTTTTTCAGCTGGGGAAAAAAATTAAAATTGAGTGATTGTTATCCACAAGGCAGTCAGAAGTATAAAACCATAGTTTCCACTTTACCAAACCATTTTTAGGAGCTGGATTTGTCTGGGGGAAGGGAGAAGTCTCCTTTTTTTTCCTTTCCCCAGCATCAGTGATTAACATATATAGGTCACCACATCAGATGTAGAAATCCTCCAACAACGCTTCTTCTGAAATAATGCACTGGATTCAAAGACCCCACAGAACTGTACACAAAGTACTCCATTAACAGCAGGTGCTGTACAGAAAAGCTCTCTTTAAAAGAGCTTTAATTACAGTATATCTTTGTTTAGAAGCCACCTTCAACTACCTTTTCCTTGCGAGTTGCAGAAGAAAGCAATTAAATGTATGAGAAAACCACCCTCAATTTAAAGCTGCAGGAGAAAGCAATTAGTGTGAAAGAAGGCTTAGCGTGTACACAAAGAAATACGGTATGTTAAGTCAGTGGAGGCTGGATATTACTTTGACATAATTAATATATGTTGTAAATCTCAGATGTGCAGCTACCCCAAGCTGAAAGTCGTAGCTGGCTGTATGGCCCATGTTTATTCCCAAGTCCCCCTCTAACAATGGAGTTTATACAAAATTACATTTATCTCTCTCGGCTGTATAATTCACACCTTCTCTAAATTCCCTTTACAGAGGTGAAGGGTTTCAGCAGAGCTGAGTGAGCAGGAAGACACAGGGGCTTATTCATTTAAGTGAGGCCACTTGCATAGATCTGGCTACAAAGGGAGACTTTACCAGAGGAGGAAAGGGATCTTTTTGGTCTCGTTTGGTAATTTTAATTTACAAGTCTTGTTTTTAATACAGGAACTCATCTCATGCTGAAACCTCTTCTTCAGCCCTTTTTCCCATCACGGTATAGCACAGTCCTCTTAGTCATAGTGCAAAAAGGGGTTCGATGGTTTGGTCTGTTGTTTGGTTTTGGATGTTGGGGTTTTTCAAGTAATTGAAATTTACAAAATGGTTTCTGTGTTTTTAGGAGCTAATCTTTGATGATCAATGACATCAAAACTTGTGGGAAAAAAAGAAAAAAACCAAACAAGAACAAAACAAAACAAAAAACCAAACCATCAATAACTCCACTGAAGTTAAAGGCAAAAATGTTCTTTACTAAAACAACACCAGAAAATGCTTCATTTGATGGCATTTTGTAGAGGATACAAAGGTTAATTAGATACTTTCTATTGCATTATATAGCAGGAAACCTCTGTTAATTACTGCTTCTCTAACATGACTGAGTCATTAAAAACTGACTATAGAACAAAAAATAAAAAAAAAAAATTCTCTTTCCCATTCTGACACAAACTATTCCAGGTTCTAAGAACTTTGCTCTCTGGGTGCCTGTTTTTCTGCATAATACCTAATTTACTTCTATAGCCCAAAGCCTATGTCCTTAAGCAAAATTAGATATTAACAGAGATAGTGGATAGTTGATTTTAACATACAGCATATGTTACAGCAAAACATACAGTTTTAAAACCCTAAAATGAATGAAACTTGCACCAGCTTCTAAACACCACAGCATTTGTTCTTGAGTTTTCTCATGTCCTACATTATAGGAGAAAAGGTGGATAATGATGGCTTATTTTACGACTATTTTTGTTTCACCTTAATATCACAAGCGAGGTGTTTGTATAAATGTTTGAATTTATGAGCTTTTGTGAGTTTTCTCAACCAATTAGTCAAATTTCTTCCTTGAAGGCATCTCCTTGCTAAACCCAGGCTTTTTGGTTTTTGTTATTTAGTGCACTACTGTGTTCCTTTAAAGGCAAAGTTCAATTATTTCTCTTTTGAAGGACTGAGTGCCTTGCTTAAAATGCCAAGTGCATTAAAAACAGTCTTCTTTTGACTTCTGCAGGGATATATAGACAGATAACAAGTTAGCTGGATTTAACAGAATTTTGAAATTGATCATGTGTGTGTGTACATGTGCATAAAGATACAAAAATAAGGATTAAATGCTGTCAAATCATCAAGTACACTTGTTTGGGGTTTTTTTTGCCATTTTTATTTCTTAACAAGGAAAAAAAAGAAGGAATGCTTTGCAGTTGAAACAAAGGACAGGGAGCCAGGGGACAATGAACTTGGATGAAAACTTATCCTAAACCAGTTTACAAGCACAAAAATAGGGCTGTAAAACCACACAAGTGTAAAAGAGAACAAATTATAGTGGAAAAAAGCTGCATTTTTGCTGTTACTACTTGGGGAATCTACTGTTGCCCCTCTTCTGAATTACGTTCACTGTCCTTATGTATTTTTATTTAAATTTTGAACGTAACTCTCTATGCTTTTTCCTCTATGCTGATACTGAATCCACAGAGGATGGCAAAAATTTTTGTAGGCAACCCAAGTCTGCTATGAGATCTTGGTGAACTTTGCAAATAGATGCTTCTTGGCCATGACAATGTATTCCTCATGTCTGGAATGGCGGGGGATTTCTGCCAACACTGGAAATGGCTTGAGGTCATTCCATGTTAAGAGGGTCTGGAGGCTTTAAAAGAGAATAAAAACCACTTTAAATTTGACTGTGGTACCAGTTTATCATGGCTGGATGTTCATGAGCAGGAGCCTTAGAAGGCTGTAGGGCAGACCCTACACCTTGAGCCCTGTTGTGCAACTCCTGGTCATAGGAATCACCTTACTGGATCTACTTTGACGAGTAAAGGCTGCAGAAGGGATGTTTCTGCAGGTTTTTAAAAATCTATTTGGAAGCCAATTGTCTATGGTAGGCATGTTCAGCATGGGTGTGTCTCTTCCAGTACCAGCTTCGAGTAAAAACTGAGATTAATTCAAATAAATTTAAACATTTCAGCTTTTTTATTTTATGGTTGCACACGTAAGTAGAGCAATAACTGAATACAAATATTGCATATTTACTGTGGCATGATCCAAGCAAGTACTACTAAAGTATTAAGGAAAAGCATCATTTCATTCTTTTAATTTTATTTTATAATTAGGCAGGAACCGCATTTTGGTGAATACATTTATATTTAGAAGTTATATGTTATGCTTATCTTTGTTTTGAGAGGACGATTTTAGCCCTGTTCCTACAAGCCTGTTAGCAACAATTAAAATAGCTATGAAAAAAAAAATGGCATTTATAGCTTTTGTACTTGTTTTTCTTGTTAGTTTTCATCAAATATTTCACACTCATATGATGTATGCAGTCTGCTAATAGTCACTAGCACAGGCTGTCAAAAATGGTTTCAAACATCTGGTTAAAACCAGCTTTTCATGTACTGGGATTATTAGTTCGTCCTTTTCACACAAGTGTTGTGCCGGTTGCTCATTATGCCTCTGACTTCTGTTACTTTTTGTTCTCAAAAATTATTTGAAAAAGTTTAGGAGGAAAACTTGAAAGCAGAGCAAAAAACAATAGTGGCAACTTGTTTGAGTGCCAGAGTTTTAACTGTTTTCTGTTGAAATATTTTCCTGACTTTCTATTCAAATAAGAATTTTTGTGCAAGGTGTTGAGGGGAGGGTTGACTGCATCTCTGCAAAGTGCAACACAGTAAATGTCTGTGTATATTCTCCACATACCATACTGCTAAAATCAATCTGTTCAGGTTAGTTTCCATTCTGAGGAGAGCTGAGAAACAAAACCACCAGTTTCTGTCACGTGCCACGCCGCATCAATTAAAAATAAATTAAATTTCATGCAAAGAACCTAACTTAAAAATCTCAGCAAACAACAACAGAACCTTTTCACTAATGATTTTCAGTCATCAGAAGTGGAGAGAGACTCAGACAGCAGACAGCATGGTCCCAGCATGCTTTTTGCCTTTTTTTTTGTTTGCACAGTAGCTGTCAGTTGCAGCCCTGCAGGTAGTAGAACCCAGTGGGAAGAGGGGCGGGACAGAGCGATGCTGACTGAACTGACAGCAAATTTAAATTACTGAGCTTTCTTTTGCTTTTTTTCTTTCTTTGAGTGCCCTTTCTCTTTTTTTTTTTTTTTTTTTTTTTTTTTTTTTTTTTTTTTTTTTTTTTTTTTATTTTTCCACAAATCTAAAAAAT